>KB455565.1:130471-155102 GCA_000341325.1 Panagrellus redivivus | reverse complement strand
CGGCCGAAGGCCGGCAACTTTTGGGCGTAGGCGCGAATCTTTTGAAAAACAAAGATTTCGTTGCGAGAGTTACCGCTGAGAAATTCGATTTTGCCTTGACTGAACCCATGGACTTCTGTGGTTATGGTTTTATGAAACTTGCGGAAATCCCAGCTTATGCAAATAGCATCCCTATGGCAATGGCAGGCATGGTTGCCCGAGGACTCGGATTGGGTGGGCCGTTGTTTGAACCGTTTCCGATTGCTAGCGGCAGTAATACTGAAATGTCGTTCTTTGAGCGGGTTATTGATAAAGTCATGCCGGCTTATACTGTTTTGTTGGATGGGATGGATATCAGAGAGCTCTCTGTATCTGTGGTTCAGAAATTGGTGGATCCGGCCTTCACAGCGGAGGAGGCCATCGCCAATGGACGGTACTTGTTCTTCAATACCGAGGAGCATATGGATTTCCCGAGGCCTATCAGCCATAAAGTGATCTATATTGGCGGTATTACAGTGGCACAGAGCTCGGCAGACGCTTTACCGGACGATTATAAGAAGATTTTCGACAATGCTAAACATGGAGTCGTCTATGTATCCTTCGGCTCCATCGCGAGGTCGAAGTTCATGCCGGAACACATCAAAGCAGCGTTTTTAAAGACTTTCAAAGCCTTTCCGGAAATCAACTTTATCTGGAAATATGAAGACCCTTCAGACGACGTCGCGAAAGACCTTCCAAACGTGTTCAAAATGGCCTGGGTCCCGCAAAAAGAAGTCCTAGCACACCCTAGGCTTCTCGCCTTTGTCACCCACGGCGGGATGAATTCAGTCCTAGAAGCCGCCCTGACTGGAGTGCCCTTGCTTGGAGTGCCGCTCTTCGCTGATCAATATCGAAATGTTAGGATGCTGGAATTCCGCGGAACCAGTGTTATCATCAAAAAGAATGACGTAACACCTAAAAAACTCATTGCTGCCATCCACACTTTAACAGATACCGATGACCACCGGATTCGAGCACGAGAAATCGCTTCACTGGCACGAACAAAACCGTTGAATGCTACACAACGGTTTATCAGCTATATCAATCACGCGATTGCATTCTCGAATACCACTGACTTTCTTGACATTAACAATCGTCAAATGAGTACATTCAAGTATTTTGATTTGGATGTGTATGCATTCTTGATAGGTTTTGCCATTTTTATTGTTACTGTTATTGTTTATGCTCTCTTCAAAGTTGTTAGTTTGATTAGGAGTGCAATTTTGCGTGTTGTTTTTGTGGATCAGAAGAAAACTTTATAAACTTTTTAAACTGTTCGTTCCTTACTTTCACTGACGAATTCATAAAAAAAAAACTGTTTCGCAATGGTCACCAAAAGAAGTCTTAATTTATTTCAAAACAGTAATTCCTGAATGATTGGTCGACTTCAACTTATTACCACTATCTTTTACAAAGCTAACATAAAATTGCCAGTTCACAGAAATACCATAGACGACAAACAGGACTCTTAAAAATGGCCCGAGGTAAACTTGGATGTCTAGTCCGATCTGAAATGTCCCAAGTGTTAATTTAGAAAAACTGCGTTTGTTTCTGATTACCCAGTACAACGAAACAGTTACAATCTGCGGAATAACATCAAACAGCAGGTCAATAATGATGGTAAATTTAATAATTTTATGCATGTTGGCTTTTTGATGCCTATGAGCGCCATTTTTGATTTGTTCGATGGCAGTTTTACGGAACAAATAGAGACAGTAAACACTCAAAAAGAAATTAGCAAATGAAATACCATTACTTATGTTATAGGTGACTGAATAGGCTTGTAGGCCAACGATACAACTCATTGTCCAACATAGTAAAGCGTGGGTGTCACGATTGAATTGGTTCATCGTCAAGTAAGTGCCGATGATAAATGTTAGCAGAAAACTGGTACACATGCAGGTTAAGACAATCACTTTTTGGATGAAGGCATACTTTGATGGAGGCTGTTTGATAATGGAAATACGCTCCAATGTTAGGAAGAATCGGGAGACATAGACGGCATAGAGGGTAGCGTATGCTGGCATGCTCAGCGCGAAATAGATGATCAGATTGTACGCGTTATCTATAAAATTTTAATTTAAACTGTGGTAATAAATCGGGTGAGTTTTGAACCTGGTCTCCAAAAACTGATCAAATACAAATTCAAAATAACGCCAAATAAGGAAGTCAACCACCAGAATCCTATATGCACCAGCAATATCGGCATGATTTGTTTCGACGAGTTGTTTCTTGGACAAAGCAAAAATACCCATAATAAACGTGTATTGATGGCAGTAATGTAGCTAAATCCGATGAACAGCAGAACCGCATCGACGAGTAATGTGTATTTTGTGAAGTCCATGCGTAGCTAAAATGGTAAACTGGAATGTAGCAATGATAGTAGAATTTTATAAATGAATGTGAAGTTGCTTGATTCAACTTCGAAAAGCATTTGGAGCTGACCCGACTATTATAAGGTGCCTGCATTGTGTCTATACCGCACATACTTAAAACAAAGAGGTACTAAAATCGGAATTGGGTTTCATAAATTACATTATTATTGTCGTCATTCATTGACAGACAACAAAAACAAGGATATTATAATTTATGTTTTGACCCGACAAATAGAAACTGCACGCGTAACAAAATAGAATACCATAAACTCGACTTTTTTCGGGTCGTGTTGACAGACGCTTTTTTTTAAACCAATAATCTAAATAACGTTGATTTTACACCCCCTCTTATGACAATTGATGCCAAAACACCATAGTGTAAAAAGATTGATCGGTAAATGGTTGAAAAACACAAGCAAAACCGGACAATTGTGGATTATAATTACTTATTCTAATTGGAACGTCGGTAGTTTCTCAACTAAACAGTTTTACAAAGTTTGAATCATCTTATGCGTCTCATCGTCAGCGACTTCCAGTTCCAATAAACCATTTAGAAAGTGTAATATACCTTTTCAAAAAAAACGCACATGGTACATTATTTTTGGAAGCGTACAACACAAAAATAAAACTGATAATTGAGTGACAGCGAACAAAACACAGTTTATGAATGAAGATTTTTAAATTTTTTTACTTACAAACAATTACGTGATAAAATTCAGTGCACTTCTGGCGTACGTAACGTAGTATTATACAGTAGCCTGTTTTCTGATCACAGTGTTTTGATGTATGTTAACATACATTTAAGAATAATGGAATAATGACTATTTAAAACTGAGGTCTAGAGGTATGAAACAAAAAAAATTTCAAACCACACTAATCAAAAACCAAATCAGTGTTAGTATTGTAATTGTAGCAGTAATTAAAATATGTGGGGGAGTAAGGCTTCTTCAACGTGTCAAAGATCTCCTCCGCCTCCAACCTTGGCAATTCAATGTTGAACTCTTCTCGGGTCGTGTAAACATCCGCCGGTATGCTTTTTTGAGGTAGCACTTCCAGATGCTAGATTCCCTATCTCTGGCGTAGCAAAAGAATTTCTTGAAAGTACCTCCATCGCCAATGGTGGTCATTACGAGGTCGTTGTACATGAATGTGAAGGGGACTCGCTGAAATGGAACGTTTATAAACTGGAACGTTTGTAGACATGTCACATGTGGATTCAAAAACTCACAGTAAGTACAGTCATCGAAAAGATGTGATCCTGAACATGATGAATATCGGCACACTCCTGCAAGAACTTCACCGTCCAAAATGCTGATCGGCCATTTCGACTGCTGGGAATCGTTCAACCTTATCGGAAAAGTAAAACAGGCTGTCGCGGTCCTCACCGACGTAGTGAACTGGCTGAAGGGTTGTCTACAACAGACATTTAAGGTTGAGTTGAAACTGTCGGTGGCTTCGGTTGGATCGAATTCTGATAACAATCGACAAGTGTGTACAATTAAGTGTTACGAAATGGATGTGTATGTTGAGTGTCATTATTGACAATGAAATTCAAAAAGCAAAAAAAACTGAAATTCAGGGGATAGAACATCATTTTTATTTCAAAACAGTGATTCCCGAACGGCTAGTCGATTTCCAGATATTAACACTTTCCATTAAAAAGCTAACATAAAATTGCCGATTTACCAAAATACCATAAACGGCAAACATGACTCGTATTAATAAGGGGCCAGTGTAAAGCTGGATGTCGAATCCGACCTGAAACGGTTCTTACTTTAATTTAAAAAAATGTATTTTTGGCTCCTTGCCCAAAATAACGAAACAAGAACAATCTGTGGAATGACGTCGAGCAGAAGGTCAATAATAATGGTAAACCTGATTATTTTGTGCATGTTAGTTTTTTGTTGGCTCCGAGCGCCATTTTTGATCTGTTCGATGGCAGTTTTACGGAACAAATAGAGACAGTAAACACTCAGGAAAAAATTTGCGAATGAAATGCCAATGCTTATGTTATAGGTGAGTGTGAAGGTTTCAATTCCGACGATACAACCCATTGTCCAACATAGTAAAGCGTGGGTGTCACGGGAAATTTGCTTCACCGTTAAGTAAGCGCCGATGAAAAATGTTAATACAAAACTGGCAAAAACGCATGTGATAACAATCGCATTTTGCATGAAGGCATACTTTGATGGAGGCAGTTTGATAATCGAAATACGTTCCAATGTTAGGAAGAATCGCGAGACATAGACGGCATAGAGGGTAGCGTATGCTGGCATGCTCAGCGCGAAATAGATGATCAGGTTGTACGCGTTATCTATAACATTTTAATTTAAACTGTGGTAATAAATCGGGTGAGTTTTGAACCTGGTCTCCAAAAAATGATCAAATACAAATTCAAAATAATTCCAAACAAGGAAGTCAACCACCAGAATCCTATATGCACCAGTAATATCGGTATGATTTGTTTCGATGAGTTGTTCCTCGGACAAAGCAAAAACACCCATAATAAACGTGTATTGATGGCAGTAATGTAGCCAAATCCGATGAACAGCAGAACCGCATCGACGAGTAATGTGTATTTTGTGAGGTCCATGGGTACCAATATACGGTAAACTGTAAATTATTACATATTTATGGCAGTACGGTTTATAAATCAACATAAAACTGAACCGTGGCACTAAAATATGTAATGAATTGTGCCTACGCCGGTCATAAAACAAAATTACTAAAAAGATAATTATGGGTTCATACTTTACTTCAAAAATGCAATTGTTTAATGACAAACAACAAAAAAAGAAATGTAAGTATGATCTATTTTTTTGTGTAGAGGGATAATTATTCGTTGGACGAAACTGGAAAAACTGAATATAATAAAATTTCTGTGAGAACGTTGGTACAAATTTTTTAAACAGTTTGACAAAGCTCGAATTATTGTATGCAAACAGCTTCGAGTTCCCGTATACATGTGGAAAGTACAATTTTTCCTTTTCAAAATTAATTCTATTTCAAAGCTTCGACAAACCGCACACATTGTACGACTTTTTGAGAAGCATAAAATATAGAAAGAAAAATGCAGAAAATAAGTAAGTACGCTACGCAAATAACAAAAAAATTCAGGTTTCAATTAAGGTTTTTAAATTTTTATTACTTACCTATAGTAAAAATAAGTTTAAAAAAACTGTTACTCAGAAGATAGAAGGTGAATATAACGGTTTATGAAACAACCAAAAATTCAAACCATACTAATCAAACACCAAATCAGTGTTAGTCTTGTAATTGTAGCAGTAATTAAAATAGGTGGGCGAGTTGGGCTTCTTCAACGTAAGAAAGATCTCTTCCGCCTCCAACCTGGGCAATTCAATGTTGAACTCTTCTCGGATCGTGTAAACATCCGCCGGTATGCTCTTGTCCGTGTCGAGGTAGCACTTCCAGATGCCAGATTCCCTGTCTCTGGAATAGTAGAAGAACTTCTTGGAAGTACGACCATAGGCGCCGCTGCCATGACGACGGATGCGATTACGGTATATAGACCGAAGTTTGTTCAACTCTTCACGGACGAGGGTTTTGGCTTGTTGGCGGCTGTCGAGGGTTTGACGGTTGTAAAAGAGGCAGAAAACATTGAAGGTTTCATCGATGTATTCAGGCGGGATGTTGTTGGTTGACAAAAGCGGGGTGAATTCGCCAAGAATACGCTTCAGGAAGGAGGAAGCGAAGTTGGTCTCGCTGAAGGCGTTGTTTTTGATGTTCTTGACTTCGTCTTTGGGGACGATCCAGGCGGGCTCGACGAGGTCTGGAATGGGGGGATTGGAATATATAAAAACTGATGGGATAGCCTAATAATCATACCAAATAAGCTCTCAGCCTCCGAACTAGCATCAGCATTGGACTGTGCCCTGCCACTTTGACGAACCAGTGGATAGTTATTGTCCGCAACGCCTTGAATCGCCTCCAAAACATCGTCCAACTTCTTGCTCATCGACTTCTGCTCGTCCTGGATAGCTTGTAGATGGGGGTCCGTTGGCACAGCCGATTCGAAACCGCCGACAACCTCCGTTCGAATGACGCCGATGGTGGTCATTACGAGGTCGTTGTACATGAATTTGAAGGGGACTCGCTGAAATTAGACATTTAAACTGACTTTATTGTAAATGTGTGTATTCAAAACCTACAGTAAGTACAGTCATCGAAAAGATATGATCCTGAGCATGATGAATATCGGCACACTCCTGCAAGAACTTGACCGACCCGAAATGCTGATCGGCCCCTTCGGCTCCATGTCTCCGAAACCCTCGGAATCGTTCAATCTTATTGAAAAAGTAGAATTGTCCAAGGCTATCACGGCCTTCACCGACATAGTAGGCTGGCTGGGAGTTTGTTGAAGTTTGGGGTAGAGTCGAAACTGTCGGGACTGAGGCTGGATGCTGTTGTTGGATCGAATTCTGATTATTCTCAATATAGGAACGTCTCAACGGCGGTCTCACTATAATAGGAACCGGATTCGGGGGTCTAGTCGCCGATGAAACTGCTGTCTGCCTCGAGGGAACAGTTTTGGGGGTCACATGGATCACATTGATAGTGCTTCCCGATGCCGTCGTCGTGGTGATCTTCTTTAGGGGAGTACTGTTCGGTTTGATGACAACATAGGGCAGTGCGTTGGTCCGAGCGGTTCGAGGAGACGGTACGGTCTTGTTTGACGACTGGGACATGGTTGGGGAACTGTAAGGATATATAATAAGTGTGTAGACTGTACATTTTTGAAACTTTTTGAAATAAATTGATGCAAAACTGAACAGTAACCCAGCCAAATGTTGAAAATGCAAAATATAGCATTACAAGTTTCCAAAATTATCAAACTTGACTCAAAACAAGCGCCAAAGTTGGCGGTAAATGGGGGAAAAGCGCGAAGCAAGGGATGTTGTCAATAATTGTCCACAGCGTGCTCGCTCGGTCGAAAGCGCGCGAGTGCGACGAGGGAGTGTGCGTTTTTGAGAGAGCTAGCGTATGCACTCTGCACGCGCGGATCGGGCTTTGAGTGGTCCCATCGCGAAAGGGGGTGCACGCAATGGAATAGGACGTCATTCACGGTAAACTCATTTTACTTGCACGCGTCCTGTTACCGCTGTGTCTGGACTGCCCGTACAGACACGACGGGTAGCCCACCGCGAGTTCGCGTCATGTCTTCACATGCTCGCCCTCGCCTCTCACCCGCAGTGCGTCGTGTCTACACATCCTCGCCCCTCTCGCTTTCCCTTTCGTCGTGTCTACACACGCTCGTCGCCCGCCTTACCTTGCGCGCGCTCCTTACCCTTGCCAGAGGCACTTCAGCTCCTGGCAATTCAGCGTTCAAACTTACGAAACCGCTTCTGGCACCTGCTACTTCGGCAAACCATCCCTTCTGCCGCATCTCCACTTCGTTGTGACTTCTGTTCGAAGGGTTGCAGTCGACCAATTCGCATTCGGATCTGGTGATCGGCTATGTCTCGGCTTTTGGCAGTTTCATCTTCGAGTTGCTCCAGCTAGCGTTTTTCATGAGGTTGCGGCTGTTTCAATCGCTGGATGCACTGTTTTCCTCGTCGGATTCTAAAAATGTTCGTCATTAGAATCATGTTGAGATGGGGAAGTAGTTTACTTACCTAAGTGCAGCAACGAGTGCCAGGGTTGAGCTTTGTCGATGGATTTTATCGGTAGCAGCAAGAATGAGAACCTGGAATGGTGCAACATGTGAGTATGGCTAATCAAGAGTAACCGTTTCAACAAACCTGATGAGGCGCAACCATCTATCCATCTGATCGAATCCATCGTCTAACTTCTTTCGACTTCCATCACTTGTAGGTGAAACCATATACGAGTCAAATTTGGATTCTGAAAAAAGAATGTGTTAAATGTGCTCTGCAAAGGCAACGGCGCTTACCTAAGGAAAACCCATCTTAAACCGCCTCTTAACTTACCGGAAATTGTGCTATGCTTCCGGCTGCAACGGCTACTGATGCTCGCTGAATCCTTTGACGAAAGAGGACGACAGAAGTTCATCATCATTGTCATGGTTTCGATCGACATGTCGTGAAGGGGCAGGCTGCAAAGGGTGTCATTAGCCCATTCATGTTGCATGATAACGACGTTGCTCAAAACTGTGCAAATGACTATATATCCATTTGCACAGAACGCAAACGATGCATTTGTATCAACCACAGCACATTAAGTCCGAACGTCGGCGTTTCATTCGTGCGAAATGCATTTGCAACATTGTCGCATTCGCACGCGTCCTGCTGCGCACAGTCAGCCAGCCGATTCGAAAGAGAACTGCAAGCGAACAGGCTTGATGTGCTGGTGCGCGTGCAAATGCATCGTTTGTCGTAACGGAAGCTAATTCACGCAGACAAAGCCAACCTTTTGAAATCTCAAATCACTCACCATAACAATGCTGCATCTGTCTTCTGATAAAAGCTTCCACGATAACATCGGATATTTTGAGAAGATTGAGATATTGTCAGAACATTTTATATATCTGAAACCAAAGTGTTATGAAAATGATCGCAAATGTAGCCTGGATTAAAGAACTTACCATCGGAACTCGGAGGCATGCAGGATGCATCATGAACGTCAAACCATCTGCCGTACGAAGAAGCATTCTTCACAATCACACAAGATAAGAGCTTCACGGATTTCAAACCGTTCGAAAGTCACAAACAAAATGTAATATGCAACTTTTATTACTTTGGTACAACTCACAACCACATAATGTCATAAATACAAACAATTGAAAACGATTAATGATAATTGGAAACGATGAGCGGCGACGAGCGAGGAAACGGGGAGCAGCGACGAGCAAGGGGCAGTTGAACTGAACTTGGGTCGAAGTCTGGCGGGGCGCAAGTTCGTCCTGCGCGAAGTGTTCCTCTGCCCTAAACGCAGCGAGGAACAGTGTTCCCCGTGCTCGACGCGCAAAAAGTGATGCAATGTCGTGTCTACACATCTTCCTGGATGTGTAGACACGACGCTCCCATGTGTAGACAGGACAAAATGTGTAGACACGACGTTCCCGTGTGTAGACCGAGCGCTAACCCGACGCGTGCAAGTAAAATGAGTTTACCGTGTTGTTTGCATGCGGATTTTGGTTAGATTTAGATAAAATTCTTCATTTTAGAGGTTTCAAAAACTGATATGTGACGAATTTCATTTTGAAGTACTTTATGCTTAATAATCTTTATAACATTGTCATCTAAGTTACACAGTAACTCCAAAAAAGACTGTCAAGAAGCTTTTTCCGATTCAGATGGAGCATCCACGAACGAAACAAGACCAACCCAGCTCGCGGCGACATCAAGGTCGTCATTGATGAAGTCTTTGATGCGTCGCCACATGGTTACGTCGCTGTAGATGCCCTGAAAGGTTGACTTGTTATAAACTGCGCATTATTTATACGGTAACTTACTCTATGTGTGGCATTATCAACATAAAAAGGCTCCGCCACATTCTTCAACCTCTGCCGAAGCGCTTCACTGTGATCAGTGCCTACAATGGCATCTGATTTGCCGTGACAGAGCAGAGTTCGGGTTAGGATACAGGCGGCTTTATCGTAGCTGAAAAGAGAAAACTGTAGAGTACAAAAAATCCGATTCAAAGACATACTTCGGAAACTGATCCCAACAACAAGTGTATGGGTTATCCGCCTTCCCGACGATGCGTAAAAGTGAAGTAAAGGGTGCGACGAGAATCATGCCACAGAGCTGGAATTTGATTTTGAAAACTGATTCGTCGTAGCTCAGTGTCACGCTTTTTTGACTATGACTTCGACTCTGGACAGACTCACTTGGAGTCGAACCGACTGACTCAGAGTCAAAATCATTGAAGGTCGACTCGGAGTCAGAGTCAGCGTCATACTGTCCTGGTTTGTTCATACCTGATTCCGAATACTTGCCAAATGTATACTGGCAGCCGTACCCATACTAAAACCGAACAAAATTATGTCAGAATCGGTGTAGCCAAGGGTTTCTGTCACAAAAGTGTAGACGGCTTCGATGTCGGAGTAGATGGCTGACTAAAAACTGTTTACCGAACTCGAACGTATCTTCAAATGTGGAATCTACCTGTGAGGGATACCCAGTCGAACACCCATACCCACTGTAATCATACCCGATGAGATCACAATTCAGGGAGTTGGCAATCTCCACAAAAGTGGGATCAGCCAGACTACACCCGCCCAAATCGGAGGAGTTTGGCTGTGAGGAGATCATTACCCGTGGGGATTTGATGTTTGCCACGAAGGAGGCCCGGCACTTGACGTGGATCAGAACAAGGTGATTGCCGAGGTGGTTTTCGATTATGTGGGTCTAGAATTGGAAAACTGTCGCCATAAAAAAGAGGTTATGGACAAACTTTTATGTGATACAAGCCCTCGGCAACGTCCATCATCAAAAAAGATCGAGACAGAACCATTCGAGGGCACATTACTGGGTTTCCTCTTTCTTTGGCTTCCTTGGCACAGAGCAGGGGGACACGGGCTTCTGGCTGGAATTTTGGGGTGGATAAACTGCAGAACCTATTTTCGAGTTTTCAATCAATTTTCGTTACTACTGGGTTTGTGGAATTTTCATCTTAATGTTTTAACGAAAACAACCTACCGGTCCCGCAATCAAAAAGTAATGTTCCCCCTTCTTGGGTGGATGAAACGCCGCCTTCTGAATGACCCATCTCGGCACAGGTGGACAAAAGATGTAAAACGCTTTGTTGAACCAGTCAGCCACCTCCTCCACACTGTCTAAACCCGGCAATCTTCGTCTGATTTGTGGCCACAACGGCAAATCTGTCACTGGTGCATGTATGGCACTTGAAGCTGCTGCCACCATTTCGACTGGCACGGTGATTTGTTGCGTTTGTGAATCATGTAATGGGCACCCGACAGCAGTGGCACAGGATACACTTGTTGTCTGGGTCACCGAGTTGTGAAGGTTGATGAGGACACAAACTTGTTCATTAGACGTGTTTTCTTCATTAAGTCGGGGTATCACTTCATTGTCGAGGCCGCAGAGGCTGGAATTTTGTTACTCAAAACTGCTGGAATTTCAATTATCTTCTTACACTCGCGATTTACAGTCATTAATCGTCTCCGGAACTGGTACAATGTCAAAAGAATCGACTTCCTTAGACTTGAAATTGCCCATTTCGAAAAATAGCAGCTTTTTAGACAGGTCCTAGAGCCAGCCGTGGGCCAATTTGTCATTCTGAGGGCGGTTTTATGTTGCCAGAGGCATTCTAATTTCCTTTGAAGGTGAAAAAAATCATTTTTCGATGAAAATTACCACCTTTTTTATGTTAACGAGGTTCAAAACTGTAGACAGGTAGTGGGATTTTCAACAATGCATATTCAAAAACTAAAAAAGTTCGTTACATCTTTTTGTTTTGAAATTATGTAATTCATTTTGTTTTATCATGATTTGAAAACTGCATTTTTCGTCGGAGTTGTCGAATAAACCCCAGAAATGGAGAACGAAAGCCTGTTCGACGCATTTTGCGACTACACTTCAATTAGTGGAATTCGATTCCTTCATTCACGGAATCAGAAATGGTTTCGGTGAGCTGTGAACAGTTCGTTGGTGTTTATCAAGATTGTTAATGCAATAAGTTACAGAATCCTCTCTGCCATCACGCTTTTAGCCATTTTATCCGGCTTTCTCGCTCATGCTTCCGCGTTTGTTTTTCGATGGACTGGAAGTTTGTCATCGACGTACATTCACACGCTTCTCATGGATAAGGTTACATATCCGCTGATAACTTTGTCGCCGGCTGTTGTTATGGTCTCGTAGGTGTTTTAATGTAAACTGCATTGGTTGTGTTAATGTAACATTCAAACAAAAGTTTAAATTAAATTTAAAAATGCAATAACCTTAAAGTTGCCCATGCCAATGTCCATTTTCAGGTGCACAACATTCAATGGCCGGGACTGCCGTAATTATACGCGCTACAATGAAGAAAATCACACAACTGAGATTGTGATGAGAGACGTTCAGACTGATCTAGATGTCACAGGTATGAAGTTTATAAAGTTAAAACTGAGTGTTTGATTGGTAAATGTTTTAGCCGTTCAACGCGCTTTCTGGATCACATTTAACCGAATCGATCCTAATGACGTTGTAGAACTGTCAATTCGCTTGACTAATAACACCAATGCGTCGCATATTGCCCTCTATTCATCTTATAGGGTCATTATTTCCCCTATGGAAATCCGTGAGACCACATCGAGTCGAGTTATTTACGATGTTTCATTGGTCCCACGAAATCCAGTTGCTGATTACTCGGTCCAGATCGCTCTTGGGTTTGGTGTTGTTACGACTACTTCGTCTTCTTCTTATAAATTAGTCAATTTTGCGAGTGAGTTTTGGGATTTTAAACTGGCATATGTTATACGCGGTGGCTTCAGTCGACCTCGGAAGCACGCTCTCCCTCTACTTCGGCATGACAGCCCTAACCCTCTTCGAATTGGTAGTTTTTTTCTTCTATGGCCGCTCTCATGAGATAATTCGACTTCAACCAGCCCCGCCATTGGCAATAGTCTATGATATCCCGGCCCATTTCCAAATCCGCCGACGTGATGCTGCGCGAAGGTTGATGCTCGACAGGGTGCGCCAGCAAAAGCTAGCTGCAGTCCTGCCCCCCATTGTTTGACGTTCCTTTTCAACCCATTTGGCGGAGCCTCTTGACTTGTTGACAGAACAGTCGATTCTCGCGGAGGCCTTCTTTTTCTGTTCCGTTATTTGTGGTCGTTGGTAAAACTTAACTTAAACTTGATCCCGTGGCCAACCGTGGCCGGGCAGCTAGACACCGCGCAGGTCACTCACTTCCGTCAACATCGTCGCCGCCATCGAGCGTCATTGGCGGAAAGGCAAAAAAGTCTACATCAAGACACCCATCACGGACTGTCACGGAGGTGGTCGTTCGAGACTCTCGAGAAAGTCGGATCGGTCACTCGATTTGATTCACTTGAGTTGCAAAAGTCGGCCCAGATAGCTCACTTCCGGAAATGTATCTCAAATTTGTATTCCTTTGGCAGCTATTTTCAATTACAAATGCTATCAATGTGTTATTCTTCCTACTTGGGACTAACCAATTTGAAAGAAACACCTTCGAATTCCTAGCTCAACAATTGGCACTCCGACATCACAGCGTCGTCACAGTGAAGCCGGTTTTGATTCCAGAGGAGCCGAGATTGGTCAAACCGAAGCTTCATCTTGTCAAGGAGAAGCAGTTGAAGAATTTGTTGCCATCGTGAGTTTTTGATAAAATAAAACTGCTAACAAAGTGGATCCATCGCATTTAGGACCCTCTATAAACCCCTTGAAGAAGTCGGCGGCGATGTCCCATGGCGTCAAACCTATGAAGTTGACGCGTTTGATGAGCCGTATTGGACTGGGCATAACCATTCTTGCTATAAGGTTCGTAAGAAAAAAACTGAGGTTCAAATGGAATATTGGTTTTTTCAGATGCTCAACAGCAACCTCATGGATACCCTCAAGAAAGACAAGCTCGATGTCGCCGTGGTTTACGCTGGAAACCCGTGCCAACTCGCTATTGTCCATATTTTGGGGATTCCTTTCGTCTATTACGATGTTCACGGTAAGTTATAACTAAACTGTGGACTGTTTTACATACGTGTTTTTAGGCTTCACCGACGAAACAATCATCGCCTCCGGTAACCCCTGGAACCTCGATTCCTACTCCAGCCGTCGCTCCCCCTCAAACTTACGCCCAAATTTCGCTTCTAGGCTTCTGAATGGCTACCATCTCGTCAAGGAGGCCATTGCCCAGAATACCATCCCCGCAATTGCTCGAGTTATTTCAAAACGGTATCGTGGCCTTGATGAGCCGATTACCAAGTTATTTGCTGAGGATTACGAGATTAAGAAGAAGTTCAAAGGATTTCCGGATGTTAATAAGGTTGGATTTTATTTAAAACTGAGTGCCAAATTTTTTTTTAATCTTTTTATAGCTCAAACAATTGGCTGAAGCCTATTTCGTCAACACTGATCCATTGCTCGAAGATGGCACAGCCTTTGGTGCCAATGTTATCCCGGTTGCTGGACTGCATATTGATCATGTGAAGCCTCTTTTTGCGGTTGGTTTTTTTTTGAAAATATTTAAAACTGCGGTAAAGTGGATATGACCTACCAAATTTTAGCCTTGGAACACCACCATCGCCGCCGCCGAAAACGGTGTTATCGTAGTTTCGCTCGGAACACAGGCTGATTCCAGCAAGATGACGGCCAACCAGGCTAAAGCTATTTTGGGAGCTTTGAGCAAGCTTACGAAATACCGTATTTACTGGCGAATTGGCCCTAACATGCAATTGCCGGGTATTAAACTGGAAGATGTGCCACAGCATATCAATTTGACCACTTTTGTGCCGCAAAATGACCTTATCGGTACGTTTATCTGTTTTAGATGTTTTTAAACTGGAAGATCCATGTTTAAGCCCACAAACGCTGCAAGCTCCTCGTAACCAACGGCGGCATGTCCAGCGTCATGGAAGCCATTGCCCATGGCGTCCCGATCGTCGGTGTCCCTCTCTACGGCGTCAATCACGCCAACATGGTTAAAGTCCAGAACAAGGGTTTCGGTGTCATTGTTAACAAAGCCGTTTTGTCTGAATCGACGTTGTTTGCTGCAATGAAGGAAGTCCTTGATAACAAACGGTATAGTTGAACTTTTTTCCAAAATAAAAACTGACTTGATTGAGTGAGTATTTTTCAGATTTGAAACAGCCACCAAAGACGCTTCCAAAGAATACCGCGACCGCAATGAATCCCCCTTTGAACGCGCCCTCCGAGCCATTGAACACATTGGCCGCCATCGCGGTGCCAAATTCTTCAAGCCGAGCCGTCAAGCCTATGCATCGACCTGGACCCGGGCCGCTAATCTCGATTTCTGGCTAATCTGCGCCGCATTGGCATTCTTTGCCGGTCTGTTTGTTCAGAGCCTCATCGGACTCCTTTTTGGTTTCGTCAAGAATCACGGCCCTGCTCCCGGGTCCGCGGGTGTTGAAATCGCTTCGACTCCGAGGAAAGAGTCAAAGAAAGTCAAATAAACAGATTGGATCAAGGTGGATTATGATGACTGGGATTTAATGAAACTGTAAAAGATGTTGAAGATTTCGGAGCATACGTGGTCTTTTTGTTTTGTTTGGAAACGTATTGGAAATAAAGTTAGTCAAATTTATCCGGTTTGAGTGTATAAAAACTGATGTAGGTATTGTTAAACAAACAATAGATTAGACAATATCACAGTTACCAAAGTCGGCAATGGTTTACGTGACTCAAGTGGGCTCTGACCAACCGCACTTCAAGAGCTTACGCAACTTTAAAAGTAGAAAATGGCTCGATCGCCTTTGAAATCCTCGATTGGTGATTTCGTAGTCTGAAATGAAAAACTGTTAAAGTTGGTGAACTTAAGTAAAGGTAAAACAATAAAAAAAGACCCTTTTGTTAGGCACTTATGTCTGACGTGATGAAACTGATTCGCGAAGTGTGTTACGGATAAAATCAGGTTGAGTTTTTGAACTGTTTTTGACTAATTGACAAACTCTTTCTTCGGATAAAACTGTAATTTTCATTTTATATCTTTTATTATGCAATCAAAGTTTCAAAAACATCCCATAATTGACCCCCAATCACCCATCCTCACCCCTTCACACCTGACTCCAAAACCACGTGCCTTGAAAAACACAATTGAAAAGTTGCGACTGCATAAATGCATAGTACCCTGCGGCCCTCTTTCCATACTCATATTATGCTATAAATGTTCGATCGACCACATAACACATACCTCCTACCTATCTATACCTTTGACGGAAGATCCGTGTATTTACGCATACATACGAGGCGAGCGATACGCGTCCTTGCACCCAGAGGCGTTGCGCAGTTCGCAAAAAAAGTTAGTCGTAATTCTTTTGGCGTTAGTTATTCTGACTTTTTCGAACGACGCACCATTATGAAGGATGGGATTGGAGATTGGACTTTGAGATGTATGGTCAAAATCAAAGCCCCTGTCTTGTCGGATGACTCAACAATGATGATGAACAAGAACTTCTGAAGAAGGCGATCGCGGTCTGGGCTAGGATGAGGTATACTAGTCTAGCTGACTGTGTCATACAGTCATTTTTTACAATGGTTGGTAGTCCAAAGTGAGCGCGGCTTATCCTTTGGGGGTATTGGTGGGTGGTGGATTAGGTTAGTCAGTGGTTATGGGTGGACTTGGAGCTTTTATATAAGGTATAACTTTGAAATTTTATCATTTGACGCTTCAAGTGTTTGAAAACTATTGCGAATTGAAGTCAGTTTTGGTTCATGTTTGATCGTGTAACCCCTGCGAGTCCATTCAAAATCCCATTATCAAACCACCTCCAAAAAACATCATTCCAAAATCGCTTAATCGCTTGTCAGATTTTGACGCCTGTCCATTGTATTCATCCTTTTGTCGACAAGGCAGGACCCAGATCAAACATGTGTTGCAGATTTGCGTCGTCGTCGTCGTCCTTTTTTTGCTTTTCCATCAGACACCTCAGAAGGCGGCCCTCACAGTCAGCTAGCTTCCAATTGTTAGCGAATCAACAACAGAGCCCCTTTATTTTTAGCCCTCTGGGGCGGTCATCGCCTAGCCCCCGACTCAAATGTGCTGGCTTCATCTGTTTAGCCACTATCCATCCCATCCCCTCAGGGGCTGTGTTCGGGAGGAGGAGGGGAGTCCATTGCTCTCGAGGATAGTACCAGCCTGAGGCAGTTAGCTAGTTGTCGACCATCCAGGATCAAGGACCATCAAATGCAGCCAGGCAGCTGTGCGGCGATTGCGCAGGCCCCCTCTCGAAAATGGGCCTTTCCATCCGAAAATGAAATCGGGGCTCTGTCTGACTTGGGGCTATGGGACAGTTTCTGTTCACTGTTGGGTTTTGATTTTGACATGGTAAACTGTCACGAAATGTTTGGTTCGTTAAAACTTTGTCTAAACCTCAAATAAGTCGTATTTGATCGCCAAACCGGAAACCCCACTCCAAAAACAGTCCTTGAACTCATTTTGGCGACATGTTTTGTTCACTTTTCATCACTATCGAACAGTGTTTTTGTGTCGAAGTATTCACTTTCGATCTGAATTGATTTCGTTTCCGTTTGCGAGAAAGTGACTTTATAATGCGTCTAATCGCTTTTCATTTTCGGTCTATTTTAGGGTATTTAAAACTGACGGAAATCATTATCATGGCCAATTGCAAAGTTCTTCTCTGCCTCTTGGCAACACTTACCACAATCCTCGCAGCTCCACAGATGCCAGAAGTATCCGATGAGTGCCTGAAATTGAGTAAGCAGTGTGAAGATGACACTGACTGTATTCATAGATTGGCTGTTGTTCAATCTGCTTGGTGGGTTTTTTGAAGTTTTGTAAACTGGCTTCAGTATTTTGTTACTGGAATCTTTTTAAACTGCCAAAGCTTCTCTTTTGTGCTATCAACCAATGCCCAAACCTCATCCATCCAATTCCAACAGGTTTACATAATGTGTGTTAGTTAGCCGGTCGTGAGCGCGGACCCGCATCGACCCCGACCAGAATTCCGCATCTTTTCATCGCCTTTCCTCTCTCTTTTTCCTCACTCCGACAATGGATTGAGATCCAATTGCATCACAGCCATAGGCGTTGGACGCCCAAGGGCCTTTGTGTTGTCATGATTGAAGGAGGACGGGGAAGGCGATGGATGAGATGTGTGCAAATCGGTGTGGTCCTACCACTTTTGAGGCCACTTCACACCCATAGGTCCTTCGGATTCGATTGGCTGGCCGGTAACGGAGTGTTCTTCAAGGTGTTTCGGAAGAAGGGGCGCGGATATGGTTTGACTGGATTGGGGAGGGATAGCTTGTTGAAACTTTTGGACGCTAAAACTGTCACAGGCGTATTACCGTATAACAGTCACACAGAACACACAATTTTTTTAAAACTGCAAGTTCCGATATTTGACCATGTTAAACATACCCTCTATTTGCACACCAATGTCAACATCCATCAAAATTCATAAACCCCCTCAGGCTATAACTGACCCATTTCCAGCGTGACCAACACATGTCAGCCCCAATGCCGCATGGCCGCGATGAATCTCTACCAGAATCGTCAGGGCCGTAACCTCCTCCGCAGTGATGCCAGTTGCGTCCCCGGCAAATCCGAGCTCGAACAATGCGGCTTCCTGCCTAACAAGTCCCCGAAGCATTGCAACTTCGCCAAACTCATCTGCGAAGCCGATCTTCAATGCAACTCGAAATGGGAGCTCTTTGTCAGTGAATGCGAAGCCGAAACCAGCATCGGTCAATGCAGCGACAAGTGCCGTCGCCACCTCAATGCCACTTTGGCTACTACTCAGGGGGCTGATTTCGCTACGTGTACCTGCACTGATAAGGATGATCAGCTGTGCACCAACTTGAAGGGTACTATTTTGAAGGCTTGCATGGATACGGTATGTTTTCGGATTCATAAACTGTCAATGAATTTTCACTTTCCAGCCCACACCATCCACCCCATCGGCCTCCAGCCCCGCCCCAGCCGCCGGCGCTCGTTCGACCACGCCCCGATCGCGCTTATCACCATCTTCGCCCGACCGTCCGGCATCCGCCCCGGCTTCACCAGTATCCATCTTCACAGTATGCTTCGCCCTGCTCCTCGCAGCCTTTTTCCATTAAACATCCGGTCATTATTAAACCTACACGTTATCCCCGTGCAAATCTTATTTATTTCTCTGTTTCTTGTTATCACTTTACTGATACCTGCCACTACGATGGTACCAAGTCGTAATGTGCTCTGTCTGTATGTATTTTGTCCAAATTCCCAGCTCACATTTCAATAAACTACAATTTCACTGATATCTTTATATATAACTGTTCAAACTTTTAAAAACTCTTAACTTATACAAAACGTGAGCACTTACAAACTGTCAAACGGGATTTGGAGCCAACCCTAAAAAGATCAACGCCAAAAGTACTCGATTCGGGTTTCCAATACCAAACGTATTGCACAGAGGGAGAAGAAACAAAGGCCTACATTTATACAATTACACTTTGAAGATACTTAGAGCTGCCTCGATCGGATATACCCCCTGCTAGCATAAGCTCACAACTATGGATAGAAAGATTGATAGATACAAAAGAACGTGATATAAATTTACAGACAAAGAGCCAACCCGCGTTTCAAGAGTTTGACCAAAGGCAACGAACGAAAGATATAAGTTAAATTATACATAAAGACCGAGATATAGGGTGTAGGTGGGCTTTCACGTGATGGAGTTTGGGGTGGGTGCTTGCTGGTCGCGCAAAGTGAAACAGTCGTATGAGGATGGGTGATTGGAAAATGTTCAAAATATGCAAAAGTCACAAAGTTAACATAGTATACCGGCTTCGAGGAGGAGGTTAGTAGATGCCGCGATTGTCGTTCAACGGATCGTGGCTGACACCGTAGGGCGGAGGGCCGCCGTGGCCGTTGGCGATGCCATTGGCAGCGCCATTGGCACTGTGGGAAAGGACAAGTCGAGGCTCCTGATTGGCGGGAATAGCACCAACGCTGTTGTCGCCGAATATCTCCAACTCGCCTTCGACGTCCTCAACCGTGCGACGGTAGATGGGGTTGTCGAATTGGAGGGCGGTGAAGCGCGAGAATCGGCGTTGACGGTAGATGTAGCCCTGAAAATACGAAATTTATAAACTGCGTCGCAATCTCTTTTAGGTGGTCAACTTACCCCGATAAGCACAGCCGAAACAACCAAGCCAATAACGAAGAATCCGAACAAAAAGTTGTCCGAAGCCGTACCGGCACCAGTGACCTCCTGGCGAATGACTTCACCGAGCAAACCTTCGGGCGTGCATTGAGTGATATCCATCAACGAGGATCGGAAGCCGATATCGCAGCCACACGTGTACGGCAATCCCTGGAGAACTCCCTCAACTTCAGCGGTAGCTTCACGGATATGCGCCTTCGGCAGACACAAATGCTGGCACTGATGCATCTGGCACTTGTTGGTTTGATCAGGCTGAGCCATTTGGTGGTAGATTCGGACGGTCATGGGTCCAGTCACGCCGGACATGACAGTTTTGACGTCTTCACCGGTGAACTTGTTGGCCGTGAGGACGCCTTCGTGGTCCCAATCAGTCCAATAGATACGCTCCTCAAAGACGGCGACGGAGAAGGGATGACGGAGATGCTTGTGCGAATGGAGCACGGTCCTGACGTTCTTTCCCCAATAATCGCAGGAAGAAATAGCCTTGATCTTGGCATCGGCCCAGTAGACTCGCTGATCGTAGATGTCGACGGCGAGACCATTCGGCCAGCGAACTGTGTCACCATTCAGGATTTCGATGCGATTCTGTCCGTCCATTCCGGCGCGTTCAATACGGCCACGAGCGCCCCAATCAGTCCAGAAGATCAGGCCGGCGGAGGGATCAACGGCGATGGCACGAGGCTCTTCCAGGCCAGTGTCGAAGAGGACTTTGCGTTTTTGGGTGTTCAGATCGAAGACATTGACCTATAAATAATAAACTGATCCACTTACGTTGATGAAGACAAAAACATACAGTATCAAGACCCGTATCCGTCCAAAACAGCAATCCATGAACCCAATCAATAGCCAATCCATCGGGAGTGCTAACATTCTTGCTGATGAGCGTCAAGTTGCCGCCCTCGATGCATCCGATAACATTGTCCGTGGACACATTGATGTGACAGATCATAATTTGTTCCTTCGAGACATCAGACCAGATCAACGTCCTGTTTTGATGCCAATAGTCCATGGCGACAGCTGACTCCAGCTTGCTGACGAGGGGATGGTAGCGGTTGTTGACGATATCGAATCTGGAAGTAAACAAACAATAATAAATGGGGACATAAACAAAAACTGATCGTGGGTAGACGAGAGTTAATAAATATACAAAACAGCTCAAAACTTACTGTCGAATCATAGCCCGATTGGAAAGCAGCAACAGGGGGTCATTGCCAATGGCACGGCACTTGCTGGCATCCTTCGCGACGGATTCGCCGTCGACAACAGTGCCTCCGGTCAATTTGAAGCCATGGTAGCAGTCGCATTTGAAGGATCCGACGAGATTGACGCACTTTTGATCGCAGACGCCGGGTTGTTGGCATTCATCAATGTCGACACATTGCTCGCCGCGCCGTTCGAAGCCAGGGGGACAGTAGCAGACTTCTCCGCCGAGATGGGTGGTTCGGCATTTGCAGTGGGGGTTTTTGTTGTCGCAGCGGTCTGGAAAGGGTGTTTTGGGTGGATAAACTGATTTTTGGCAAGTCAAACTTACGGATTTTCTGAGCGCAAACAGACTTGATGCAATTGTTGGCAGACGAGTTGTCTGAACACAATTTATCCAAGTTGATGCAAGTTGAATTGTCGCAGGCGTATTCGCGGTCGTCGTCGCAACCGAGATGGGCTGAAAATTTTATGGTTAAAACTGCTTCGTGATACGATGGGGATTAGACTCACGCTTAACAGGAGCACAATCAACCCGACAAATGCCATCATCGCAAAGGGTCTCATCAACGCCACAGGTCAACTCCGAATTGCTGCAATCCTCCTCATCACTGCCATCAGTGCAATCGTTGTCGAGATCGCAGCGCCAGTTGGATCGAATGCACTCGGCCTTGTTTTTGCATTGCCATTCATCGCCGGCACACTTGACCTCATGCATGCGCTTCACTTCCGTGCAGTTCCGTTCATCGCTGTGATCAGGGCAATCGGGTTGGCTATCGCATCGCCAGGACATTGGCAGACAGAAGTGATTATCCGCGCATTGGAAGTGCGTAGTCGGATCACAGGTGTTGTTCGTCTTGCAGAGCTTCATGTCCTCATCAGAGTTGTCTTTGCAGTCGGATTCGCCATCGCACTTCCAGATGCCAAAGATACAGGTTCCATCGGCACATTGGAATTCATCAGCGCTGCAGTTGGGCTTCTTGGCTGACAGAATCCCGCCAAGGGTCAGGACAGTCTTATCAGTACAGTTCTTCTCATCAGCCATATCGACGCAATCGGATTCGCCATCACAGACCCACGAATTCGGGATGCAGGAAGTCTGATGATGCTGATAACCGGGACATTTGAATTGACCATCACCGCAATGGACTTCAGCGGGGGAGCAGCCGAGTTCATCGTCCTTCTCGGGGCAATCGACCTCGCCATCACACTTCCAGGCGTGCGGGATGCACGAGACCGGGAAGGTTTGAGCAAAGATGCGGGCTCGAGGCTTGACAGAACCTCCAGGCGATGGCTTACATTGGTAGTGGGTCTCGGGATCGCATTGGACAGTCGGCGCGGCAGAGCAGGACTTTTCATCGGCGCCATTGAGACAGTCGACATCTCCGTCACAACGCCATGACCTGGAAAATGGTGTTTTGGAAAGGTTGGATAAACAAAAAACATAGAAAAGGGTGTTTTGGAAGTGGTGGTGGATATGACTCACCTGGGGATACAGTTGTGGTGGCCACAATCGAACATGCCGATACCGCAGGCTGGAAAAGTGTGTTTAAATAGGGTTTTTATATATAAAACTGGAGGGACTTCGGAAATAGAAGGATAACTTACTTGGTTCAGGCGTATTTTCACCATCGCCATATCCATACGCTATCAAGGAGCAAAGATAGATAAGAATGAATAAATTTTGAGTGGCTGATGGCATGGTTGTGGATGAAATCACTGAAATGGGAAAACTGAATAAATTTGAGTTGGCGGACAACTTTCACATTACAAAAGGTAAGTCAAAAACCACGACAAAATCGATCCACGCATCAACCGGAGCCCGAACGGTCGGAAAGTAACTTCGATTTCGAATTGTCATCACGGCATCACGTGGAACGCGAACGAATGCGAGGCAGTGAGGTACGCGGAGAGGAAGACGTTCGAGCATTGCGAAACAAAAAACACGCATATTCGACAAATAAATAGCCCACCACCACCATACCAGCTGTTCACAGGCTCCTCGGGGATGCATGGCCACAGGCAAAAAGCGAAACCAGCTGAGGGGGAGGGGGCAAATGCGACGCGACAGCTTGCTTGTGGCAGTATGCGGAAATGCGGGTCGACTCAATGGTCGCTTTCGCTCCGTCAATCGAGCGCTGCGGGATTTTCCTGACGGATGCACAACAAGCATGACGCATACAATGTGTGTGCATTGTTGACGAAATTTCGAACCTACTCATCGCCCCAGGTCAGCCGATGGTCGGGTCTGAGGGGGGTGACGCAACGAAATCGTCGCTTTCGGCGGTGCGTGGACAGCCGGTGGCCGTGAGAGTGCGCACGCTCTCGAGCAGCCCCGACGCTCTCGCAACGATTGAGCGTCGAGCGGGGCTGCTCGACAGGCCTGAACCTTTATCGAGCCCAAAATTTGGCTTCGAGGAACGTTTGAGTTTGTTTTTCGTTGTTTTACGTTATTTTTCGTAAAGTTTTCGTCTTATTTTGTTGTCTGAGGCGTGAACCTTGTTGTGGGACCCGTTGCGGTCAATTTTACCCGTATTTTGTTGGGTATTTTTAGTGCATTTGCCTCCTTTTGGCGCATATGCGGGTGTTTTAGGTCCTTGACCTCCACCATTTTCCCTCTCTTTTCGTGCCTTTCGTGCCCTGGATCCTTCGGGATTGATCGGATGTAGCTTGCTGCAGCCGTGACCGCCATCTTTCGTGACGTGGGTGGAGGGAGTGTATCTGCGCAATGCAGAGGAGCCCAGTTGCTCGTGCCTGCCGTTGGCAGTTGAAATGTGTGTAGCCCAGCGCTCACGTGATCGTTGCCCTATGGCGTAATTCGATAGCTTTCGGTCCTATAAATAGTGACCTTTCCTTGTCGTGTCGCGTCCCTTATTGCAGGAAGTGATCCCAGATCAGCTTGGCTCAGTTCGGATATATATTCCAATAGCTGTCCAGGTTCTGCGGAGCGGTGACCCGGTCGGAATATATAATCCGATTGCCGCTCGGAGGAGTCTAGCTCAGTATGGATCATATTCCGATCCCGGCCTAGTGCGTTTTCTCCCAATCTGGATATAAATCCTGTTGCTGCTCGAAGCAGTGTGGGTGTTCTGGGTCGGATATGTATTCCGACCCGATCGCTGCCAACGGCAGTGCGGCCCAATTCCGATGTATAATCTGTTTCCCGCCCAGGGAAGTTTGACACAGCTTGGGTATATACCCCATTCACTGTCCAGAGCAGTTCGATTCATGCCCGTCTGTCCCCCAA
>KB455565.1:107580-129208 GCA_000341325.1 Panagrellus redivivus | reverse complement strand
TTTGAAATTTGAAATGTCATAAAGGGTCCGGATCTGTTCGGTTTTCCCAGAAAATGCGTTTTAAACAAGATCGTTGGCATCGATAAAAATGAATGGGATAACGTTTGTATTGCGAGAATGGCCTTTCTTATGCTATCTCGATCCGTTTAGATTAATAAAAGTTTTGCATAACAGTGTCAAATCGCGCCCGGTGTCGGATCTCACCAAGATTAGCACATCGCTGCCACTTGAGTTTGCACAAATGGCAGCGATGTGCTGTAAGCAATAAAACAGACGGATCATTTGATCTTCACGATTGCGCAACGAAGACATCGACACTTTCTTCTTTGCGCGAGCATAGGCAGTGCCTTTTACGCCGGTTCAGGAAGTAGTGTCGAAAAGGGCGAAACGGCGCCTTCGGTAATACGATCGTTGTTTTTTCACACTTGCTTCTGAGAATCGGCTTTTGTTTTGTTTCGACGCTAAATGGCATCGTCTGTCCTACAGATGTTTCGCAAATCGACAACTTCGTTTAAAAAAACTGCTAGATCTTCAATTCTGCCTCATCAATAGTACAATGAAGCAATGTTTGATTGTTTTAAAAATGCTTTTGATGAAACATTCAAGAAAGTGTACCATCAAAAGGTCTGCTTTGTTTCTGAAATGAATTACAAAAGTATAAATCAACAAAAGGTCAGAAAATTGAAGTCATTTCTCCAAAATGCTGTCAATTTGGCTTGTGTTAACGATATTTCTAAACTTCGATCCCGCTGAAGCTCGCGACTGTAACTGCGGCAAAGTCCCCCGCCTCGCAGAACACTTTGCATATTTGAACACCGTAGATGTTGAAAATCGTTCCCCACCAGGTCAAAACAGCCTAACATGTTTGACCGTACCCTTCATGGCCACCATGCGAGCAGTGGGGACAAATAAGACACTTTGCTCTGGGTTGATTTTGTCTCAGAAGATGGTTATATTCCCTTTCAACTGTTTAGTCGTTCAAGCTAAAGAAGTTCCGTGGGGGAAGTATGAAATCCAAGTGGGATCGCACTCCAAGAGTGGTGGTTCCTTCCATCAAGTCAGGTCTCTTCAGACTGCCACAAATCTTGCTGTGGGTCACTCAAGCTATTATCTGGGTTTTACGCTTTCCAATCCTATCGAATTCGACTGCGTCAACACTTTGCCGATTTGCTTAAATGCACCATCTGCTAATGCCAGTGAATTTGTCGTGGTAGGACACAGTTTAAAGGATGCTGCGATGCGTGATTATAAGGATTCTGGGCTGTATACTGTGGGAACTATGAAGTCATTTCCATGTCCACCGAACCATAAACACTCGTTGTGCCTGTACAGTGATAAAATTGGGTTAATGGATGCGGATGAAGGTGGACCTGCTTTAGTTCTTGAGAATGGCATTTTTTATGTGGTTGGCATGGCCGCGGGAGGGCACATTATGGAGTATGAGAACCAATTTGGCAGAAAGGGGGTCGTTGGTTACGGTAAGATTTGAAGTTGAACAAATGAAACGATACCGAATTGTTTCAGCGCACTACGAATACCTTAACTATTCATATTTGAATTAGTTCCTCACAATTTAGATACTGTAATCAACAAGGCTCAGTTATGACAAATCGGTTTTGACAGAAGAAATAAAGAAGGGCAATGCATTCAAAAATGGTAGTAAACAAAAAAATAGTAAAAGTATCACTGTTTTAATACAGTAATCGCAGTACAGTAATCATTCTGTACTATAAAAAATTTCAGCGACATTTCAATTATTATTATTTCAATGAAAAACCACAGTTCAAAAGAGTTCTTTTAACAGTCGTTCATTCTAAGTTCATGCTACAAGATGAGAAGAGGAAATTTTTGGTTGGCAAGATCAAGACATTCTTTTTTAACATTCAATTTCGAAACATTTGAAACCAATCGACCACACTACGCGCACGCACTCCAACATTCGTGGTGAAACCGACTCGGTGCACTCGTCGCATTTTGCAAAGAGGGACGTTGTTGCAATTTGTCTCCAACTCTCGATTTTCGTTCCTTTTGCCGCCGTTTTCACGTTTATTCACGTTCATTTCTTTCAGATAACATGGCAGCAAAGTTGAATAAACTTCTGAAACAGTTTGATGGTGCTTTTGAGAAGATTGACACTGGCAAAGTAGGTTTTTTCGTCGCCTGGTTGCTTATTTGTTTATCCTTACAATTATCCGTTTTTCAGTTGAAATGCACCCTCACAAGTCACGAATTGCCTGCTCGCTTCGAAGAACTAAAGGCTTACACGGAGAACCGCAAGTTTCTGCACGCCTATGGCATGCAACAGATCGAAAAGAAGTATCCCGAAGTTTTCACCGATGATGGGTACGTTCTGATTATAAAAATTATCTTTAATCTTGGCTAATGGGTGTTTTTCAGCGAGGGATTTGTTCTCTGCAATCTGACTAAAACCCGCATTGCAAAGACGCCGACTTCTATTGAGAATTATGTCAAGGGCAAGAAGTTTATGATCGCTCTTCACAAAGGTGCGTTTTTGCTGTTCTGAGTTGGGTTTTTATATATATTTTTGCTTAATTTCAGCCAAGGAAGAGGTTCAAAAGGCTCTTGAAGCCGAGGACGGTGATGAGGATGCCGATGAGGACGAAATGGAAGTCGATGAGACCGTCGTTGAGGGCGAGGACTCCGATGAAGAAGATGCTCCGGTTGAGGACGAGGAAGAGGACATTGAGGAGGAGGAGGAAGTTCCCCCGCCGCCGCCGAAGGCCCAGAAGCGCAAGGCTCCTCCGGTAGGTGTTTTAGCACATTTAGAAAGTGAAAATTGTTAAATTTTTATATAATTTTCAGCAAAAGAAGACCCCCAGCGGCCGTGCCAAGCATAAGAAGCTCCAATAAGCCGTGCCATCAGGTTGTTATTCACCCGTTACGTACCTCCAGCTCTTGTTATGGTTTTGTTGTTTTCTTTTTTAAAAGTTTATTTGATTTCTTCATGTTGCTTTTGTTGAGTTTGAATGAATTTTATTGTTGCTATCAGTAAGTATCCCACTTTTCGGGTCAGATCGGGCCGCTCATTTCTTTTCAGCAAGCTTTTCGTCGCCGATGACGGGCATCTTCTCGCCAGGCGGAGCACAGTTCAACGGGATTGTGAGTTTTTCGGGTTTGGCATCCGGGTTTTTGAATATTTCCTTGACGTTGGCCTCTTTATCGCTGTTCTTCATGAAGTGCAGCACGATTTTGTCAGATTTTGGCGGGCCTGGAAGGTTTTCAGGTGATTTGCAGGAACAGTATGATGGATAAGCTTACCCGGCAGCCGATTGACCAACAGATTCGTACATTGGCCAGGTTCGATGAGCATGAAGACGGGGCTGACCCGAAACAAGGCATTATCACTGCATCGTACCTTGATGGCCAACCTCTCCGCGCTCAGATTCACCAGCATGTGTTCTGTGGAGCCGCCTGTCGGGAAGAAGTTGCCGCAATCCGGGTCCACGCTCAGCAGGACTTCACCATTGACGGATGCCACGGCCGGCGACTTGGACTTTGTGGGCGTGCCGGTGATGGGCGGCGTCGAGACGTTTGGCGGTGCCGGCGAAGAAGGAGCAGCCGGGGTAGCTGGAGCAGCAGGCGCTGCGGGGGCGGCTGGAGCAGCGGGGGCCGCAGGAGCTGCTGGCGGCGCATCGGCTCCCATCGTGAATGAACGGGCGCGGCGACGGAGCAGTCAATGAACGGCACCTCCGGGGGGACGGCGGCGAATGCGGATGGATGAAAGGCCCTCGATCACTCACAGGGCTTCGGACGCGGGCCGCGGAATCGCAGACTGCAACGGGCGAGTCTTGGAATGGGGGTCGGAGACGGTGGCGATGGTAATTTTGGGGCTGATGGCTGGAAAGATTCGGATTCTGTCCATCAACAAGTTTCAATTAGACGATTTTCAAAAACTACTTCTTATTTTGCAATTTTGTCTTCCAAAAACAACGAAAAACAAATGCTGAACATGTTGGGAAAATGTAAGCAAACATGAGAAATGCAAAACAAGAATACTTAAAATTAAATTTTTTCGAAGTCGCTCATCTTCTAATCTTTGGCAAAATGTCCACAACGCACACTTCACAAAAAGCAACTTTTTGCTTGCGTTTTTTCTGTTTCCTCACTTCCGACCACTAAAGCCGCCTAATTTGCTAAGAAAACGATCATCATGAATCGCCGAGGCCTCTTTGAAGAAGACGAGTAAGTCCGCCACCTTCTAATCACTTTTCCACACTTAAAATTGTCCATTTTCAGGAGCTATTACGACGACGATGAAGACGCTACCAACTCCGGCCCCACTCCCTCGAAACCTGCTGAAAATGATTCCGATGAGGAGGATCCCCTTGATGCTTACATGAATGGCATCGAGAAGTCGGCGAAGGAAGCGAAAGAAGAAGTATTACGGAAGGAGCAAAGCGACAAGGTCGAAGTTGATGGTGGTGGACGCGGGCGTGGCGATATCGATGAGGAGGATGCACAGGAGAGCTATTTTCGGTATGTTTTTGCACTTTACGCGTTAGAAAAGCATCTTTGATATATACATTTTGTTTGCAGATACTTTGAAGAAAACCGCGAACGTCTTGAAGCCGTTGCCGCCGGGGAAGAGCTCGATGACGATGGCTATCTCGTCGGTACCAAAAAGGAGATCGCACCGCTTCCCACTGTCAACCACAAGGAGATCAACTATGTCCCAAGAACCATGTTGAAGGTAGATCTCCAATATGACGTCCAAAAGCGGCTACAATTCAGCGCCAAAGTCAAAGTCGATTCAAACATTAATTTGCCGTCGCCAGTTGACGCCTTCGATCAGCTGCCCTTCAATGAGGAGACATTGAAGTTGTTGCAGATTCAGGATATTGCGTTTTGTACTCCGGTTCAGGCACAGGTTTGGTTTTCAACTTTTTTGTTGAAAACATTATCCAAAATCGACTTTTCAGGGCATTCCGATCATCCTGTCCAACAAAGACCTCATAGCCATCTCCCAAACCGGCAGCGGCAAGACCCTCGCCTTCGTCCTACCCATGTTGGAGCACGTCAAAGCCCAAGAACCCCTCCTAAACATCGATGGCGGCCCGATTGGATTGGTCGTGGCTCCAACTCGCGAATTGGCGACCCAACTGTTCAAAACAGCGTTACCTTTCTGTGAAGCGTTGGAGCTAACAATCGCCTTGGCCATCGGTGGCGAGAATTTGTACAGCCAGAAGTGCGCCTTGGCTCTGAGGCCGCATATTGTCGTCTGTACGCCGGGACGTCTGATGGAACACATTGAAAAGGAGAACACCGACATGAAACGGACGACTTTTTTGGTTTTTGATGAAGCTGATGTTTGCTTTCAGATGGGAATGCGTGAGTTTGGACATTTTTGGATTCTAGAAGTCTCATTTGGCTGTTTCAGAGGAACAAATCAACTCCATCGTCAACTTTTGCCGCCCCGATCGCCAAACTGTCATGTTCAGCGCGACCTTTGCCGGTGCCACTGAAAAGTTTGCCCGTCGTGCTTTGACGAATCCGGTCAAGATTACTGTGGATGCTGCCAAGGTTCCGGACAACATCAAACAGAGGTTTTTGGTTTTGAATGAGAGCGAAAAGATGGAATTCTTTCGGGATCGGTTGGAGCCAATGGCGAGAGGTTTGTGGTTTCTTCTTGACTTCTGGCGTCTCATATAATGTGATTTCAGAAGGCAAAGTGATCATCTTCGTGAACAAGATCGAAAAAGTCAAACAAGTCGTCGAATTCCTTCGATCCATTACGAAGATTGAAATCGGCGAGCTCCACGGCAACATGCATCAATACGATCGAACGACGAGTCTCCAGAAGTTCAGGGACAACGTCGATGTCTTGGTTACGACGAATGTTGGATCGCGTGGTTTGGACATTGTCCAGGTTCAGCACGTTGTCAACTATGACGCTGCTGGGAATGTTGATACGCATATTCATCGGATTGGAAGGACTGGGCGAGCTAGTAGGTCTAGTTTAGAATGGAAAAGGCTTATTTTGGTGTTTTCAGGCGAATCCGGCACGGCAACAACCCTCCTAACGAAAGCTGACAACCTCTTCGTCAAAGCCCTTCTACCATCCCTCAAAAGTGACCCCGAAGCGTTACGTGTCTTCGAGGAGGGCATCCCAAGTTTGAAAGCGGACATTGAACGGATCAAATCAACATTAAGGAAGGCAGATCCTGTCCTGAGTAGGCTAACAGGCCCGCCGCCACCGTCGATGCCATCTTCAAGCAGACCATCACTGCCTCCACAATCGGCAGCGTATAAGAACACTACAACGACAAACAACAAGTACCAGAAATGGGGCTTTGTCAAAGCCAGTGAAGAGCTGCATCAGCCGCAGCAATATGGCGTTATCTACCCTCCTCCGCCGCCGCCAGCTTCTGGATCGTACTACCCTCCACCGCCGCCGCCGCCATCTGGGGATTCTGCTCCACCGGCACAGAAGAAATCGCGATGGGGATAAATTGTATGTTTTTATGGTTACAAATGCATAAGTATAAATTATCTTGATCTCTTTATGACCATTGGAAACAATTTCATGCATTACGGAATGTCAAAATATTTACAAACAAACTTGGTTTCAAGCATCACCGGCGAGAAGATTGCGACGACGTTCACGGAAAAGGTTCAGCCAGCGTTCTTGACGGACTTTGGGGTCTTCGGAGAACTGAAAAACCACCATTTAGGTTCTCCAACATCTACAAAAAAGGAAAACTCACCCTTTCATGAGCCAATGTATCAGCCTCAGTCGGAACTTCATATACATCGGGTGTTTCATCCTTCGATTCTTCAGTCTTCTCCTCAACGTTCAGATTCTTCTCCCTTGCCAGGGCTTTCGACTGCCATTGAGCGCCGAACATGGCCTTCTCGTGGTCCGTCAAGCCGGATACATTTCCAGATAGCTGGCCAGACTTCTTGGCATTCTGATTCCTGGCCGATCGGCTTGACACAAATGTTCCAGGCGTGAAGCCACCGGTATCACTGGCGATGGCATTGATGATGTCTTTGCGTCTGGTTTGCTCGGAATGAGATAGATTCAGGGTTTGGAGTCGATGATGGTCGACTTCGCCGGACTTGGTCGTGTACTTGGGGTCGCGGAGGTCATTGGCGGCGGTGGTGAGCTTCTCGCGGATGGAGGCTTCGGCCCGGCTGCGGTTACGGTTGAACGACATCTGGAAGTACTGTATTTAGACGAATTCGGTTTGAAATGATAAAAGTATGATTGGTATTTCAACCAATTGAACAAAGTTATCAATACAGTAAGACAAAGTTTTTTATTAGTAATCCTAATCATCAAATGGCACCGGAAAGTTCAAAAACCTGTACAACAACACCGTCAACGCCTAAAAGAATCCCTCCAGAATCTCCAAAACCCAATCCTTTCTCCGTTATTACCAGCTTGTTGTGTCTGCCATTGCTTGGCCATGTCAGCCTTCACGGTTTCCATGAATGATTGACCATCGTCCGTCGAATCCACAAAATCCAGGGCTTTATGGAATTCCTTTTCAAAGTTTAGCGACATCATCTGTCTTGCCATGTTGGGACAGATCAAGTTGTAGTCACTGATTTGACGGTTGATTTTGGAAACAAGATCAGCTGCATCGGCTTGGATTCGCTGCCACCGATCGGAAATTGCCGTGTTGCCTAAAAACGATCATTAAAAAGTGCCAAAAACAGTCAATCAAAACCTACTCGATTCAGATTGCTGCAATCGCCACCGGCAATACTCAGTCTTCAACAACTTTCTCATCTGTGCAACGCCATGTCGAATGTCTTGTTCAAGAAGCAGCCACGGCGGCACAAATCCGTTGTTTTTGAGAATGTCGTTGATTCGCTTCTCTGATTCGTCGATATATGGATTGGAGAAGTCCTTCTTCAACGGTTTTCCGGCGCCTTTCAAGTTTAAAAATTGACCCTCTTTCATGGAGGAAAGGATTTGGTCCTCGACAACGCGGTCAATCATGCCACTGAAATGTGTTTTTGAACTGAATTCCACATAAAAAATATAAAAACCCACGTCAATTTGTGCTTCTTGGCGAAGAACTGCCGTTCATTCCTCAACATCAGCGCTTTCATGTCACCACTAGCGATGGCAGCTTCCTTCAGGGCTTTGTCCAAGACGAATTCACTTGCAGATTCAACAGCATGGGCTACACGGATTTGTTGGTATTGCTTTTGCCGTTGGGAGGGCGTTCCGAAGCCGAGGCCGTTGAACTCTAAATACTGTAACTTGGCGGTTGAAAATATAACAAAAGTCACAGAAAAAGGTCCAGCCTGTCGATGTTGAGGCGCAGTGTGCTTGATGTCATGCTCAATGGCATCGGCTACGTCTTCAGCAACGATGGATTCGCCGGAGACGGAATTCCTTGCTTCGATCACAAGTTTGAAAGACGAACGGACTTGGGTCAATTTGGCTGGGTCTGCCTGGAACAATTGATGGTCCATCTTGTTAAAAATATATAAAAGATGCGAACAAACCTTCTCTCCACCAGTATCCGGATGGTAAGCCTTCGCAAGTTGGGCGAAACGCGCTTTGATCTGCTCCAAACTCGCGGATTCATCTAAACCGAGAACAGCATAGGCTTGATTGATCTTGGCGGTGGCGATGGACGATAAGCATCTGATGGGGAAGATGGAGCATATATGGATGGCATTGACGGGTGGTTTGAGCAAGGCTGAAGACGACCAGATCATGAAAACAGAAACAGCTGAAGATTGTCGAAATCCACGAAAAGCAAGGCTTTTCAAGAAAAGGACAATGGACAGTTGGAGGACTGAAGCAAACAAGAAATTGCCGTGGTCTCGAAGCAACCACACACACACGTTATGGAAATCAACAGGTGTTTGTCCGGCATATTTTCGCTTCGGCTCAGTTTCGTCCATTAGTACAAGTATTGCAATATTTGCATGTTGCTCGCAACACTATTCCCGAACTTGGAGAATGTCTTCTTGACATCCTTTTTATATCCATTTTCAACCTTAAATACGCTATTATGTCGTCCTTTTTACTTCTCAGAAGGATAAGTGGTCATATACGTAAGTGTTGTCATTCACCATCACTCTTAAAAAAGCCTTTTCACTCTCAAAATCGCCCACTTTTCAGCCTCGATCAGAACCCTCTCCGCCGTCGCCTCTGTCGGCTGTTGTCAAGCTTCCAAGCCTCGACCCAAGACCCTGATCACCCAGAGGCCAGATCTCGACTTTGACTACCTTCTCGACCCAGAGAATATCCCGATAATCGAAGAAAACATCCGAAATCGAAAGGGCATTGGCAACATTCGCAAACTGCATGAAACATGGGCGAAAATTGAAGAATTCCAGCTTGATCCAACCCAAGGACCATCTGAGGAGAGGTTTACGCAGTTATGGGATGAAGTGAGTTGGTTTTAGAAGCAATTGATGGCAGTTTCGATGTCAAATTTCAGTTATACGAGTACGCGCTGGCGATTCCAAACAAATCCCACCCAGACGCGCCAATTGGCGATGAATCAAAAGCCAAAATCGTCGAAGAAGTGCCATCGGCAGTGACGAAGGGCTTGGAAAAGGCAAAGACAGCGGAAGAGATTGCACAGGGCTGGAAGTCGGTGATTTATCCGAGGCGGAGTGCCGGTGGACGAAGTTATTCGTTAATTGGTGGGTTTTGGGTTACTGTAGAGGTTTTTTGTATAAAAATTTTTCTAGGCGCCACGGCAAACCTCGAAACAGCTTTACTTTCCTTCGCAAAGAACACAATCAGGGAATACGGGTTCAAAGAAGTCAACGTTTCCGACATTCTTCCAAAGACCGTAACCCAAAGCTGTGGTCTTCCGATCGAAAGTGCAGATGAAGTCCATCCGATACAGTACACCTTGACTGACTTCCCTAATATGTGTCTTTCTGGGACTGCTGGTAGGTCATTTCTGACTTTCTTAGCCTTAAAAATGTTGATTTTTCAGAAATGGGCATCGCCGACACCCTCGCCAACCGCACCTTCCATCACTCCGAACTTCCCGCCCTCTTCCTCGCCGAATCCCGTTGCTTCCGACCAGAAATCTCCAAATCAGCCGCCGAAGCCAAGCTCTACCGCGTGCACGAGTTCAACAAAGTCGAAATGTTCGCCGTCACGACCCCCGAAGACAGTGACGCCATCCTCCAGAAGTTTGTCAACATCCAAACCACCCTCTGGAGGACCCTCGGCATCGGATACCGCCTCCTCGATATGCCGTCTGAAGAACTCGGTGCGTCGGCAATGCGGAAATACGATGTTGAAGCCTGGATGCCTGGCCGAAACCTCTATGGCGAGGTTTCGAGCACCTCAAATTGCGGTGATTTCCAATCCCGACGCCTGGGAATCCGCTACACCGATTCCTCCGGCGAAGAACACTACGCCCACACATGCAATGGCACTGCAATCGCATCGACTAGGGCCATGATCGCTGTTTTGGAGACGTTCCAGAAAGCTGGGAAGGGCTTCGTTCCACCAGCTTGTTTGACGCAATATCTACCAAAGAAGCGTCAGAATGATAAGTTGAAGATTGTTAGATTGTGATGCATGATAGGATGAATAAATAGAATAGGATTTGCAGGATGTTTGTGAAATGGCTATTTTGATGTAGCTAATGTTTTTATGCGCTTTGTGGGTGCTGTTGGAAATGATGTGGTATTTTGATGGACTTTTCGGGTTTATGGGGTACAAAAGGGGGTCTGAAAATGCGAGTGGTTTCTGTGAAACATACTTTGAACGCTATTTAATCGATTTTTGGGAATAATTTACTTCTTCTTCAATTCACAAAGTGAATATCTTCAAGAAAGCGTCAAAATGGCGACCATGTTTGCAGTAAGTTGGCCAGTTCGACATGTTACAGTAACCCAAGTCGTCTTTCAGAAGCTCGTATCCCTAGCCTATTCCCCTCGATACTTACTAACCACAAACACAGCCACAATGTGCCTCATTTACGGCACTGGCGATGTCATTGTTCAACTTGTCGATTCACACCGCCAACCACCGTATACTACGAACATTGACTGGAAAAGAGTATTCCGAGTTGGTGCCATCGGCATGCTCCATGGCCCTATGAACCATTTTTGGTATGGATTCTTGGATAGAGCTGCTCTTCGAGGATCTCAAAGGGTCATCGTTGCGAAGAAAGTTGCATCTGATTTGGCTGCGTCGCCGGCTTTTGCTGTTGCATTTGTTACGGGTTTGCTCTTTCAACACTTCATACCGCCAAATAGTACCTTTTTAGGTTTAACACTGCTCGAAGGCAATTCAATCCGTGAAGCATTACTCGAATACAAACAAAAGTTTATCCAAATTTTCACTGTGAGCATTTTACCACCTTTTATGCTGATTTCAAAACTGATAAAACTTGCAGCTGGATGCATGTGTCTGGCCACCAGCCCAAGCAATCAACTTCTGGCTCGTGCCACCAGCATTTCGCGTGCTTTTCGTCAGTGCAGTAGTCTTAGTTTACAGCGGGCTGTTTTCTGCTATTCGGCATGATGATCATGAGCCTGTTTTGGAAGTTTTGTAAATGTGATCACGTCGTGCCGTGTGTGCCAATACTTATTTGTAACAAAAGTATGAACTGTTTGGATGAAATTTGTTTTGATTTTTACAGATTTCGATTTCCATAAACTTGACAATGTCAGTCACGACTAGACTAGAAACACCCGCAATTTTCAACTTTTTCAGAATTTTAATCATAGACTGTCGCCGGCCAGCCAGCCTTGACTTCGGAGAAACCCTGTAAATCCTTTCGCTTTCCTAAACACCCGTGAAAAAAGCCGATGATCGGTCCGGTCTATGCACTGCCAATGCGCCGTCAGTTTTCTTAAGGTTTCGTGTTTTTGTTGGAAAAGTTTCTTTTTGATCGCGTGGGGAGATTGGGATTGCGTTAGAGTTGGATAGCTTGGGCATTTTGGTGTTGTTTTGTTGAGTTTGATTTTTGTAGGGCATGTGATTTGTTTGTAAAGTAGACTACTAATGGTGTAACAGTATTGACAGGGAATCATTTTTTAGAAAGTTTGAAAGTTCGATTATTTCAACACATTTTTATCAAAAATTTAAGCAAAATTGAATTTGTCCCTAAGTTTTTGAAATGATAGTATGCAAACACAATCAGAGCCCCAAAACAACCCAAAATACAGGTAATCCAAATCCCTGTTACGCATTGTTTATGCCCCAATGCAACTCCCAATCCATTCAACCGGATCACCCGCCCGCGCCAGCCCCATCGAATTTGAATCCACCATCGGCATGCATGCATTCGACCAAATTCGATGCATCCAAACAACCTCATCCAGCGCCCACCACATCCCGTGCACCCACTTTGTACACAGTCCCCCAACTAACAACTATTGTAATAACTTCCACCTATACTGTCACCTACTGTTTCTGAAGTGCATAGCCATCTATCCCGCCCTCGCGTCGAACCCCCTATGTAAACAAGTTTACCGCCCATTTTCGGAAATGTGTCAAAAAGCCGTCGTCCTAACGAGGATATTGTACAATCCGCCGTAACCGCTAATTTCCTTCCTCTTCCAGCCAGCCTTCGATGAGTGAGCCACCAAAAAACAGATAGATATCCATCCCCGAGGCAGTCATCTGCCAGCAGCAGCGCCACCCATTGCGATCGCGCAGTTCCGCGGAACGGGTAGTGCTTGTCCTTGCCTGTCTTTCCTCGAAAAGTGCCGATGGCGGCAGCGACCGCGCAAGTCTGTCACTCCATTGTCCGTGACTAATTACGTTCATTCGGGGCTCCGAGGCACAGTGCACACACTGCCCCTTGTCAAAACGACATTTCTGGCAAAGTGTGAATTTGCAACGCAGGATCCAGCGTCCCGAATCCTTTTTTGCTACGCTTCAGAATCCGCTTCTTTTACACCGTTTTCCTTTCCATACCCAAGCAAGAAGCTTTAAGAGTACAAATGATGTGAAAGCCGCCCAAAACAATGCGTAGCAGCCACGTTTTAGAGAGATTTGCCACGGACATTTTTGCCGACTTATTTCAGCCTTCTTAGTAAACGGTTTCGCTTTCTTTTTGTTTTGCTGGCTAGCTATAACTGTAAAGCAGTGGATTCAATCCGATTCGAAACATAATATGTGTTCAATATTTGTTTTGCATTTTTTATTTTTATTTTATGTTAAAACCAAAAGAATTTTTTTTCAGTATTTTTTTGTTTTTCTGAAGCACAAACAGCAACGTTTGGTAAAGTAAGAAACTTATTTTGTGAATTTATAAAAAATCAAAGCATGACAAGTTGGCGGTCACAAAAGACTGAACTTGGGTCCTATATTTGGACGTTTTATAGCCATTCCAAACGCAACTCACGCAAGTCTCTCCTTGAAAAGGGTGGTCCCGCACCGAAAAGCGCGTTGATCGAGCTATCTTTGTCCATCGACGAAAAATCGTTTTTCTCAAATCAACAATGTTTACCGCTTTTTTGCAAAACTGAACACGTAATATGTCTAAAATCGGATTAGGTCCACTAGGTAAAGGTCTTAGCTAGCCAGGAGAAAAAAAATATTAGGAGCAAAATTAGAAAGGCGCCTTCAGTAAGTCGGGGATACCCTCCTTGTTCATTTAGCCGAGAAATAACCGCGTTGAGACAGAGGGGTGGCCCAACGCGACATTTTCTCTTTTTGTGAAATGTCGCGTTGTATGGGCACTGTGCGAGGCGCGGTTTACATGGCGCCCCTGAAAAACAGAAACAACCCTCAAAAAACCCGACGACAACGACTGCCAGATGGCCCAACCGATTCGATGATGAGCTTTTTTTCGTCATTTTTCCTTTTCACTAAATTGGCTAATGTGGGTGTCAAGCAGTGGAACACAATCAGAGGCTTACTTTGTTGTTTTCGTTCCATTATAATAGGATAGTTCTTTTCACAAAAATAGAAACACGGAGCTGGAAGCAATTCGGGTTTGAAGGTCATTGAGGTTGGATTTGAGCGACGTAGTGGTTGTAATTGCGGTCCTCCCGCAAGCGCAGTTTAACATTATTCGAAAATTGCGAGGGCGAGCTGCGCGATGTGACGTGATTTATGAAATCCGTTGAATTTATGCGTTTTGGAGACCTTGAGGGGTTACGTTTTGATGGAAGTTTGGTGGAACTTATAAAAGTTTTTCTTGTTTCTTATTGCGTCCAAAACAAGCATCGTTAACTTTTTTATTACAACGAAAAAAATGGCCTTTTTCAAAATTTCGGTTCTGATATTTTTTTTCAAACCGTCATTTTTTTGTCAAAAATTATTTTTTTTATTAAAAAAGCTTTTTTTGTTACAAAAAGTGTAAATGAGAAGAATACCAAACCGTCAAATATTCATTTTCGTATCTACGTTTTTAAAATTATTGATTTGCACATTTTTGGCAAAGTGTGTCCAACATCTGCAAATCGCGCAAAGCCAAAAAAACGGATTTCCTTTTTCCAATCACTTTTTTTCACGTAACTTTTCCCTTCTTCGTAATCATCAATCCATTCCTACCTGTCTTTCTTCCCTTCCAATGCCCTCCGGCCACCTTCCCACAACACAGCAAGTAGCCACGACCACGTAATCGCCAACCCTCAGGGCAAACACCGCTACCCCCATGGGCATCCCCTTCGGACAATGATTCCGTCATCGCCTGCCCAACTTCTCGAACCAACATGGCTCCCGTGTTTGTTTTTCGATAAGACGCGTTCCCGGGACCCCACAAGGCTTATGCTTGCTTCGATCGTCGGCTTATTTGCGATCGCAGCTCGAAAAACCCGTAAAAGTCGCAATCTTTTCGCGCTTTTCAAAGACCCGAGTCCCTGTGCTGTTCAACGTGGGTCTTGCGGTGCTCCCAAGTCCCACGTTTTGTAAACCCTCTTTCAGTACCCGATCCTCCCGATTGAGGCCCTTAGGCGACGATCCGTTCAGCACGTTTGGTACAAAGAAGCTTTGTACATATAGCTTTGCTGTTTTAAGCCATTTTTACGTGTAAAAACTTTGTTGTGGTTTTTTGTTTGAAGCTGGGATGGGAACCTTGACGGGTCGTATTAATTTTTAGTTTTAAACTTGTAAAAAGTCGAGTTCAATTTTATGTCAGCTTAAGTTTTTACACGTTTGCGGTTTTCAGGTAGCGACGATGAACATCTCAGATTTCGATGACGGCGGAAACTTTACCGATACAGATTTACGTGAGCTATCAGCTTCCTCCTTTGGCGCATTGTCAGTTCCGGAACATCGGCCGTTATGGATCGCGGATTTGGTTTTTTACAGGACTAATCGGAGTGTCAAATATGTTCAACATGGGTTGGTTTTTGGTTTCTTGGCGTTTCCTACTTCGCGCACAATGTTTTTATTGGACTTATAAGTTTCAATTTTGTAAGAACCGTTAAATTTTGAAACACTTTCAGCGAACTTCTAATCCTCGAAGATGTAGCAGCCTGGAGCGACGTCTGGCCGCGCCTGTTGACAAACTTCCTTTTCATGTTTGCCTTTTCGATGGCCATTTGCCTCAATTTTGGTCTTTTTGTGGTCAGTTTGATCAAAGCGAAGCGGAAGGATCATCGAAAGTGGGTTTTTATTACTTTTTTGTGCGATTTTGGACACTGTAGTCGTAATTTGTCAAATTTAATGATGCATGCTTTCAGAATCCAATGCCTATTAGCCAATTTGGCCGTGTGTAACATCCTCCTGGCTCTTGGATTCCTGATTTATTCCTTTTTATTGGACATTTACTACGATGTGGATTCCTTCAACACACTGTTAAACTTGAATTCGCATTCGTCTTTTTATCAGTTGTGGCCGTTTGCCAAGGTTTGCCACCTTTCATCCCTTTTAATGACTTTTTGGCTTCAAATCGTTCATTTCAGCAACTAATCCACACCGAGCTCGTCGACAACATGTCCCTGACACAAGGCTTCATCCTCCTTATGATCTCCATCGACCGCTACTTTGCCCTATTCCATGGCTACGCTCCTTACGTCCATCGAAACGTCTATGCCTGGGCTGTTGCCGTGTTTCCCTACTTTCTAGGCCTATTTGTCTTCGATATGGCTTTACTCGGGGCTGTTATTGGGTATCAGTATGCTGTGGTTGCACGGTAAGTTGTTTTCAAGGCCTTTCAAGCCTATTTCTATCGGTGTTTTCAGTCTCGTGGCCTACATGACCCCAACCCCCTTGAGTCTCGTCTTCACAGTCTGTGCCGTTGTCCGCCTCGTCCAGCAACCGCCGAATATCCGCCACAAACACGACGATCTAAGCTGTTCTGTCACACTTTTGGTCATTTTGATGCTGCAATTGGTTGAGAAGTTTGGCATTTTCTTGGAATTGTTGAATAGGAATTTCAACTTTTCTATCGTGATTGGCGACAGTGAAGGTGACAGTGTTTTGGCCGAGGTGTTGTGGCATATTTATCAGGTTTGTTTTTCTGAAATTTGCTTTTTTGTGTGAAAAGTTACCAAACTGGTGCGAAAAGGGGCGGAGTTTTGATGGATACCGCCATTTTTCACACTTTTTGGTATTTGCGTGATCGCTAATCCCCCAAATCGATCACTTCCAGGTCTCGCACTACCTCATCCTCGCGTCACCTCTCTACATTCCCCTGTTCTTCCTCATTTTCGTCGGATTCTACCAGTCACGCGTAGCCGCGTTTGCTCGGGCCATTTGGCGATGCCTCACTTGCCAGCCGCGAGTCCACTTGGATTACAGCACCGAAACGATGCGATCCATCATGGCTGAGCAGAGCCGAAACCGGCAGATGAAGGTTGTGTGATTTGGATTCTGATCACCCATCGTTAAATCCACATCCGCTCCACAGTCATCCCGTTCCAACCCAGTAGCACAGACAGTCCGTCATTAATGATGCGTTTGTATCTATCGCAATTTCTAATGTAAAGTTTTAAGCCGACAAATTCCACTTCCAATAAGCGTACTTTCACTGTTTTCATATTCCAGCTCTAAACGGGTAGCTTTGCTAATAAGTTGTTGTTAAATTTGAGTTTTAAAAAGTTGTATTCCTATTGTATTTTTGCGTGTTTTTATTGTTATTCATCATGGTTATCGAATGAAAAAAAGTTTTTATTACGTCATCGCTAAAAGGAGGTACAGTATACCGGATAGAATTTTGGTTACACTAAAAAAGTAAAAAAAGGCAAAATCAAAAAATGGGAATTGAATGTGTTCAGATGAAGAGAGAAGTCAGGAAGGCACCGAAAAGAGTCGTGGCAACGGCCATGAGGGCGGAAGTGCTGACGGCGGCATTGGGGTTGGCGTACTTCGGAAGGTCGACGCCGAGGTGGTTCGCGGCGTTCTTGTCTTCGGCCTGGAAGTTGAAAAATGTGTTACAAAGGAATCAAAAACCTTATTTCGTGCAAAAATGCTACGAATTTAGAGCGAATTGCGAAAAACTTACGATTTTCAAGAAAGATTCCAAAGAATTGCATCTTGTCGAGCTGCAGGCACAAGCAAATGCCGGTTTGCCGTCTTCCTCATACTTTTGGCACTCCACTGGGGCTGGTTCCTGAAAGAAACACCAACTTTATACACATTTTTCCAAAAAAATCTAATTGGCCCCCTACCGTATACCAATTAAGAAAAAAAAATTCGCCCCAATCACCCCAAAACTCACATGTGAGCATTCACCATCAATATTCAGTTTGCCATTGACGACGACAGCCCCAAAAAGACAGACACCCGTACACTTCTGATCGTCTTCGAACTTGGTGGCATCATCGCCACGCTTGCTCCACTTGGCACACACCAAATCGCCTTGAACGGCCGAAACCAGGGCCACGATGCCGAAAACGGCCAACAGAACAAACTTGGACGACATGATTGTGTTCAACGGTGATTGACTGACTGATCAAATTGAGGGGGGATGGAAATCAAGAGGGGGATGCAATGTTTTCTTCGCCCTTTCCTCGATAACACACCAGGCCGGCCCCAGGAACCCTGAAAACAACAAACGTTGTGTTTGAGGCGGGCCCTGAAACACGGGAGATACTTGTTTTTTTGCCGGCCGATAAACTGCAGAGGTCGAAATTGAATGATGCACCCGTAGGGCGGCCGGTCGGCTGGTTGATGGCTTTACTGGCCTTGGAAGTGAAAACGGGCAAAGGTAATCCAACCTCTGTGCCGGTGGCAATGAAACATGTCTGTTGTGTTTTGAGGGTCGAGGGTCACACAGGGGTTACAAAGTGCGACATTGAAGTACATGAGGTTGCATTTTGTTTCAAGAACATTTGTGAGAATTCCTAAATATTTTTAAATTTTGTCTTTAAAATATCGAAATTTCATTATTTTAATGCAAAACAGAAAAAATTATAGGATAACAGACCTATTCACACACGACAATCAAAAAAAAATACCCATCCTGAAATGTCGCCCCTGTTCCCCCCTTATCCTGTCCCAATAAAAAGTCCAGTGTGCCTTCCTTATTGGAAGTTTGATCCATTAAAAAAGTCTATCTCTCAATGCCCCTGATCAAAAACTATTTGTTTCCCCCTTTTCCGGTTCCATCACATCGTTGTCATGAGCCATCGCACGGACATCAATGTCCATGTTGTTGTCGATCGAACGAAATACCGTCCAATTCTGATCGTCAATTTCGTCCAATTTTTTTTATTAGAATGCATCATAAAACACGCAAAACAACAACTCCAACCACACACGTATACATTAGAAACGAAACTAACCTCGAGGAATCTGAGACCACTACTAATTTTCGAGTGTTTACGGATTTTTGATCGGTGATTCTTCATGACGAATCTTTCCATTTCTTTGAAATAAGTTTCTAATTTGGCTTCAGTCGGTCCATACTGCAACTGTGCAGAAAAGTATTGTCAACGTTGAAATGTTGAAACCAGAATCTGAATAAAAGTGGCGATATCAGCAAATAAGGCAGCAAAAGTAATACCAATGATTACCGTAATAACCTTCGTCAATGCTCACAAAGTCTTAGTAGAAGTTTAAAAAGGCATTCATTTCCGACCCTATACGCATACAATTCACAAAACATTTGAAAACAACAACAACTCAACCGCCATACACCAACCAAGACAGTCGAAAAGTGCACTGATATCAATCAACAGGCCAAAGACCAAGTAAAAATCAACAATCTTTTGCAGAATTACTTTTTATCAACAGAAATATGTTATTAATTCAAAAATTGCTTTTGATATGGTACCAATACGATCAATAATGCTAGACACTGACGACCTGACTGCGCCGTGTCTAAGAGCAGGGGCCTTTACAACTGAAAACACCTCCTGCTGGGTCTGCGTATTTCATTCATTCCGCACCAATCGCGCAGCTTTATCTGCCATTCACACTGTATTAGTATTGACGGCTATGTCGTCGACAACCCTCCAACGCTTTACGTATGACTGGCTCATTCGATTCTGTGAACTACACCCGCTCAAACACACTTGTTTTAAATGCTCTAAAGATATTTGTAGAAAATTCCATCAGTCTGCAAAATGTTACCATCCATCATTATCAAAATACTCCGAAATATCGACGTTTTTTAATAATTTGATTAAAAAGTACATGCCTTACATTCACGGTAACTTCGGGACGACTATTGACAACGTAAGAATCGTTCGATCTGTCTGGCCATTACCCCAAACCAACAAAACAGTTGTAATGATTGGCTCTATTCGTTTTGAAAACTTAACTCCAGGCACAATTACCAACTTTTATAATGGTAAACGCATTTTTTTCAACACACAAACCGTTTCAATGAAGAATAGCACCTTGAATTCTGTCGAACTTGTGCAATTGGTAAAAGGTGCCAAGAGGCTAACAATCCTTCATTCTTTAATGACTGAACCGCTTTTGTACTCCGATATTTGGCCATTGTTGCGACGTTGCAATCAAATATGGTAATAATTTTCTTATGTGTGTATTTTCAATTTTTAGACTGCAGAAGGCAAGCCATACTATCAGTTTGTATTCAAAAAGGAATACACTCGTTCAGTTTTTGAAACAATGGTGGAAATCATCGAAGAGCGTTTGAAAACTGCCGGACTTACCGTGGACAAGGATTTTGCGCCGTCGAATTGCAAGGATGTCATTGGCTTCTCTAAAACATCGGCTACTGATGTTAACTTAAGGTATTTGATGGGATAATAAAATTCAACTTATTCTATTTTATTAAATTTGTTTTACATTTTGACATAAATAATAAAAGAAAACAACTAAATTCACACACGTGACGATTCAAACACAACCAAAAACAGTAATCCTTCACGATGAATCTTTCGATTTCTTGGACATGCGTTTCAAATCCAACTTGAGTCTGTAATAATGTTGTACGCTGGCGACCTGCCTGCGTCTTGGCTAAAAGCCAAAGCCTTTACAGTGGACACATTTGCCGCCAGGCCTCCAAAGTACCATTAGCTCTCGCTAGAGCGGCGCATTTTATGCATCCTCACCTGGCCTGGCTCATCTTCATTTGTCCTCCGCAGTATTGACCGCTATGTCATCGACAACCCTCCAACGCTTCACATATGATTGGCTTATTCGATTCTGTGAACTACACCCGCTTAAGCGCACTTATTTTGAATGCCCTAACAATAACGTTTTTTGCACCAACTTTCATCAGACTGCAAAATGTTACCGCCCATCATTATCAAAATATTCGAAAATATCAACACATTTTGCAAACTTGACTGAAAAGTACATGCCTTACATTCACGCCAACTTCGGGCAGCACATTCGTAACGTAAGATGTTTTTAATCTGTCAAAATAATGAGAAATGTTGCAGGATAAAATGGATCCCTGGCCATTGCCGCAAACTAAGAAAAAAATTGTATTGATTGGATATATCTTATTCGAAGACTTTACTCCAAGCACAATAACCAACTTTTACAACAGTAACCGCATTTATTTTAGCACGCAGTTTATTAGAATGTCTAAAAGCAGCATTGATCCTGCCGAACTTGTACAATTAGTTAAAGGTGCCCACAGTATATCAATTCTTGATTCTTCAATGACTCAACCAGTTTTATACTCAGAAATTTGGCCATTGTTACGACGTTGTCATGAAATAAGGTAGGAAAGCCATAAACATGCTTTTCTAACTGCATAACGTTTTAGTATTCATTTTGAAAATCTAATTTATGATGACAAGATGCCAGATATTCTAGCCAACACAACTTGGCATAAACCTTCTCAGGGACTACATTTGAATTATTTTGATTTATGCGAAGACAAAGTATTGCCCGTAGTCGATCATTTCATTGTAAAGCAGTTTACTAAACTCGCATGAATTTACAGATCATTTTTCAGACTGCACAAGGCTGGCCGTATTATCAGTTTGTATTCAATACAGGATACTCTCCGGCTTCTTTTGAAAAAATGGTGATAGTTATAGAAAAACGTTTGAAAGTTGCTGGATGTACTGTGAAAAAAGGTTATGTGCCAATAGATGGCAGCGGAGTAATCGGTTTCTGGAAAACTACTGATGTTAATGTTTCTTTACAATATGATAACGGAGGTGGTGTTATAGATCTTAACTAATTTAAATTTTGATCATACTTTAACAGTTTTGTTTTACTTTTATATGTTATTATGTGACATTCCACGCAGTGGAGCCTAAATAAAAAACAAGAAAAGTGTTAGCCTTGCAATGGACGGTTTGTTTGGTTTTAGTACTAGTAAAACACGTA
>KB455565.1:96962-107570 GCA_000341325.1 Panagrellus redivivus | reverse complement strand
GTCAAAAAATCATAAAATTTTGTAATTACTTCTTGGACCTATTCTTTTGCAGGGGACTGTAGGATAGTAGTTTTTAGCTTCTCTAGTTTTGCTTTTGTCTTTATTGTTGTTATGTTTATTGACATTTTGATAAAAATGTTTAAAAAACTTTGTTATAACTGCTCGTTTACACAAAGGTCACATGTTACAATTATACTTGTTCCATAAACTCAAGAAAATCTGGTTCTACATAGCCAGGTTCACTGGATTGTTCCACGATCGGAGCCCCATAAGGCAGCCCCGTCATTACAGTAAACATATGATCGCAAAGCATTTCCACTGAGTATTCGAAGTTGTTTTGGCCGTAGGCAGCGCCGTTTTTATCGTAATTTACGATTCCACAAAATTCGAAATCAGAACATGCCGACTCGATTTCCAAATTTGAACAACTTGATTTTAGTTCCGTCACAAGAACGTTGTGTTTGTTTTCATGACTTTCTTGTGGAACTGCTGATCTAAAACTCATTTTTTAAGATTATTGGTTAAATTTTCATTTACCTGTAAATTGTGACGTAATACGTATCATGATTTACATCTGTGAAGCTGAAATAGACGACACACTGTTTTGGTAGTTTGCCGGCTATACGTTTTTGACTGACGTAGACAGTATAGGCATTGTTACGCAGAAGGGGGGTGTTTAACGTCGTAAAGAACCTGAAATGGCTATGCTATAAACATCGTTATTATTATAAAAAAAGGTTACCCATAGCTGTAATAATGAACCAGCATGTGGGAGATGCTGTGTGCAATTTGGTGGTTCCTCTCTTTCAGGCTTCCAGTAAGGTGTAGTTCCGAGATTCTTAATTGGACTGCGCGTTTAACATAGCTTGGAAAGTAGGTGTTCTAAACTTCGACATTCAATGTTTATCCATCGAAATTTTAAATAACATACATCGACAATTTTCAGCTGTTTTTCAACTGTAACCGTAATGTTTTTAACCAACGAAACAACAAATTTCAACATTGGATCAGTTTTGTTGATTCCTTCATTGCCTGAGAGTTTTCTGCACAAAACATGTGAAAATCCGAGTTGATTAGCAGCATGCATTATCTTTAGCCGAAAAGCTTCAACTTCATTGAATCTGAAGTTGTTGAGTTCTGCGTGTTTCAGAAACATGTTTTCCGCGACAAGGTGGTTCAGAATCTGGAACGCAATAATGGGAAAGCCATCATAAAAAAAAGGTTACCGTCAACAGGTTGTGCGGCTTTTCGTTGGCACATTCCGAATGAAGCATGTCTTCGACGTTTCCATTCTTCGGAGTTAACATGTATTGTTTAGTAGAAGCTTTTAGCGTCGCTACACCAAAGCCCACTTTCTAGAAAACCACGCGGGTAGGTATCAATGGTTTTTCATTTGGTAAAAAAAAGTACAAACCGTGTTGAATCGCTCAATATTTGCCTGCGACTTCAGTGCCTTCATTTGATTCTCACAATTTCGTTCATTTTCCAATGAGACTTTTTCAAATGCGGCAAATTTTTTCGAAATTTCGTCATCACTGGTAGTAAGGAGATTGAGGGAGAGTATTAGTTCCAACAGACCGAAGAACTTCAAAGCGTGGACTGCTACAGCAGAATGAAACTCGTCAGAAGGTTTGAGTAGCACCGCTAAAAGGAGCAGAAACAGTATCGCGTTTAGCTTCATCTTGCCCCGGTGAACAATAGACGTTGACGTTTCTCCTTTTATATTGGCCAGTTGAAGTTTACAGTCAGATGGCCTTAATGGGAATTATTTTATCAGCCTGGCTAGATACCATTCTCATGTATTCTGAAAACGCGTACTAAACAAATGCTTATCTTGACGCTTGACAAAAGGCAGTTATGACTGGATTCTGGTATTCAAGGACTACGACTTTATAAGCATCTGTATTCACAAAAACTTAAAATGCATCATTATCATTACTCATAAATTTCAAAAAATCGCTATCAGAATCGTCTGGTTCAATGAAAGTAGGTTCAACTACTGCTCCATTTGGCAAGCCGTCATTACAGTATAGTTGCGATCACAAATCGTTGTCATAGAAAATTCAAAGTTGTTCGTCTCGACAATACCGTAGTTTTCATCGACATAAAAATGCCGCAGAACTCGTGCCCCGAACATGCAGCTGTTATCCTATCAAAATCAGTAGAATTCGCATTTGCTCGTATTCGAAGCAGGCAAGACTTCTTTATGTTCATTAATATACGTGCCGGTTGTTACATTTGATCTGAAAACCTGATCTGAATTCTAACGTTAACAAGTAATACACTACCTGTAAATCAGAATTTGACAATAGTTGTCCAAACTTTCCATATCTACTTATGTCCATCGAAGTCACCCCATTTTGGTTCTTAACTTCTGTCTTTTTCCTTTAGTTTGATTCTTCAATGTTGTCGATATTGATCAATAGACTACGCAGAAACGTCATTTATCAATCGTTTACGTGACCCTATTTCACTCTGTATTTTGCGTGAATAATACAGAAGATCAACAGGTTATCTTATAAGGCGTACTTGAAAGGTTACAAACAGTGCTTTGCGCATCAAGTTTCTGATTCTATGTCAAAAAAACAGTTTCCATTAGCAAGTATTTGTCTTACAATTTCAGTCTGAAAACTTATTTTGAATTCCGTAACGACTTTTGAAACATACTTCTTCATCTTGGCGTTGCAATCTGTTTAGCAACTGTTCATCTGTCATCCCTTTTGTTTCTTCATCTTCACTGGAATCGTCATCAGTAAAAGACGCATCGCTCATTTTGTCAGCATTTTTCTCTTGTAATTGAGGTGCATTTAAATTTGAATTATCAGCAAAAGTGTCAGTTTGAGAAATCGGTTTGGGTGTAATGTCCGCAAAACAGCAAATTTCGCACACGCCATTTTCAAAATAACTTTCAAGCTCTTCGTAAGTTACCATAACTTCGCAAAGATAATCGTCGATGTTTGCGTAAAGGCATTTTCTCCATACTGAAACTTTCCTATACAACACTTTTGAATGCACTAGTACTTACATCGATTTTCTGCTCCTTGAATGACAAAAGTTGCTTCAACGTCAACTGGAACTTGATTAACTCGAACACAAACAGCGATGACATTAGGGATTTGTGATGCTTTGCTTGGAGTAGTATAACACTGAAGCCACCATTTCAAATCTTCATTATCGGGGTCAACGATCTGCTTTCTCGATTCCATTGAAAAAACGTCAGCGCTACCCTTGACATGGTTTATAAAGTCTTCGGTGATGTTTAGTTTTAAGGCTTGAGAAAAATCCCCTGAAGTTATGTCTAGATCGGTCGTAGCTGCCGTGTCGAAAGCAGCTTTGCATTTGATCGTAATCAGAGAATCAATATCAAAATCAGCATAATTTATTGATAATTTCCATCTCTTGCCTCGGACAAAGTCATTAACAAAGTAGTTTGTCGCACCATCTGTAAACTACTAACTATTTACATTTGAAAAAATAATACTAACCTGGATTAGTGATATTCACCTGATAAAATGCCTTTACCCATACTGGCGATGCAGAAACACACACTGTGAAGGTCAAATTCTTGGTAGTCATTTCTGGGTTTTTCGTTCTTTGAATCTTATCAATTCCACATAGAATCCACCATTTAACATTTTCTGTACCTGGAATGATACGTTTTTTGGTAATGATTATCCGCTTTGTTGCAAGGTCCCATTTTCCTAAATTCAATGAGAGCGTATCTGTTGTCGTTGTTTCATCAGCGTCAAACATCACTTCTGTTAGACAATGATTTTCATTTGTGGGCGGCATCAATGATATAATCGGTTTGGCTTGTAGTTTGCTTGACGACGGTTCCAGGAAAGTGGGATTGAACTTAATGACAATAATCCGACTACCTTTTTGCAGGAAATGTTGGTGTGGAATTTGGAGAATTAACATTGGCTTTTTCTTAGAACACATGAAAAACGTATTTTGAGCTGAAATTTAAATATATTTGAAACGTTTTCGAATGGTTTTGATTTAACTTACAAGTTATTTTCTTAATGCTGGATGTCATGACAACAATTAACGGAGTAACGGTAACATGCAGAAAGATGTTTACAACATTTTCATTGATGTCGTTATCATAAACCAGCGGAAAACAAGAAAGCCACCATTCAAGACCATCAATATTAGTGGCATTCCGTAATTGGGTCTTGATTTCTTGGCCAAAAAGACTGGACTTTAAATTGTTTATCGGAATTTTGATGCACGCTTCAGGTGTAGGAATGCGTTTCGGCTTTAAATGTTTTATGATGGCTGGTTTCATTGGCGTTACATTTGAATTCACAGGTGCCCCCTCCCCAAGTATCCAAGGATTAGCAACAGTCGGGGGTCTATCAGTTTCGTAACCATTTGCCATAGTGACGGTTTCTCTGTTTTTTTGAAAATAAAAGTTGACTTTGCATTTTAATTCAAATACATTGTTGATAAATCCACTTTGTTTTGATATGATACTGCAAATTCGAGAACTTTGACGGGGTAGTAGAGTTCCAGATTGTAATCTTTCTAAAATTTATAGTTATAACAAAACTGTGTTACAAATATAAACTTTACCGTAAATTTCATTTTTCGGTGAAGAATAAAGCACGTCAACTTCAATGTTAAAAGCAGTAACGCAAATGTAAAAACAAAGTTCATTCAATTGGCTTAATATGGCGCATTCCATCCACCAGTATTCGTCGACGAGTCCTTTGATCGGTCTTTTTGGCGTTTTTAGAACATTAGAAACCTTTCTGTCACATTTTAATACTTTCAATGTGACAGTGTCTTCAAATGAGCTGACAGGGTTGATCTTGTCGGACATGGGGATAAACCATCCGTTAATTTCCATTCTTTTATCTAGTCTCGGTATTGCAGGCGTTTTTTCATTGATATTGGGGGCGATTGGAGAATACTCGATAACAACAGGTCGTTTTGCAGCTTCTGCGGCGGCTTTGGCGGCAGCTTTCAGCGACTTTCTCGACGGTTTGGGTGGCAGTGCAGCCTTTCCAACCTTTTTAACATTTCTTGACCTTTTAGTATTTTTGAGAGTTACGTGAAGTATAAATTGAATGGAAACCGGTGTATGTAGAATGTTGAAATCACATTGAAATTTTAAGCCAGATACATTAACCATCAATGCCCCGTCAATAGTAAAAATACGCCTTTTGCAAGGTGCCAATTGTACATTGTCGATTTTACCTTAAAAACTTTTATGACAAAATAACATAGGTAAGATTGTAAAGTAAACACCACCTTCAATGTTATTCAACTGGCACGAAATGACTTCATAAGAAATATCCGGGTTTGAGACGTGTAAAACAATCAAAACGTTGGGTGGTTTTCTTGGTTCAGGATTGCTTTTACTACACCATTCAATACGCCAAATAGCATCTGAGGACTCATGGATTTTTCTGTCGGGGGTCGAGCCGTACAGCTGACTTGAAAGTGTAAATTTGGCAGTTTGGTCAACGGATATAGTGGGCATTTCGACTGAAAATGAAACCGTTTGTTAAATTTATACAGTTTTTTAAAGAAAGGACAACAAAAAACCCATATTTGTACCCGAATAAGCCAGTCTGATGACCGCACTGCACTCCACCAAGTCTAAGAAGACAAACACCCAGCATGTGAGGGTATCAGTTATCAAACAAATAAACGTTCTTTTGGGTTGCTATTGATTGGAGTGATAACTCTAACCGATTGGAAATACATGTTTTCGTGGAAGAATACTTTTTCAAAGCTTAAACAAGTATCAGAGAAGGCACAAATTAACAAACAACAAAACAAAACTCAGTTTTTACCATGAAAAATTACAATTTCATCCATTTATTGAGCTACATTTTCAACTGCTTTCTCTTTTTGGACCTCTGGAACCTCCACAGCGTCTTCTTCAGCTGTGTTCTTTTCGAACTTTATCTGCGTTTGATGTGAGTTTACAAAGCCGTCATTCACCTGGAAGTTTTTACTCAAAGCTGAACCAACAGTTTTGCAAATTACTCACCGCGCAGGCATAGCATTGTGAAACGTTTTCCTCCCAGCAATAAGCACAATATTCCGAGAAGCAAACGGGGCATTGCACCAGTTTTCGAGGTCGGAATTTCTCTTCACAAAGGAGGCATTTTGCTGTTCTGAATAATCGATCGACGATTTTTGTTTTGAAGAAGCCGTCGTTGGCAAAGAAGAATCTAAAATGCTTTAGTAAATGATGGTTTTAGTCATTTTAAGTTACCCAGGCTGAGCCTTCTGTAGCTGACGGTTGTAAACAGCAAGCCGAATCCGAGCTCTTGCTAAACGGCGTTCATTAGCTCGACTGAACAGAAGCTTGTTGTACAGATGAATAACTCGTGCTCTGGACCTTTTACGGAAGACGTAAGAAACGATGAAGAAAAGTGTTGCACGTTTAATAACAAAGTTGAATATCACCTGTAAAGCCAGTTTACAGCCGTTTTTCTATCATTCAAAAGACTGACCTGAAGCAAAAACATAACCCCCAACGGCACATAGATCCACCAAATGATAGTCTGCACATCTGGAGGCGTCGGTTCCTTTGTGCATTCATTACTTGATGTTTTTCCGTCGACAACTTTTGTAAAGTTGAAATTCAACAACCCTCGAATCATCTCTGCCATGGCACCCTCACCGGCAACGTCGATGTGTAGCATGTGGTGGCCCTGTTGCGCTGATTGGGCATCCTCCGCAAATGTGACCACTTTTCGAAGGATTCGATACAGCATGGCATCAATGGCAACAACCAAAGTGGCAATAATAAATGTTACGGCCCATTTGAGAAGCGGCTGCCAAGAAGCCTTGATTTCGGGTCCAGTCGGTGGTGAAAAGGCTGTCATTAGCTTATTTCGATGAATCTCGGCTCGGGACAGCGGAATGAGGGATTCTTCACCAGCTTGTTTACGCTTCTGATCGATGTAGTGGAAATAGGCCGTTAGAAAAGTGTTTTTGAAGTCGATATTGTTTAGGTAACTTGATAGCATTGTAATAACGTCACTAAGGATACTGTAGACCATTAAGAGCATGCAGGCGGAAAGAATTTCGTTGAAAGTTTTGAGTAGAAGTCGAAGAAAGTCAATGTCAGATTGGACTTGGGTCTTGATTTCGGAAAGGAGGCGCAGACGCTCGTCACGGGGTTCTTCAATGGCGAGTAGGTGGAGCTGGATTTGAGTTTCATGAAAACGGTTATTTTAGAAAGTGCCTTACGCTGATTTTAAGCTGTTTTCCGATCTGAGCTCTCAAATCCTTCAAATCATCCGCATCGCCATCGGGTACACTATCTCTATTGACGGCACATTTCTCTTCTGCCGATTTGGCAAGCTTACTTGGCTGGCACAACCCGGCTGGACTGAACTGTGAACATACTAGGGATCGAAGCAGCCATGGCACGATAGAATGACACTTGTTTTGAACTTCGACTAACTTTGCATTGCATTCCCGTGCCGCGGAAGCGAAAACTTCTCGGCACCGTTTTTCATAGCGTTCACTCATGGCAGAAATAGCTGTTTTGAATCTCTGTTTTTTCGTTGTACTTGTTGGAGTTGGTGTTGTATTGCCTTCGCTGAACTCAATCTCTTCTGCTTCTGCTAACACTTTCACGCTGTCTACTGATGCACTGAGGGCTTCGTCTTCATCGTTGTCTTTTTCAAGTTCTCCGGATAAGGGTGAAGTAACGCTTTGAAGTAGTTTTGCAATTTTCTCGCCGATAGCAGCGCTAGAGACTAAATTAAGGATATTTGGATAGTTTTTGAAAAACTATGCTTGCTTTACTTACCAACTTGCTTCTCAAGCATTTCCTCCAATGGCCCTGATGCCAAAGTGATCCGCTGGGCCGTCAGACTGGCTTGCATTTCAAGATGACAGACAATCATGTGTGAGCTCTGCTCAAAGTTTTGTAGCACATTTGCCATTGGCCCCGCACTCAACTGTTCGGCGACAAAAACGGACAGTAAGCCTTGCCCAGATTTACCCAAACCCCCAAGGCAGAGGCAAACTAATGCGCATCGGAATACTGGGCTGATGGCAAATGAGACTCCACAACCGATGATGACAAGAAATTTGAAAATGTTGCCAAGAACTGGGTCAAAATCGGCAAAGTTTAGGCGTTTCCAACCGAGAGTGTATAGGCAAAATGCAAGAAGAAGGCCTGGAAGAACAAATTTGGACTTCGGTATCAGTGTTAAGCCCACCTATCGGCAAATTGACCAAAATCCGCAGCCATCGATAGTCATATGAACTCGAATACCAAAATACGTCAGCAATCCAGGAGCGTTGAAGTCGTAAACGATGTGCTTCACGACGGGGCTCGGTTATCAGCCTTTTCAGGAAGTTAATTTGAAATTTCATGGGCTAGCATAAGGTCCTGGAGGTCGGTGAACAGACAAAGTTGTTTCAAAAGTGTGATTTGCATAACTCAATGAACACGATTTTTGGTCAGTTTATTGCACTCAACTATCAATTTCAAACAACAAAGATTATGTAGAAGCAGTTTGCCAATCTCTATTGATGGTATTTACGATTGGATGGTAAATTTGCGCGGCTGCTTGATCGCCGTAGACGAAATCTGTAAATTCAAAAATATAATTTCATAAAAAAAGCGTGAAAACGGACCCAGATGCCCAAAATTGGCCAATTGTACATTCTGTACCAAATAATCAGGATTCAAATACGGTAATAAACAAGACGTCACATCAGTAGAGTCAGCTAAAAAGTCACTCGGCGACCAAAACAAGTGCATATCTGTCTTGATGGCTTTTAAATTGAAGGTAGGTGGGATCGGTTGACCGTATTCGACCCAATTGGCATCAGCGCCATAATCAAAAGCTGCATATCTCCCTGTGTGAGCCATCTGCATCCAGTGATAGATGTTTTTCGTTGAAGTACCTCCCGGATGGTCCGCCAAGAGTTCGGGGATTCGTGTTGCGTCGATTTGAAAAAGAGTGACGCCACTGATAGCGGAAAGGACGCCGTGGCAATAGAGATGACCGAAAATAGGAATATTACACGCAGATACGCTAAAGTCGGGGGAGATGTATCGCATGAGAGGGAATTGACCGGATCCTTGGCAATACCATGACTAAATTTTAAAGTTTAGTGATACGATGAAGACATTTGAGTAGTTACCTTGACTTTGTGGAACATACTGCTTGCAATGATGGCCATAGTCCCCTGGATGTATCCCACCGTGACAACTGGAGCTAACGCAAAGAATTTTCTGACTTTGGATCCGAATTCTGGTTCTTCAGCCAATTTTGTAAACATTGTTGTTGTTCCTTGTGAATGTCCAACATAATATAAGCTCTGTTCACCAGTGGCAGCCAATACAGTATCAATTGAAGCATTCAAATCATGTCTATAACAAACTTATCAACAATGTTTGAACACACAAGGACATAAAAGTACCGAGACATGTCATACCAAGTAAAATTCCAAAATTCCGTCGACTTTGTATCCAAAATAGTGTGATTTCGCGAATACACATTCCCTCTCGAATTACCCATCCAAACATCAAAACCCGCATCAGCCAAAATGTAAGCCAACGCCAAATTTGGGTGATTAGACACCCATTCCGAGCTAGTCCCCTCCAACCCGTGCTGTAAAAACACAACTGGCCTTCTCAAAGTGGCATTTGTCTCTACAGGTTGAGTCACATTAGTGCCATTGAAGCCGTATGGAATTCGATGCAAAGTCAAAATATACCCATCGTCAGTAATACTAGTGTGGCTCTCGACTGGATATCCCCGCCGAGTGATAATTTCCGGCGTGGATAGACCAATTCCAACAGTGCCATCAGCAGATGTAGACGAAAAAACAACAAAACTCAACAGAGTAAAACACAAAATTTTCATTTTTTACGACTTTTCAAAAACAAAACCAACGACCGATACAAAATTGTGAAGTGCTTCTTTTTAATGTGCGAAACTATCATGTCCAATTTTGTTGATCGACGAGCGGCGGTCGCGGCCGGAGATTATTCAATGCAAATTATTCTACAAACATCAGCTGTACAAACAGGTTCATCGGTTTGCCACAAATTTTTGGCTTGACGTTTCATAGTTTGTGAGAACTGTTGCATTATTGGTAGACATATAAGCATAGTGTTACGAGAGTACTAAGCTTTTTTGATTACACATGTCTGATAGTGTTCCGGTTTGGGTATTTGTTCAAGTTCGGTGGGTTTAGAGAAAAATAAAAAGCGAGAAAGTGAATTCTGACGTTAAAAAATCTTCCAACACCAATGATAAACATAATCACTGTGCCAAATTAACTTATTAGCTTTCAATCGATCCTAGCTAAATAAACACAGCGCTATGCCGGACGCATAGTCACTGTGTTTATGCTTTCTGTGGCTGTTTGTGTCTAGTTTGTTATAATATATATATAATTCTAGGAAATTAAAAAATTTTAATCTCGCCATGGACCCCATTATTTACCAAAACTACATCTATGTCCATTACCACTTAAGAGCTTTATTAAAAGAATGGATACTACTATAAAACCTCGTTTTGAAGAGAAATTAGCCTCCAGTAAATCATCTCCTATAACACTCCTTAGCTTATTACGGCTCAAAAACCGCATCGAAAGCACCAATTTAAG
>KB455565.1:72079-95666 GCA_000341325.1 Panagrellus redivivus | reverse complement strand
GATAACAAGAGGTTTCTTACCGAATAAAAGGTCTTCCTCCGTTTATCCTCAACTCCTACAGGGTGACACTTTTAGACTTTTTTGGGAGGGAATTGGTTGACATGTTAAGCTGGTAATGGTATGAATGATCTTGGGGCTGGTATTAAGGGTGGGGGGGTTGTTGTGGGGATGGTTGGGGAGTGGATTAAAAGGGCGAAAATGGGGTGTTGGGGGTCATGAAGGGCTCAAGATAGTGAAACAGCGCAATAAGTTTTGAAAGTGTATCACTTTTTGGGTAAAAAACTGTTTCAAACACACCAAAATCGTAATTCCAAAACGCAAACCACATCCAAAACACCCCCAACTCCCCACCGCCAAACGGAAAACACATTTTCTACCCTCTTCCGTTCCTCCCACAAAAATTTTTACCCCTTTTCCGGCGATCTTTTGATCTTCGAACATTGCCAACATTAACGACCTCCCTCTTTTGTTCAAAAACAGTGTTCATTGTCCCCTCAAAGATTAATATATTCACAAACCTCATAAAGGTAACGACCACCATCGCAATCAACAATAATGCCATCACTTTTTCAACAGTCAACCCCTATTTTGGCAGTTAAAATGTTTACTGTTACTTTGCAAGCTTGAATAACCACAGGCTTCGAAGCCTAGCATTGAGTCGGGTCAGTTAGTCTGTCTCGCGGATGCCGGCCGTCTCCAAGCGCCAGAGGGCCACATATTCAAATTTTGAATACTATAGAAACTTTTCAAACACGGCCGACTGCACACGTAAAAACGAAAAGACGGCAAAGCAAGCCAAGACAAGACAGATATTGCTTATCGAAAACGGCCACCGCCACCAAAGCTATGTATGTACAAGCAACAGTGTAGGAAGAATGAGTTGCGATGGACCTGCCCTTTTGTCAGTCATAATAGTACATTAGTGGTGTTTGGTATTGGCATTTGGTATTAACAAAGCCGTGGTAAACAAGTTTTTTGTAATATTACAAAAAAATGTACTTTGTGTTGTGGTTTATTTTGGGAGTTTGACTTTTAAAATTTGTAAAAATAGATGTGTTTTGTTATGGTTGAACATACAGGGTTTGGTTTTATACATAAAAAACTTCTCTTTTCTCATCGCTATCGAAATGACACTGCCTTAAAATAATTATATGAAAACCTTGTCGTTCAAATATGTTATAAGCTAATCTTTATCAAAAACATTCGAGAAATGGAAGTTAGAGATTAGTTTTAAATTTACAAATTCCCGAAAGTTTATGCGTGGTGATTAATGTAGTTATTAGCAACACCAACACACATTTTTAGATTATAACGTTGGAGATGATGAATTTTGTGACCTTCAAAACTGTAATACTATGTTGAAAACGTCAAAAATAAGGGCGTTGATCTATGTTATTAGAGACTAAAAACAAAACGTCACGCAATATGCAAAGTTAGCTAATGCGATAGCCATCAATTTGTCTAAGAATAGAATTTTATGCTGATGTTGATGCGTTTTAAATTAAACCGCGCCGTCTACCGCCTACTTTTATTGGTGTTTCTATTTTCGTGGCCATTGTTTTGAGACTGGCAAGTTTGGACAATGATTTCCGGGGAAGTTTGGCACAAAAAACAACTACCTAACGTGATAAGCTATACAAAAAGTTAAAATTGTCTCACGAAAACCCGGAAAAAACCGACAACGTGCTCCAGGATTTGCGTGACAATGTCCGGGAAAAAAGTTACATAACCCAATTAACAATAAGCTCCGTTTTTTTTCAGAAGTGGCTACAAAATACGGAAATTTGAAACCGAGGCGGAATTAACATACAAAACCAGCTGCTTCGTTAGAGAGGCTTCAGCCATCTGTGGAGGAGGCAAGTGGCGTGAATTCACTGACGTCTGTACTTTACTTTCGTGACTTCGCGGACGCTTTGGACCGTCTCCTGCTGTGCAGGGCCGGCAAAACCGTCTCGTTCAAACATTCACAACCTTCTTAGTTGTACATACATTTATTGAAAATTGGAAAAAAAGTTGGTTGACATAGTCATCTGGAACACGGAAGAGATGGCGTCAGCACAACGCCTCATTGCCGACATCGCGACACACTTCCCGCTTCCGACCGCTTCGGAAGCCCTACGGCAACGCCATGTTGCGGTGAGTTGGGACGGGGGACCTGGTGTGGGGAAAGCTGATTTAGGGGACATTAAAGCGAAAACCTTGAGGGCATACATAGTAAACACAAGGAAGAAACCGTTATCTCGGAATTAATCACACTTTTTTCGACAATTTCCCCCATGCGAGGGCGGACCCGAAACACATATTCAAAAGTCACGGAAGCAATGAACTGTGTTTTTGAAATTGAGCCAAATTCGAACCAAAAAATGATTTCATAGAAACTAGCAACTATGCACAAACTGGAGACAGCAAACGTAAGACGTAAATTAGTTTCCGGGTGTTTTCGAGTGCGATTCTATCCATTTTTGAATATTCCATCAATTCTTAAAAACGGCCACAGGTGGAATTCCCAGCAACCACCTATGGCTCCACTATCCTACAATGTTACAATTTGTGCAAATTTAAATTACTTTGAATTTTGAATGGCAACAAAAAGGAATTTCCCCGCAAAAATTCAGGCTCTCAAGTTTAAAAGCTCAGTTTGTCAAAAACCACGTTCATTGTTAGCCCCTTTTGTGCCATGTGCCAACCGGCAGGGCCATCTTGCCCTATCCGGCATTGCAGAAGCACAAAAACTGCAAAAGCCCACAAAACCATCATAAAAATGTTTAAACAAAGTTGGGACAGGAAGCTTTTTATGGGTCGGTCCATGGATTGCGGCTAAACTCCCCAAATTGGTTCGGGTAACAACTCTTTGGTCTTTAGGATTTGAACGTCCAAATTAAGTCCACTTCGGAATTAGTTTGCAACATGGAGTTAATTTATTTTTTCAGAGGGCGAAATTGCTGGTTGATAAAATGGGGGCGTGTGAAATTTAAAGTTGAAGGTACAATATAAAATGGAATCACATGAAAATGCTTTGCGTTAAATTTATATGTAGTGTAGGCCCGAAAAAGTGTAACATTCAAAAATAAAGTTAGAATTTTACAAATGACGCACGACAATCATCGAAAAACGCGTGCTGCTTTTGAGCAAGGTGCGTTATTTGTGTTTCAACCTGGCGCTTTTTTCAAAATAAACGACTAAGCTGAAAATAGGAAGGTATTAATAGTGCATGGCGCTATTTTTTTGGGGTAATACTTTAATTATGCGTGCGTAAAGTGGGTGAAAAGGTAACATAAAACATGATAACTGAGTACTTTACATGTTCTTTTTAGGTTTTTTTAAAGTTTAAGTGCAACATTTTTTAACTTACTAAAATTACAGTGATAAAATCTTTAAACAAATAAAGAAATTAAAATTGAACATTTCAAATACTAGTTTAACTGCAAAAATTCTCCATTGAAATTTTTTTTGAAAGCAACAATTAAAAAACAAACACATTAATTTGCAGCTCAAAACAGCCTCAAAAGAGTTGCAAAGACTCGAAATCGAGTACGCAGAGGTGACCGAAAGCAACGCCTCCACGACAGCCGCCTGTCAGCTCCTGGCCGAACGTCTTCAGTTTTTGACGGTGAGACAAGTTTTTTACGTCTTTTTGATGTGTTTCAAACGTTTAAACCCTAACCTTAGCCTTTGTAAAGTTCTCAATTCCAAAGGTTATGAAGTATTGAGACAGGTGAAAGATTAGCAATAGCGACAAGACAAAACTTCCAGACCCTCGCCCAATCGATCAAAACAAACAACTGGAACACGGCCAAAGCAAAGTACCGCTTATCAGCTGTCAAATCCAAAGTCAAGGATGAGATAACCGAGCTGGAAGCCCGTCTGGAAGCACAGAAAGCGGTCATTGAAAGGCTTCAGACTTCAATCGAGGCGGAGAAAATGGTGTTGGTGGAGCACAGGAAAAAGGGTAGGTCAGAGATTGGAAACGTGTGAAATGGACATGTTACAAGACAGATGGAAGTGGTTTATGTAAAATGTTGTTGAACAATGCATCACCTTTCGGCATTTCAAAAGTGAGGTCGTGACACAAAACATGGGATTGACCCTTGAAAGCTGTGTAACATCAATCAGGGGTCGGACAGCTGACGTGGGCCGTTCAACGTTGAACGTCAAAAGTTCAAAAGTTTTTCGACCCCCGCTAAAGTTATCAAATTTCATCGAAACTTACTTATTTTAAAACTAAGTCTAAGTTTTTATAAATGCCATTTCAGACTCAGAATTTACGGAAACAAGCACCCGCGCCCAAGAACACCTGGCCACCCTCGATGATCAGGCGAAAAAGTTACGTGATGCCTACACGGCTGATGAACGTGTGGTTCAGGTTGGTTGTAATTTTTGTTAAACACCAAACATTCAAACCATAAATCCTAAAAATACTCCCCAAAACTGGCTACACTTCCTAGAACGCATCCAAAATGCATAAACGCACCCACATTTAGTCGTGTTGCAACTCAATTTTCAAAAACAATCACAAAAACTGGCGTCATTTAACAAAAACAACTCATTATACGTAAAACAAAACGTCAAAGTTTGCCAATTCTGAACGCTCAAAGCAAATGCAAAATGACACGTAAAATAACGATGAGCGAAAATGGAAAAATAATGTTGCATTTTAGGCAGATGAAAATGATAATATTGTTGGTCTTTGACTAGTTAATGGATTTAATGGGGCAGTTAGAAACGGGTCATGCATAAACTGGGATGAAGCGTTGCATAATTGAAATGTTTGCATAAAATATTGTTATGTCTTCATTCATAAATCATTCATCATTAATAATTACGGTAAGAAAGTCGATACTTGGATTTGGAATGCGTCAAAATTTAAACTAATTGACTTTTGGCTCATTAAAAAGAATAATTTCATGCCTTTTTCGGTTCCCGGTCGGAAATAGAGGCATCATTGAATGATTGCGTCGGGTCGGTGGCCGTTGGAGTTGGAGCGACAGTCGGCGATGGCACGGTTAGGTCTTTCAAGGTGACTTTTGTCTGGGAGGTCGGCACTGGAGCTGTTTTGGGGGTTGTTGTGGTTTCGGTGGGTTTGGATGCTTCTGAGGGCGCTGAATCGGCGGTTTTTGATGTGCCAGCGGTCGAATTCGTCGTTTTGGATGCACCAGAAGCTGCTGAATCAGACGTTTTGGACGCACTGGCGGTCGTGTCAGTTGTTTTGGACGTGCCAGCAGTAGTCGAAACCGCGGAACTATCCGAAATCATATCACTGGACCGTATCGATGATTCTGATGTCACATTTGTCGCCGATCTTGTGGTGTTCATCGGAGCCGTGACGTCGTTCTTGCCAGATTTCAGCGGGAAAACGATGCCTCTTTCTTTATTACTTGGCGGGCTCACAGCCTTTGCCGTGTCGGCATTGTCGGTTTTGAAGGCGGCTGGGACTTGGTTCGGATTGTACAACTTGCCGGACATTCTGAAACCCCCAATTAAAGCAACTTCCCATTAAGTGTGAAACCCACTTAGCCGGATCGCCTTCAGATGGCGGTCCCTTACTCGACGTCGGACTCAATGGCTTCGAGACCTTCTTAGAGTCAATAAACGGATCTGGCATCTTTCGGAGAGAACGCAAACTGCTCTGATTGGAATCATGTGACTTCTCCTGGCCCTTGATTGGTTTAAATGGATTCGGCGTTGGGCAATCATCAGATTTGTACAGGCGGCCATCCGTGGAACCTGGCGGGGGCCCGATCCAATGCGTTGTAGCCTTTTCGTACTTCTGGGTCGTGCTTTGGGAGTGGTCTCTGAAGGATCCCGGTTGGAAGGAGACAACCTTGGCACGGGCAAAACTTGGCGAGACATCCTTGTCCAGACTGGCTGCCTTGATGGAGGTAGATGATGATTCACGACGGACCGGTTTCTTCGGAGCGAGTTTTGCTTTCACTTTCTCAGCGCTCGACCGTAAGGATGAATTCGATGTGATGTCACTGAGCTTCTGTTTGATTCGTTTCGTAAAGGATTGTGATTTGGGTTTTTCGACTTTTGGGGCTTTTTCGACTTTCAGGGACTTCGATTTCGATTTGGACACAGATGGAGCCGATTTTGACCGGCTGGACACACCCAGTCTGACTATTTTCGCTTTCTCGCTTTTTTTCTTACTGTCGTCTTTGCTCTTCTTTTCATCCTTCTTCTTGTCCTTCTTTTTGCTCGACTTTGACTTGGATTTAGATTTCGATGTGGTCGATTTGGTGTATTTGTTAGTCTTACCCAGCCGACGCTTTCGTTTTTTGGCTTTTTTGATGGCGGTTTGGGCCTTTCGGGACTAAATGACTTTCTTACAGTGTTACAGTAACCCTGGGATTGCGAAACTTACAGCAGTCGTATTAAAAACATCTAAACAAACACACAAAGTCAACGCAAATCGCGTCAAGACAATGGTCAACAGAAAAATAGCCATAGCAACATAGAATGCGAGTAGCCCATTAATATTAGATGCCAGCACGCTGAATCGCTCGAGGATCTGCTCATTTTCGGATTCTGGCAGGTCGGCATGGTGGACCGGTCGATCCGTGGAGTCGCTCATGGCACTTTGACCGAATGGCGATCCCTATCTGTGGCCTTGATTGCCTTCAAATCTTTAAATGCCATTAATTATGCAAATTTATCTCCGTTTTAGGACATGCAACAATACTACTTCAAACTGATGACATCCCTATTTCAATTACAACGAGAACTCGACAAACTTCAGGTTAAAGCAGTTGGAACTTCTGAATTGGATGAATCTTCGAAAGTGGCATTGACCGAAGGGTGGCACAAAGTTAGCCATATTTTGGGTGATCTGTCGCAGCAGCAACGAAAGTTTGTATCACAGAAGGCTGTTTTGACGAATCTTTTTGATGAGGTATGCTCATAGACAGTTTCCACCGTTTGAAAAAGGTCATTTCAGCCGATTGGTTTCACAGAAATCGAAAAAAACTGGATCAACCGAGAAATCCAGCTCCAAAAAAGCCGTCAAACTTCATTAGAACATGCAATCGACAAAGCTTTCGACAACCGAAAGGCTATCGGAAACGCAATTATGACAGAAGTCGAAAAAACAGAAAGTCTTTTACAAAAGTATGCAGAAGTCGAAAGTAAAAACATGGCTATCGATTTGCGAAATGCAAGATTGACTGTGCTTGGGCAGGCTATGAAGTTTGAACCGTAAGTTTTGAACTCGACATTTCCAAAAATGGATTCAACTTTTCAGAGACTGCCCAATGTACCAACGCTTCCAAGAAAGCATCGAAGCCACAACGGACAAACGCGATTCTGAAGCTTTCAAAGCCCTCTATGAACGGAAGAAAGAAAGCGCGGATAAGTCTTTCGCTGAATCTGAAGTTGCTGCGGCTAATTTGCGACGAATGAAAGTCAAAGTTCGGGTGGGAATTCACTTTTGTTCAAACGTAGAATCACATTCAAACTTTAGGATTCAATAGCCCGCAACAAGCCATCAAATCTCTTTGAAATAAATTCTCAACAAATTTCTGAATTCAACTCAAATGTCGTTGAAAAGATGAATTTTCGAACCGCAAAAGAAATTCTGAGATCCCTGATGCTCAAAAATGACATCAACATCGAGACTAAGAACATGTCACCACTCCCAGACGATATCATGGCCGGCCGATTGATGGAAGCATCTAACAAGTATTCGAATCAGCGACATCACATGTTTGAAGAGCACCTCATGGCTGCATTGAATGCACTGAAATCTGACAATAATGCGATCTCCAGTGGCAATACAGACTTGGAAAATGAGATATCGGCAATCGAAAAGAGCATTGATGTTGAGAAGGTCGAAATTGAGAAAGAAAAAGAGCTCTGTGAAAAGCTAAAACAAAGAATTGTCAACGCTGAAGCGATTCTTGAAGCGAAATCTATCGAAAAGAAATCTGAAGAAGCAGAACAGGACGCACAATGGGAACTAGAAATGGAAAAGTTGGAGGGAGTGTATGCCGAGGCACTTGAAGCCAGAGAGAAACTGAAAACGGAGAAACTGGCGACTGAAGATGCAATTCGGCAGGCGAAAATCGATGAAAATAATCTTCGACATCGGTATAATGTGTTCGTGGGGTTAAAAAGGGAAAAGTTGAATGAAGAATCGGTAACTAATTGCTAGTTTATATGGTAAGAAGTTGGCTGTAAGTGTTTCAGACTAACAAGAAATCGGAAGAAATGGTCGAGCAGACAAAGAAATCGAATGAAGTCCTTCAGGCCGAAGTTGATGAGCTTAGTGAGTTGTTAAAGATGGCGCAACAACAAGAAACAGCCATGGCTGCTAAGCTTCAGAAAATTACTGTACAAAGTAAGTTGTTTTGACTGTTACTTCTTGTGGAAATCAGTTTTTTAGAAACATCTTCCTCGGCAAGGAAAACGCTCGAAGCACAGAAACAGGAACTTGAGGCTGAAATGTTGCATTTGGAGACTCTTTTGAGTAAAGTTGAGCAGTAAAGTTCTACTTTTTCAATAAACATCGAAAGAATCAAATCATGCTTGACAGTTTATTAAAATAACGTTAACAGTTACAAAACGTTAATACAATCAGTCATAGTTAGGGAATTTTGCTGGGCGTACGTACATGTAGGCATCCAAAATGTTTTCGGAGAGCCAAGTTACGTAACCGTGATTTTCGTTAGCGATAACGTTACTGCAGTCCGGACGAGGAGCATTCAAGTTGGAGAATTTACATCCGTTAGAGTACCACCATCCGGTATTCTGGTAGAATTTGACGCATTCTCGTGTCTTGTCATTATCTGCCTTATCAAATGTTGAGAACTTCGGACCAACGGGCGTTTCCCAATCAGTCCATCCATCGTATGACGTATTGTCTTCGTCAGACTCTTCGTCGCCCTTATTAATAGGAATAACGACTCTGTACTGTGTTGACTCGTCCAAAACCTTGAAGGAGTTGTACAAGGAGTACGTCAGCCTCTTGATCTTAGCGCCCGGGGCAGGACACTTGCGCCATCCAATTCGCAGACTCATGGGGACAGAATGCGTAATTGTATGAAGGTTGTCGAGTCCAAACCAGGCAAACTTATTCTTCGGATTGCCGAAGGGTTTTTTGTAATCATTAAAGGATTGGTTAACTGGCATAGGGCCACCGGAAATCAGGGTCCAACCGCCCTTGCTCTTTTTGTTTTCACACCAGACATCAAGCTTGGTTCCTGGCTTCAAGACCTTTCCGTCTTTAGTGTATTCGGCTCCAACGAAGATTGTGAACACACCAGTTTCAGTCGAGTTACGGTATTTCTTGATGTCGGCGCAATGGCGTCGAGGAGCGAAGATTGTGCAGTCGGGTCCGGTCCAAGGTTCATTACAGGTGCATGAATGGGTTACATTAACACTCTGGCATTTTCCTCGTCCAAGATTAGCTCCACAAAGCTTTGGCTTTCGTGCACATTGATTGGTATCAACACAGGTTGTACCATTAAGCTTGAAGCCCTCGTTGCAAACGCATCTTTCATGGTAAGCGATAACCGTGCACCTTCCGCCACCGCAACTGTGATCTTCGATAGTAAGGTTAGTACCGCCGGTACAAGTGTATTTCTTCTGGCAGTTGCTGTATAGACCAATGGTCTTGGCTGAAAAGTCATCACTTAGAACTCATCTATAGATAGAAACAAGTTCACGTACGTGGATAGAAGTTGCCTAGCTTCGACATACATCCGCATTCTTCCTTCGCGACACAGCTACTGTCTTTGCTGTTTTGATCGAACAGGTATCCTTCATTACAGATACAACCTTCAGAGTACCGGTTTTGGCAACGATCAAGCACCGTTCCATTTCGGGCACAACTCTTTTGGCATGTCGGGGTTTGAAGCGAGTACTTCGAGTTAGCACCACACTTGAACTCACATCCAGCGGCTTCGCGCCAGTTATCCAACTTGACTGTCTTTTGTGCCAAACAGTTGGCGACGAAAGATGATAGCGCAACGCATTTCGGAATACGCAAACACGCGTCTCGGTTGCAATGATCCAATATCTTTTTCAAATTGGGAATATCCTTACAGGCAGCAAACGGCCCCTTGCCCGCCAAAGCATCACTGATCAGGCTGCAGTTGTTGTGTTCATTGACGTCATCGCAGGTGGGATATCCCAAATCGCTTCCACTCAAACACGTTTGTTTACGGTTGATGATATGCGAATCACCGACGTCGATAGCCCTGACATTACGGACATCGCGATCTGAACGACCGGCACAGCTAAGTACCTTCTCATAAGTTCCATTGCCGTATCGGAAATCGTTTTCACATTTGCCATCGATGTTACCGAATAATCCGCAGAAGTTGTTTTCACCAACGAAGAACTTGCTATGAGGTACTGTAACGCGCACCAAAAAGTTTGCGGGTCGGAAAAGCACTTCAGCCAGTGTTTTGGAATCCTTGAGAATGAACTCATTGACGCTTCCACTGACTGTTACACCATCAAAGTTGTAGGGCAAGGCTCTCGTAGATTGGTTCACGACTAATTTGGGGTTCTGGAAGTGATACTCCGTTCCGCGAATCTCTACTTGAAGCATGTCGATTTGAGATTCTTTCTGGGCTCCCCACTGTTTGTTCAAACCACGGATTTGGAAACTCTTATCATTAATGTCGCACTTTCTCATCAAGTAAGTCCAGCACCGACCATGGTAATCAAATGTAACGCCGTCGAAGGTCGTGTAATGCGGATCTCCATCAATTTGGGCAGTGTATGTCTTGTCCGTGCAACCACACTCGTCAGCGGTGGTGAACCCGGGAAGGCACCGGCACACAGCTTCGTGATCGATGATATCGCACTGAGTGTTTGCACCACAGGCATCTTTGTTACACTTGATCTCGGTTTCACACTTGGGTCCCTTGAAGTTCGGTGGGCATTGGCAGCTATAAAAACGTGTATATTCAAAATTCTCACAAGCGTAGTTACTTACATCGCCTCATTAGCACTGCGAGCAAAGCAAACGCCCTTGTTTTGACAGGTAAACTTCTTACAGCTACATACTGCTTTCGTTAATTCTGTTTGAAGTCGGCTATTTTCACGCGCAGCCGCACTCAACCTACTGGACAGTCGCTGTTGTTCTTTACACGCAGCATCTTCTTCTAAGCAGAATTCATCTTTCCTATAAGCAATCGGAAATATATCCCAAACATCAGAAAGTTGTCTTAAACTTACGATTGTACTGCTATAAAGGCAGAACCCAACAAACAGAGCAACAACAACTTGCCCATGTTGGGATTCTTAATGACAAAATTCCAACGAAAATTATCCTTTATATAAGACTAAACGCCCATTAAGGATTGCCACGCAAAATACGTGGCACTGCTTGGATACTTAGCTAACATTATGGGAGACTTAAGGGGGCAAATTGCTCGTTAAGGTTCATCACTTACGCAGCAATCGGTCGGATACGGGGCCCATTAAAACTAAGATAATTGCACCTTACGGTTCGTCAGAATTTTATCCTCGACGTGGCATTGCTTCTAGAAGTAAAAGTTCATGAATTCAACTTAATGAGGTAAATTACGGCAAATCAAAAACCTTAATTGGACGATTTTTTCAGATTGATCGATAGGGGTCTGCATCTGAGTTTCGCGTTCAGAATGCGTTGATACTTTCTATACGGAGCACAAGTTGTGAAGCTTGACACTAATTTACTTTCTAACTTAAGATTGTATGTTTTAACTGTGGTATTTGCAGATCCTTAACAAAAACGACTTCTGTGTAAGTATTAAACCGTTGTTCTGATTAAACTATTGATGATAACTGTATAAACGAGTAACAAATTGTAGATGCAACTCATTTCTTTCAAAACAAGACTAACATTTCCAACAAACGGCACTGGCGAAACCAACAATGCTGACCTCACTTCACCCTCTCTGCAAAGCATACTTATCGCATGCTACAATCACCGAAATCAACGACAACGATAAGCTTGGCCAAACATACCCCTCACCACAGGGACACACCCTGAAAGTGAACCATAACTGACAAGGGACCTAGTTTATGACTGCTGCATGCATCGAGATTACACGTGCTCAACCCGCAAAGGGCGAGTTGCTTCTATTGAAGTTGGGGTGAACTGTTTGCAATGGGTTATACGTGAATTAATCTACCTATCGATTCGTGTATACCGGTATTTGGTATTTTTACATTTCAGATGACCCATTACTCCGGTTCCAAGCCCTTGACCCGGGTGCAAACGCAAGCACTTCAAAATGCTGGTATCTTGAAAGCTTTACAACACCACGGTAATGAGATTATCGAAATTAACGCCGGTGGGAAAGTGTATGCTGTTCGGTATCACATTCTAGCCGACACTGACAGCGTGTACTTCAAGAATTTGTTCACAATCGCGCCTAATGGCCAGGTTCACATTAATCCGAAGTATTATGTGGTAAGTTGGTTGTTGATGGTTGCGAAAAGTGAGTTAGTCGAGGAACTGTATCAACTTCAGCCGGATTCGAGTGGACGTCTCTTCGTTGATCGTGATGGGAAGCTTTTCGGGCTGGTTTTACAGTTTCTGCGAGACGGGCATCATGCCGTTCTGCCGAAGGATGAAGCGGTCTTGAGGTCACTTCGGGTACGTTTCAGTTGAATTTGAAATGAGTTAAAGTTCCGCATTTTAGCGCGAAGCAGAATACTTCGGACTAGTGTCCTTCATAGCCTTCATCGACAACGAATTACAAAAGCTCAAATCGACGGTATCCGAAACACAGCAACTGATTTATGCCATTCAAAACCTTACTCAACAGTTGTCGGGAGTCGCTGTTAACAATGGATTGTAAATGTTTAACGGTATTGACGGTAAATTAAAACAATAAAACTGACAGTAAACACGAAAAGTAACAAAATGTAAAAATAGAAAACAAAAAAGATGAATAATGAATTAAGCGTGCTCAGTCTGCACGCAGAGTCCAAATTCCGTCCAAACGGATCGACGAGAGGCAAGCTGTCCCACGGAAAACTAGAACTGGCTTTTGTCGCCTTTCTTTCTTCTTCCGGACTACCTTGATTCGTCATTTGTTTGAGGAAGCGCAGGCAAATGTCAAGTCTCCTTGGGATGGAGTATATAAAGGGGTGAAAAGGTTAAGAAGTTCAGTGGTAAACCTCATCCTCCAATTTGAGACTACAATGCTTGGAAGTATTTTGGTTTTGGTTGTCGGAGTGGTTGGGTTTGGTAAGTTTGAACTTAGTTGAAACCTCAAAAACGGAATTTTGGCTTTTAGCATTGGCAAACCCGTGCCCAGTTTGCGGCCCTACAGTCGGCACCTGGTCGGGATGGTCGGAATGGGGTCTCTGCTCCCAGCAGTATGGAGCTTACTCACAACAACGAACGAGGACGTGTTCGACCGGGAGCAGTAACTGCTATGGGGCCGATTCGGAAAGCATTGCATGTGTGGTGCAACGAGATCCAGTGCCATCGCCACCGGCTGTGGCACCGGAATGGAATTCATGGGGGTCTTGGAGCGGGTGCAGGTCGGTAGTTTTAATGGTAGAAAAATTGAATTTAGAAATTTGATAACTTTTAGTGCCAGTTGCGATGGCGGCTTCCAATACCGCCAACGAACTTGCAACACTCAATGTGGAGTTTGCACTTGTGTCGGCCCAGTGACCGACCAACAAACTTGCAACCTTCAACCATGTTGCACTTGGCAAGATTGGTCTCCATGGTCAGAATGTTCCGTGACCTGTGGAAGTGGGGGCGTGAGATACCGTACTCGGCAGTGCAGTTGTGGCAATGTAAGTGACCCCTGCTTCGAACTGACTTTGAAAACACTAATTAAAACCATTTTAGTGCGGCGCCGGTGAAACCTCCCAACAGCAATCCTGCTCTTCCCCAACAACCTGCCCCACAACTTGCAATGTTTGCCAGAATCCGCCTCCACCCCCACCGCCGCCGCCAACCTGCAACATTTGCAACCAACCGCCACCACCATGTTCCGCATGTGGTTACTACGGTCGTCGGAAGCGGCGTCAAGCTTTAACTCAACGCAAAATCGCCAATGGTCATGTCGACATGACTGCCTAATATGTAAAAACTGTCCAAAACCAACCCCGTTCAAAAACGTGAACAAAAACAACCCGGTGACCTTTTTGTAAAACAATAAAAACCGCTTTTACTGCATCCATTATGTCCCCTAAACCCACAATGAAAACCAGTTCCATTACAACAAAGAACAAAAAAATCACGTGAAAAAAAGAACCCACAAAAATTAATTAGCCAGTTGTAACATAAATCGACCCACTTCGACCTGATAGCCTGTTCAATATTGCCTGCTGTACAATCCTATGAACCCTAAAGATGCTTTTCCCTAAAGTGCAAAGGCTTTTGTTTGCAAAACTGTAATCGTGGAAAAACAACGCGGCCATGTTGACCGAAGTCATTTCATCGACGTTTCGGTCATGCTTATTTTCAACCCTCTCTATTTTCGCGTGCTTTCGACATTGATTACCAGCACTAGTAGTTGGCTGGGTTGTTGGTATGACACTGGTGACCTATGATGGTGAGATTGGGTGTCATTCTTGCATAAGAATGATGGTAGAGTGTGGTTTTGAAACTGGTCGGATTTGAGCCCATTTATCTCGTTGAATTGACCCGTTTTCACGCGTAAATTGGTTTTGTTGGTTTAAGCGTGGTACCTGGCTGGTAGTAAAGTAGTTTTCAACTGGATAAGATGGTAGTTTGATGGTCAAAATTACGGAGAAAGTGTCGAAAGTAAAAATGAAATTTTACCTACGGATCGGGAAGAAATGCGCACGCGCTTGTCTTGAGGCGAAAACCGATTAGCATGTTGACCAGGTTTGGAAAGTCGCGACGTTTTATACGAGTTTCAATTAAAAACATTTGCTTATTGGCAATGCGTATCGTGAATTTGTCTTTGTATTATGTAGCGATGTTGTTCTTCTTGTGAAAAGCAAAAACATGCTAGATAAAAGATGTTGATAACCATATTATTAAGAAAAGTACGTCATTACCGCATGTCGCCCCCGAGCTCCCCCGTCAAACCCCCTCGAGCGACTCAGCCCATGTATCGGTTGTGCGCACTTTGCCAATCGATCACAGACTGCTCGCCACGCGCTTCGTCGTTCGCGCGCAACGATTTCCGACGCCGACTCGCTCTTCCCCGCTTCCGACGGCCATCGCGGTCCGCGAAAATCGTATCTTCGTAAATCCATCACCCCCGCCGTCAACCCATAATTGATCCAAACCGTTCAAAGGGCCGTTAAACTCGTAATTGCATCATTTGAATGTTTCTCTCCCCATCCTTGTGCATTTCCGCGATTTTTCGCTCCTTTTATCGCTTCCGCCGTCTCTTCCCTGCTTCTTATCGATTCCCATCACGTGTAACCACTGCCCAAACCCTCAAGCAACGTGCTTAATCGTATTTTTTACAGTTTTGAGCTTCCATTCGGCGAGCTTAGATCCCAAAATTGTGGTGTTGTCCCATTTTGACCATCAGTTCGGATCCTAATCTCCATAAAAAAAGGGAACGGAACAACACAACCTACCACCGCCACCATCCATCCATTTCCTCGTGTTGCTCTTCTTGTTATTGTTTTCATTGACAAGCGACACGCGCTCCCATCTGTTTGATAATATTGTGTGGACGGACGGCGGATTCCAACGTGGCTTCAACCGTCTCCGCAATTTTTGCTGCCTCGACGACTCCGAGTCATATGACCTTAGTGGACAATGACTTTTGTGAGGTTGTACAAGCCGTGCGAACAATTTTGGATAGCGCAACGCTCAATCAGGAGAGGAAGCGGTGCACAGAGGTTCGTTTTATCTATTTTTAGGTGAATTTATTGAAATTTATATATAATTTCCACCTTTTCAGAAGATAGAAGGCCTCAAAGAAGGCGATCCATCAGTTTCTATCCCCATTGCTTTCAAACTTATCACCCAAAATGACCTCGATGTCAGTCATGTCGGGTGGAACATCATTGAGCATGTTATCCGGTACAAATGGAGCACCATGGACCCGACGATTCGGGTTACCATTCGGAATGGTGTTCTACAATGCATGTCCGATGGTAAGCTACAGTTTTGACAAATTTTGGAGCGAAATTATATAAAATTTTGTAATTTTAGGCCGGTACTCCCTCAGCAACTCCGATCTCCCCGTCAAAACGGCCATGTCCCGCAACCTCGTCGCTATGATGGAGCAGGAATGGCCCCAGAATTGGCCCGAGCTCTTCAACCAATTCCGAAGCATTGTGCTCGATCCGAATTGCTTCCAACAGGCTCAAATGGTCTTCATTGTGTTGAAGCGTCTCGTCGAGAACGTAATTACGTTTGGAACCATATCAGATTCCCAGCGTCGACGCGACTTGTCCACTTCGGTCAATCAGATGATGCCCGATTTGTTGGCGATGACGATCCAGCGGATTCGGATGTGCATCGAGTCGGGGCATAATGGTTTGTCGTTTTATCGCTTATTTTCATGTTTTAACATCGTTTTTTCAGACCAATCAGTCCTCGTGGCCCGCTCCGCCATCGAACTCCTCTCCGAATCGGTCGATTGGGTCGTTGGCCGTGTTCTCGAGGAAACCGTCGATTCCCTCATTGAAGTCCTTTGCTCATACCTTCAAGTCGCCGAACACGGCATTTACGAGCACGCCGCAACGTGTTTATGGAAGATTGCTTCCCGAAAGCGTGCGAAAACCGATGAAACCCCAATCGTCGTGTCCATGTTCAAAGATGCGCCGATGCGAGCCATTTTGAATGCCGCCAGCTTGGCTGCTGAAGTTAGCGCCGGCTCGCCTGACCATTACAAGTACCTCAAAGCCTTGTGCGACCTTTTAACGGCGCTGGGCGTGCACTTGAGCGAAGTTTGGGGCCACATTAAAAATCCACCGCCGAACTTTTCCATGTATTTGGAGGCTATTGGCAGCTTCTTCGTCCATCCGAGCATGGTGAGTCTATTTTTGTTTTGGAAGGTGATGTTATTTGTCCATTTTGCAGTGCATTCGCTCCGAAGTTTCCCAAGTGTTCGTCACCTTTGCTAACCATGAAAAGATCTCCCAATCCCCGGAATTCATGGCTTGTGTGAAGCATGTCGTTGCTAACATTCCGAAGAACATCGAGAAGATTGGCTCCTTGACTGATAACGCATCGTTGACTTCGCATTATGCTCGGATGGACTATGAGGATGATGTTGAGTTTCAGCGGGATTTCATGCGTAAGTTTTGTCTTCGAAACGGCTTTATAGGGTCTTATCTTGTCATTTCAGAGCTCCGCGACCGTGTCTGCCGCTTCATTCGTGAATCCGCGACCCGCCATCTCGATCTCTACGTCGATCAGCTCAACGAATGGGTCACCCGGGTCGTCAACAACGCCGACACCATCTCGACGACAGAATGGGAATCCCTTAAGCGTTACGTCATGACCTTCGTCACCGCAGCGTATCAGTTCGGACTCGTCAATGACCGCGTTGATCAAGTCTTCACGTACCTGTTCAACAGCCTGATGACCCGATTGGCCGTGCTCAACTCCCCGGAAACGATGAACCTCATGCTGTCGATTCCGTCCAGCTTCCTGCAACTTTTCGACCGACACACCGAGCTTCTTCCCATCTTCTTCGACCAATTGAAGCGCATTCTGATGATTTCCTCGGATGCTGTCGAAATTGTGAGCCTGAAACGCCACGCCATCTCGCTGATGTTGAAGGTTTCTTCCTCCACGCCGAATACAATCCAAGGCTTTGCGCCCAGCATTCTGCAAATTGTGACAGAAGCCGCGCCGTTTGTATCCGTCATGCAGCGAGCTAACCTGGTCCAAGTCCTCGGCGCGCTGTCAAATCTGGTCCAAGTCGAACAGCGAACCTTCTTCCTGCAATCAGCGATCCAGACGAACATCGACTTCTTCCTATCGCAACGATGTGCTGAGATTCTTCGATCCACGGCTGATTTGATGGCTTTTATCGGTCTAACGTCTCAGCCTGACGTCACTGAATACCCCGAATCGCAGCACTACCTGAATCGTCTTGATTTAAAGGCGCATCTCTGTGCTCTTGATGGCATTCTCCAATCCGTGAACACGCCCGAAGGCCAATCCAACGCTCTCTTTCAACTCCTTGCCCCTGTCATTCCGTCTTTCTTCCAATTGGCTCATCTTCTCAATTCCCTGCATCACCCTGCCAATGTTGCCCTCATCCATCCCGGCTTCGGACCCGGTGTTCTCGATATCAGTGCCGCCGATCGTCACACGATCTATTGCGCTGTCATGGAAGCGGAATCGAGCGATTCCAACGATTCTGGCGGCACTATCAAGGCCGTCAATCCGATCCACCGCCTTCAACGATACATCAGCGATGTGACCGACATGATTCAGTCGATCACGGGGCTCTGTGGAAGCAAGCTCTACGTCGATTTCTACAGACAGCCTTCAGTGACTGAAATGTTGAATGCCCTGCTCGTCGACGCTGATGTCATCCTCGATTATCGCATGCGTTACTGGCTTCGGCGGTCGTGGAAGCCGTTGATTCGGTCATGCCCTCCCGATCAATATGCTGCCATCATGCCATTTGCGGCTGGAGTCATGAGCCACATGCATCAGCGATTCCAAGCGCGATGGGCTAGCATTGACGACGTTGACTATGACGCGGAACCGACGAAAGAGGAGATCTTCTTGGAACACATGACCTGCATTTTGAGTCGCGAGTATACGGGTTTCTTGAAGACGTTAATGATGGGCGATTTCAACCTTTCGAAGGGTATGTTTTTGACTAGCTTTTTATGGCCGTTCTTCATTCTGGGTCATTTCAGACGATAACCGCAAGCAGCCACGTGAAATAATCGACCCACAAGGCGTCGCCCTCCTCTCCGATCGCTTCATCTTCTCCTCCGTTGTCGCTTCCCTGTGCATCCTGATCAACTGCAAGGACACCCACACCGCCCTGCGTGCCACGCCGATCGCTAGGGTCGTCTTTGGAACGACCTTTGAAGTCTTTGATGACAACATGGCAACCCACGTTCTCGTCAACATAATCCAATCCCTGCAAGTCCATGGTGCCGATGAAGTTGCCCTGGGGCCACTGTTGAGTTTGATCTTCCAAATCTACACCCAACTTCGTCCATCGCATCCGATTTTGATTGAGATCCTGCAACAGGTCCCTGAAACAACTCCCGACAGCGTGGGACAGTTCGATGAACGCATTTTGGGCATGGCTCGGACGGAGAAGGTCGTGGAAAAGAACCGTCGCGATGTGATGCGCAAGATGTTGCGTCCGTTGATTGCTGTAAGCTGCCTTTTACCCTTATTTTGTTGAATTTGAGTCAATTTCAAACACGTTTCAGAAGAACATTGGCGAACAACACAAACGCCCATCCCATCTCCGCGTCCTTCAGCCCCTCATCCGGAATCCCAAATGCAACAGCGAAAACGGCTCCGGCAACGACATCTCCTTCGATGGCCTCTTCAAATCATCGTAATTCTAACAACCTTTTGAATTCCCTTTCATTAGCTCAGTTTTCCCTAACATTGTCCATGAGATCTATTGGTGCTTTCAGCTTCACTTTCCGCCCTTTAAAACTCCTTTTATTAAGTTTACCTTTTGGTCGTTGTTAAGACGAGCGACTTAGGACTACGCAATGTCCGTCCCCTCTAAGTTCAACTTGCTCAAAGCCCCTGCCAGAGGCTGACCTTGTTCGCAAGGAAGCTCTGTGCAACATTTCCCTCTCTTACTAACTCTTTGGTGCTTCAACTCTCTTAACTTGACAAAATTTTAATTTAATTTATCACCACTAAAGCCGGTCCGCGTTATTGGCGCTGTGTTACGTTTTCATTGTTCATTTTTGTTGACTTTTGCCTTTTTTCTCGATCTTATTGGTCTTTTTTGCGATCGTGTGAACTGACCCGTTTTTCTGTGGTACGGTTTACTCGTCATTTTTGATATTTTTTTAATCTAAAGAATTTTATCCAAATTTATCTGTAATTTCCTACATTCTTAAAGGGTACAGTGATTGTCAATTGTAATAGCTCTTTTTTGAGTTTCGTTTTTTGATAATAACTTGTGGTTTGATAAAAATGGTTTTGCAAAAGTTGTGTTGGGTGTTTGAATGGTTGATTGCTATCGGTGTACTTTTCGACTGTCTGGTCGGTGTATGGCGGTTGAGTTGTTGTTTTTTAGATGTTTTGTGAACCCTCGACGTCAGCCGATATCGCCTTGAAAGCGTTGCGGAGTCTTGATGCAGCCAAGGGCAAGATTGCCGAGATTTTGGATGAGCTGAAACGACAAAGTGATCCCGCAAAGTCGCTTGGACGTGTCCAGAAGTCGAAGATGAGCTTGGCCATGTTGGATGCCTGCCCGGAGCTGTTTACCCTGCTTGAAGCCCATATCACTTCGGCCAGCACGGAAGAAGTCATGCGGATCGGGCCAGAAGTCGAGGCTGTCATGACGGCACTGGCGAAGCTGCAGGACTTTCTGAGCGTTGAGGAAACTGGCTTGTCAGGCGTGTCAGCAACCTTCAAAGACGACTTGACGAATGTGATCGACTTCTACAGTGAACTCGTCGCACAAGTGACTGCATTGATCGATGAAGCTGGCGCCACTTACACCGCTTTCTTCGCCGGTATCGCTACTAAGGATTTCGACGACATTTCAAAGGTGACAAAACTTCCCTACGATGTTACAGTATCCCGGGACCGGTTGAAATTAGATTTGAAACGCATTTCGAAGAAGTCTAAAGATTCGTCATAAAAGGTTCACATTGTTGCATCTGTTTTTTTTCATGTGTGTACGTCGTTGGTGATTTTTTTGATATAGTTTTGTCAGACTTTTATTATACATTTTATAAATGAAAGAACAATACGACAATGATTACGAGGAGAGATAGAGGCTGACATGGTTGGGGTATTATTCCTGTTCTTTTTGATATTTGTTTTGCATGTCCTTGATGCCTTTTGCTGTGAGCGTGTGAATAGAATAGTCATTGAGAAGCACGCCGAAGAATGTTTTTGTTGCAAAGATCTGTTTTTGAGGAAGTGTTACAGCGACAACGACCTCCATTTTCTCCGACAAAACGACAATTGAGGTTGCGGTCGTAATTATCCAAGAATTGGAGAAGCTGACCAACTGTGGAGGTACGCTCAGTTCAACTTTTGGGCATTTGTAGAGTTGAGTTCCTCCAAAGTTTAACAGCATTACCCCTTCCTCTGTCAAGCAGGCCATCGACGTTGCGTTCGTTGCCAGTTTCAAAACTGGGCATTCCAGATGGACTTTTTTCTTTCGTTCCAAAGAAATAGGAATGATAGTGAATTCCCATTCATGCGGCACTTCAAAAATACTAAAATAAGCCCCATGAGACATTATTATTATTTCTTGAGAAAGCCTTGCTGTGCAAAAGCAGAAGAGGTCGTCGCTTTCAGGAACCGAAGCGCGATATCCTGGTTCCAGAACATGAGAATTGGGGAAGTCTTTCGTACCGTGGCTTCTCTGCATTCGCCACACCAAAACAGTTCTATCCTCGGCAAAGGTGTACATTTCGTTTGCTTCGCTCTTGGAGAAGCACAAATCTAAAACCTTTTTCACATGGAACCCATGTTTCAGCCGATCGATGCGGTGCAGGACTTTTCGGGTTTCATAACGACACTGCAGGAACCCGTGTTCAAAAACTCGCACTTGGTCATCTTGGTAGGCCGCGATAAAAGTTGCATTAGCGGCTAAGAGCTTGACGGCGCGAAGAGTGTATGGATTTTCGAATGATTTTCCATCGAATTTAAAAATGTTTATATCCTTCAGGTAGATGAAGGTGCATGTTGCGTGGATAGGGGAAATTAGCGAAATCTTAATTAACTTAATTACTATACCATGGACTAAAATGAATTAACCAACGGGAAGGGAGCTTGGTTGTGTAAGTTCCTTAAAACTTTTCAAGCATTCATCTGCTGGAAGCGAACGAAAATCCATTGAATTTCAAAACAGAACGATCACAATCACTCAGTCGACAGTAGATTCAAAAGCATAAAAGGATCTTTTTTACAAGTTCCGATTTTTCATGTAAATTTTGTTTAAACTTACAAGGGAAGTGTCTGAAGTCGTTGAAACGGATTTGGATGGGAGCGGTCCGAGAGTAGTGGGTTACCCACAGTTGATTTGGATGGGACAGAAAACTTAGATCTAAGACTTTTCCCAAAATATTAGCTGCTGCCGGACCCTGAGGGCCGAGATTTGTGCCGTCAAAGTTCGAAAATTTTGGAAGGCCATAACTTTTTTCTAAATCGGCCAATCCTTACGCCGTTTGGAAAACCCTACTAGGGCCTACAAATGCTGAAAAATTCAAATCGATCGGAAGATACAGGTTTAAGTTATAATACTTTGAAATTCATGAATTTTTGAACGACCATAACTCAAATCTGTATCTTCCGATCAATTTGAATTTTTCAGCATTTGTTGGCCCTAGTAGGGTCTAACTTTCCTCCAAACAGCGTAACGCTTGGCTGATTTAGAAAAAAGTTATGGCCTTCCAAAAACGCAAATGTTCTAACTTTGACGGCACATTTCTCGGCCCTCTGGGCCCGTCAGCAGCTAATATTTTGGGAAAAGTCTTAGATCTAAGTTTTTTGTCCCATCCGAATCCGTTTCAACGACTTCAGATACTTCCCTTGTTAGTAGTGCTTTCCCCCCTCCCGGATCGCCGCGATCGCCAATGCATGTAGGGTCGAGCTCAAATTTTAAAGCAATTTTTGCAAAAATAGTGCTAAAACATAAAAAATTAGAAAATAAATCGGCTCGAAACCGGGCTAGCATTTTTCATTTCTCGGGCCGATAAAAATAATCCGGACCGGGCTCCGCGACGGAAAAAGGGAGGCTCGCCTTCATCCATGCGACCAACACAGAGAACCCGTCCCGTTGTATACCACCGGCAGTCCCGTTACGGGTAACCGGCACGTCCCTGTTACGCCGTGGGAGAACGGGATCGGTCCCTTCACTGGTAACGGGACGAGATTCCGTTACCTGCCACAGGCACTGTCAGTTATAATGAATGGGACGTCCCTTCCCAAAAACGTGCGCGATAAAAAAAAATAAAATCAAAATTAAATTTTGATTTTATTAAATTGGTATTTTTAAATTATCAGTGATGTCTTTCAAAAACTTTAATTTGAAAAACGTTCAAAATTTATTTTATACATAGTGAAATTTCACCCTGTATTATCTACACCAGTATATTTTTCATCGCCTCAATCCAGAAAGCGCCACAGCCTTATGCGCATTGGATGTATGCTAATGCGCGAGGAGAGAAGGCCGGCGAGACGACGAGACGAAAACGTAACTGATCTACGTCCCGTTCCATGGAACGGGATGAGCCTGTTCCTGGGAACAGTTTCGCGTCCCATCCCATAGGACCCCCCAAGTACCATTCCCTGGAAAGGGACGCATCAAAAAGGGAAGGGATTTGCGTGGAACGGGACACAAAACAACCGGACGGATTCTCTGTGAATAGCAAAGCGCTTTTTTTCTCGAAGGATGCATAAGGTTTTACACTGAGCCGGCCGCCTGTGATCCAAACCTTTAGTGCAGTATTAAACATTTAAAAGTTATCAATAATAAGTCTCAAATTGCATAAAAACGTATAT
>KB455565.1:10589-64858 GCA_000341325.1 Panagrellus redivivus | reverse complement strand
GCGGATGAATTGGGCTAAAATAATTTAAAATAAAACCCGGCAAAGAGTAAATTCAAATTTAAAAAACGAACCTCGAATGTCAAAGGTGACATTGTCAGGCATCTCGGCAACGTTCACGTTGACCAACTTGTTGAATGTGTCAGCGCCATCAAACGACGTCGTATCGTTCTCATCGGTAGTATTACTCTGAGCAGCGTAGAAAGCTTCGAGAAGCTGAATGCCCAACGCAAGGAACTTAGGAATTTCTTCCTGAGGCACTTCCGTTTTGCGGAGGAGGTGGAGGATGCCGATGATAATGTACTTCTTGTCAGTCGACGACGTGCTGTAACGGTAGTCCGTATCAGCACCGGCATAGAGAAGCCGCATGCTCATCAGATGGACGTTGGGCTGGATGCGATCAAGGCTTTTCTTGAAGAACTCATGGCCACGAACAGCGATAAAACGCATCCAGAAGACAAAGAGATTCCGCGTGAACTTGGGCGTCTTGTTTTCAGAGAGACGTCTGAGGATTGGAATGAGGTATTCATGGGCTTCGACGTTTGGAACGCGCTGAAAAACGAACTTTAGTGTCAAATATCGCAAGTGATAAGCCTTACATCCATCAACGGCAGCAAGTCAGAGGCAAGCGTCAAGGCATGGACATCGTTGACCTTGGAGAAGATAAACCTCGAGTAGAGACCGAGCATAGCAGTCGGATATTGTCCGCTAAGGGCGAACTCCGGCATATGACGCACATAGCTTCGTATGACCATGACAAATGCAGGGCCATTGGCCGAAGTCTTCCACATGTCGGATCCGAGAAGGAAGCCATAGAACTCCTGGATCTGGGTCGCGTCAATCTGGGTCTGTCGACGGGCAACACTGTAGGCCTCGACGACGGCGCACGCCAGTTGAAGTCCATAGGGGGCAAACTCAAGCTCCTGGTTGTTCGCGTTGAAGAGCACGTTCAGAATCGGGAAAACGTACATGAAGTAGAACTGTCTTTCAGAGCCTTCAGGCAAGATGAAGCATTTCTTGATGAAATGGGCGACAATCTCAAAGGTGTAATGCACGGCGATCGAATCGACGTAGGTCGTCTTCTTGATGGCAGTTTCCAAAATCTGCATGACGACCTCGGTGAAGGCAACGCATTTGTTCTTGAGGGTTTCGGGCTAAAACGTAACTTAGTTTCATACAAATTCATCAAAGAAAGTAAAAATTACCTGGAGGTAGGTGATAAGACGGTACAGACATTTCAGAATGAACGCATTGTTGTAGCCGATAGGCTGGTTGAGTGAACCGATGAGATGGCTCGCCAATTCGACAAACTGCGAATCCAGCTGTTGACGATTCTGGATAATTAGCGGGATAAGAAGCAAGCGCTCAATGGAATACGCAGCGTACATGCGGATAACAGGAGGGACGCTGCTGTTTCCGGGGTTGAGGAAGCGTTCAGCGATGTGCAACACGAAGAACTCCGAGATGAGTTCGGGGGAGAGCTGGTTCCGGAAGTGAACCATGAACTTGAAACAGTCTCCAGCGATCATGAACTTGACATCAGGACGGTTGAACTCGGTGAAGACTTTGGTTTGGCAGAATTGGTTGATGTCGATCTAAAAAGTAAAATGATGAATGAAAGGCGAATAACAGTATTATGAACTTACCAACTGAGAAACCGAAGTAGCACCATAACGAGCCGTAGCCGACTTGCTCGAAAGAGCGGTGATCACGCTGAAGGTGATGTCCATGGCAGCCCAGTTGGCCTGGGGATTGGTTTCGTAGAGATCCATCTGCTGGTTGATGAAGGGGAGAATTAGCGTCACGACCGGACCCTCGAAGCGGCTAGCGAGAGTTCGCAGAAGCTCAATGGCAGCACCGCGGATGGTTTCCTTGCTCAAACCGTCGAGATCTTCCTTGACGAACTGCACAGGGTCTTCGTTGATCCTTTCGAAGTCATCATCATTGAGAGCAATGTTCGGCATGCATGTGTTGTTGATGACCGTTTGTAAGACGCCATCTCGCTCGAAGAGGTAATCGTAAGTAGTCTTGCTGGCGAGGGCGGTGAAGAAGCCGAGTGCGGCACGGGTGAATTGGCCACGTCTGAAATGACATTATGATTAACCGATACTCAAGAGCAATGAAAGCAAACTCACTTTTGTCCATAAACGTTCGTAAGACTCCAAATGCCGTCGACGAACTGGTTGATATAGGGCTTGACCTCCTCGCTGAAGCGCTGGACAAAGTGTGTAATGATTTCAGTGACTTCGAGGAACAAGTCATCAGCGGTTTCGGCTGTCGGATCGGATAACCGTGGACCAAGTTGCAGGACAGCATAGAAGTTCTCCATCCAATTTTGCAGCTTCTCCTCGTACTGATCGGGCAACTCCTGAGCGAGGACGGAGTGGAAGATGCTCAGAATCTTTTGGAGAATCTCAAGCGACCCCTCGTCGATGGTCGGCTTCTTTGCCAAGTTCTCGAGGGTGGCGGTGCAGAGCTGAAGAAGCATCTCGGAAGTCTTCTCCAGGACGAGGGCAATCTCCGTCCACAGATCATCGGTGCGGCAACCGGCGCGGTAGCGAAGACAGATCTCCTGAATAGTCGAAAGGCAGGCGTGGACAACGTGAAACTCGTCCGATCGTGAAACGATGTTCTGCACCAGGACGTCGATGAGTTCCTTCCAAGGATGAGGGAAATCTACTGATGCAATGATTCGGACCGCGTCGACGAAATGCTTGGAAACCACCGGCGGGAAAGCCAACATAGCTTCCAGGGTGAAGTTTCGAATTTGCTGTCGACCTTTTTCGTCGTTGTAGATCACACCACTCTCCGTCTGAAATAATAAGCACTTTAGTGACAATCGGAAATAGGAAAACAGAATGACTTACCCAAATGGCGCGAACTCTGTTCTTAAATGCCACAGTAGCAGCAAGACGAACAGTCATGCTATATTCCTCATTCTTGATGACTTGAAGGGTGTTCGTATAGAAGTCTGGAAGAGGGTAAGTTCAATAATATATATAAAAAGAAGGGTGATTTGTTACTTACCAGGCTGCTCGCTGACCTTCTGGAGCAAGATCTCAGCGGCCTTTCGAGTATCACTTTCGATACTCAAGGTGTTTGCGTAGATCTGTGCCAAATCGACCGCCATCTGAAAGATTATATATAATGGTGATATGAAACACACACGCGATATTGGAGGAAGACGGGTGGGCGCGAAAGTAGGGGAATTTGTATTTCTCGAAACACAATGGATCACGCAAATGCTTGAATAAACCATTGCAGACACAGTAGAGGGTAGACAGGGATAATGAAATCGCGCAAAGATGGATGGCTAGCTGTGTCGAAAGTGGGCATGGTCAAGGCTGACACCAAGTTTCAACGCACTCCCGTAAAATCGACAAATATCGCCTGCAAAAGCAATTGAAAGCTATAAAAAGCTTATCAGTGTGGGTGGTCATCTGATGGGTAAGTTTGAAGTGGTAAAAGTTGTTAAAATGTGGTAAAATTAGAGAGGATGACTAAAAAAAACAAAGCGTGAGGGACAGTTCGACACTGGAACGAGGAAAACGCGCGCGAGCACGACCACGCTCTGGCGACTGGAACGCTTTGCCAGAGCAAGCTCGTTATGGACATTTTTCAGCTTGGTCCCCGAGGGGATTTAGCCTTGCTTTTGCCACGGGTCACCAACGCCAACTTGTCATCAATAGGTAATATTTACTGCCGTGCTGTCAACACCTGTGTGCCACGATGGAGCACGCCATCGTCCTGGTGCTCGGCGATGTCGGCCATTCGCCCCGGATGAACTACCACGTCCTGTCCCTTGCCAATCGCGGAATCCCCGTAGAATTCGTCGGATATCGTGAATCCAAAGTTCACAGCAAGATTGAGTCCAATGAACTTGTCAGGTACCCACCCCGCAGTTAAAGAGCGAAAAATTATATATAAATTTAAGCATTGTCGGAATTCCACCGCCGCCGGCAGTCTTGAACAGTTTGCCGTCAATACTATGCATGGTACTTAAGTTGCTATGGTTATGCACTCTTTTGCCATTAACACTGTTCTTTAAAACCAAATTCACTGCGTCTATCATACTTGTACAAAATCCGCCAGGTGTTCCAACTTTACTTTTTGCTTGGATCGTAAGTTGCGGATTTGATATACTGTAATAACCGTGATTGTGTCTCTCTAGGCATGCAAATTGAAACGAGCTCAACTGATCATTGATTGGCATAACTACAGTTCGTCCATGATAGTGTACAAGTACAAATTGGACAACCCAAAGCCGAAGACTTACGCAAAACGCGTTTTGAAATGGTAATTTAACGCTAATTAGGCCCTTTTCAACCAAATTTTATACAGGTTCGCCGACGGCAGTGCTCGCTGGGAAGGCCATTTCGGTCGTCGAGCTACTTTCAATCTTTGTGTCTCGAACATGATGCGAGAGGACCTCCGGAAGAGATGGCAGGTCAAAGCTATCACCCATTACGACCGTTCGCCGGCCTGGAACTTCCAGAATCTCGACACAGAAGCTCAACATTCGTTTTTCTTGAAGTTGTTGGACCACCCAGACTTTGCGGAGCACCTCAAATCGAAGGATGATCCCGCTGATTCGACTGAGAATACCATTTTCTCCTACCGTAGTGCCGATGGCAAAGTTGTGAAGCGTTCCGATCGACCTATGATTCTCATTTCCTCGACCAGCTGGACTGAGGATGAGGATTTCGGAATTCTGTTGGATGCGTTGAAGCGGTTTGACTCAGCTCCACTGCCGAAACGGGTCGGACGATCGCTGCCAAATCTGTTTGTCGTTATCACTGGGAAGGGGCCCATGAAGGAGTACTACTTGGAGCGGGTTCGGAGCATTCGCTGGCATCACACAACGATTATCACTCCATGGCTAGCTGCGGAAGACTATCCGAAGATGTTGGCATGCGCCGATTTGGGGGTCTGTTTGCATGCTTCGACTTCAGGTGAGCTACAGTAACCCAAATACGATACTCTAATTTAAGCTCTTCAGGCCTGGATCTACCGATGAAAGTCGTCGACATGCTTGGTTGCAGTGTCCCCGTTCTGGCCAAAAACTTTCCTGCCATTGGCGAGCTTGTCAAGAAGGATTTCGGTGGCCTTTTCAACAATGCCGATGATTTGAACAAGGAGTTGGTTGACATTTCGTCTGGGTTTCCAGTAGATACAAAAGTAAGCCATTTTGACAAATTTCAAACCAATTAATAACCGTAAAACTGTCTTTCAGCGCCTAAACTCGATGAAAACGACCCTCCGAACCAACCCCCGAATCGACTGGGAAGCCCAATGGACTGCTTCCGTTTGGCCGCTCATTCAAACTATTGCTGCCAAAAAGATCGACGAAAATCGCCGCCAGCGCCGCTTCACCGACAATACTTCGTCAAACTGATCTATGATATCAAACAAAATTAGCTTTGCCGCTAATGCCAACGCGCTATCACTTTGCCTAGGCTATTTATTATCGTTTTTATTTATGTTTATATATAATAAACGTGCAATCCTGTTTAAAAACAAACACAATAGAGCCAATATTTGTTCTATTCAAATTTCCAATCGATTTCACCCGACTGGCTTGGATTGAAAGCGCTGCGTGATGGCCTCGGGGTGCTTCGTGAATCAGTCGCTTTCCGTTTCGACGCTGCGCTGCGTGCGAGCGAGTGCGTTGCTCTTTCTGGCTAAATGTGACACTGCCAACCAACCGTTCTTCCATGTCATCTCAAGCGCACTTGTTGAGGCTGTCTGCTGTCGCGATCGTGTTTATCAAATAACTTTTATATATTCATTCATGCTCGATCTTGCAGGCATCTGATGATCAGTTTCTGAATCCAGGATGTCCTATTTTCGAGGCATTTTTGGTGCTGGCAATGAAGAGGATCGGGAGAGCGGCGAAGAGGTCGTCGAGAAGCTCGTCCTGCGATTGGAAAGTGGCGATTCCATCGATGATCGGCGTGATGCGCTCAAGGCGTTGCGGTCCATGGCCAAGGTGAGTTCTACTGCAACTATAAGGTTGTAAAATTGACTTTTACTAAACAATTTTACGTTTTAGAGCTGCCGACTGTCAGTTGCCACGTTGGGCATGAACTACTACATCGATATCCTCGCCAAAGAAGCAGACGAGAAGGAACTCGTCAGTCTCACCCTGGAAATCCTCACCGAATGCATCAGCTTCGACGAGGATGCCGAGGAGCACGATGAGTTGAGCAGTCAATTGGCCGCGATGCTGCTCAACAAGAAGGAATTCTGCCACGCCATTTTCAACCTTGTCGGCTTCCCTGACTTTCTCACCCGTCGAAACGTCGTCCAGCTCATGACTGTCCTTATCCGTAACTGCCACAAGGAAATGCAGGATGCCGTCATTGCCAGTCCGATGGCTGTGTCCAAGATTGTAGAGCTGTTGTTGGACAAGCGCGAGGTCATTCGCAACAGCTCGGTTCTGCTGCTGACCGAGCTGGCCCGTGGTGATACTGCCCTTCAGAAGTTACTCGCCTATGAGAACACTTTCCAGTACATATTCGAGATTATCGAGGATGAAACTGCCGACAGTGAGTCGATCTACTCTCAATATTTGTATTAAACATTCACATTTTTCAGGCATCGTCGTCGAGGACTGCCTTTTCGTCATTATCAACCTTCTAAAACGCAACCCTAGCAACCAAGAATTCTTCCGTGAGGCCAGCTTCATTGCCCGTCTGACCGAACTTGCTCGTATGTTCCTCATCCCGCCGGATGAGTCTGCCTTCGACCCCAATCACGGTGAATGGCACGAGCAGAAGGTCGCTAACTTTATTTTCATTCTTCAAATTGCCCGTTCTCTGGTTGCTCCCGGCGACAACTCCCATAACGCTATCCATGCTGCTCAGAAGGTTCTCATGCAGGCTGGAATGGTTGATATTCTTTCGCGCGTCTTGCTCAATGATCTTGGTGTCGGTCCCGACGTTCTCAGTGAATCCATTGTATCCGTTTCGGAGATGATCCGTGGCAACTACACCAACCAGGAATTCTTTGTTCGTTCTAGTCTTAGTGAAGATCGTACTCATCGGTAAGCTGTTTATAAGGTTGAACTTTTTGAACTTTTGCAATTCCAGCTCGGCTCTCCTAGTCCTTCTAATGGCCTTGACGGCAGACAAGCAGCACTTCCGTGTTCGTTGTGCCGTATATTACTGTTTCGCCTGCTTCCTCTACGACAACACAAAGGGCAAAACGTTGACCATTGAGTCACTCTTGCCTTCTGACGACCCTCCCGATCAAATTTTCGATTTTGGACATCACATCGTTCTGGCCATTCTCGCTAATGAATCCGTTCAAGTGTGGTTCGGGTCGTCCATTTTGATGCACTGCCTGATTGACGCCGATCCGCTCAAGTCGCAGTTGCTTCGTGTTCAGCTTTCTACGGGTGATGATCAGGAGCCTTCATCTCTTTTGACTCATATCAGCAAGCAATTGGTAAGATTGACCATTCTTTGGTTACGGTATAGTTATAACTTTGCAGATTTCTCTTGGATCGCGCAAATTACAAGTCCGCTGCGGATTGTTGATGCTTCTAGCCACCTGGATGCACAACTGCAGCCCTGCCATTGATGATTTCCTCGCTTCCGATGACATTGTTCACTTTTTGACGACTGAAATGAGTAAGTCAACCTACCTAAATCGTACTTTTTAACTTTCAAATCTTCAGTGGATGACCACTGCTCCTACGATATCAGCGAAGGCGAAAGCCAACTCGTCCGTGGTCTCATCGCTTTCCTCCTTGCTGTCTGCATCCAGAGCTGGCAGCCGGAAAACCCTCAAGCCAAGACTGTCTTCACCCAGTTGCTGGACCGTCGTGTTGGCAAGGAACGCATTGCAGATGCCCTCGATGGCCTGACTCGCTCCGAATACTACATCCATGCTGCCTTGCGTCCCCAGCCTCTTGCGAAGCATCCCCAAGATTTGAAGCTCGAGTTTCAGTTCACTAAGTTGGTTAAGACGTTGGAAGGTTCGTTTGTTTGCACAACATTAAAATGTTTTTTACACACTTTTTTTTATTTCAGCTGATTTAATTAAGCATTTGCGTCCTCATGGGGAAAATCAGGCCAATGCTGCTTCTGACGCTGTCGTCGCGTCGTACAAAAAGTTGATCAAACAACAGGATGATACTATTGCATCATTGACTCAGCAGGTCAAAATGGCCCAACTCGTCACCAGCAATGGCACTGTTACTGCCATCCCCGGTCGTAACCCAGCTCAAGATGCCGAAATCGCTGCATTGAAGGCTCAATTGGACGCGGCCAATCAGAAGTGCGTTCAGCTCAGTGATGCCTTTGTTCAGGTCAAGCATTTCCAAGATACAAGTGAACGGCTGTATGCCGAAACTGAAAAATTGAAGGAATGGTTGCAGCAGTGGCGAAATTTTGAACTTAATAAGGTTTGTAATGTTGTATTAACTGATCAATGATGCCTTTACACTCTGATTTCAGTTGGATGAGCCCCACAAAGCCTACGGCGCGCAAGTTCTTGCTGAATGCCAGAACTACGAACAACAACTCGCCCAAGGGTACGATGCGTACAACAAGCAGGTTGCCGTCAACAGTAAGCTCGTCCAGGATCTGGAAGCCGCTCAACAAGAAATCCAGGCCCTTCGTTACCAATTGCAGAATAATTCTTCGTCTCAGGCCTAGGGGGATGCTTTTGACCGGACTAATTTGTGAAAAAGTGAAAAGTACTGACATTTTACTAGAGGATATTTAAACAAATAATTTATTATTTCAATCGGCACCTCATCTGTGTTGTAACTGTGGGGTGGTGATGTTGAAGGTTGTGATTGATTGCCAAAATACAATAACTTACTAAATTGTCTAACTGTCTATCTTTGACAAGCATCTCAAACATCAAAACAGAACGCTTTCTTGTTTGTAAAGTATTCGATTAACGTTTTCCATGTGCCTTAGGGCAGGCACTTACGCCGCCATTCATAGGGCACCAAGCTAATGACAATGCCATCATTGAAACCAACTTGGAAGGGCGTCATTGTCCTATCTTCCTGTTTCGCAGTCCACAAATGGCTGGCCAAAACAACGGCACTGCAAAAAGGCAACGCCGTAAGACACCCGGCGGGACCAACATGACTGCGAGCCAAGTAATGCCGACGGGCAACCCCCATGTGCCACAAATACGCACATTCATAGTGCCTCTGGCGTTCTCCGACTCGGCTTGAAAAAACGACGACCGCCTGGAGCCATGTGCCTAAGTGTGTGCATGTAGCTGGCTGAAAAGGCTTGCCTTGTGTGAGCTCATTGAGTCGAGAGCTGTTGAAATTTACAGTTTGAACGCGTTCTGTCTCAGGGTTTACCCTCCAGTTTCGAAAATTTACTCAACCCAGCTGATTGTTCTGTCAATGGCACCGACATAGTGAGCGTTTGTTCTACGACTTCTGTAACTTTCGCCATGATTGGGGCGTTTAAAACGTAATTTTGGCATCAATAAAGTTCCCAGATTAAAAACCTTCGTTTTAGTCCATCCAGCATGACTGCCGTGGTGGTTTTAATTAGTACTTGTTTCGCAACCGTGGTGGCCAAAGTATGCGAACCTTCAGAATTTGTGTATGAATATACCAAATGTGATGATAAGGGCGAAAGATGGCGAATAACATTGCCAAAATCGCATTCGCTACAGTGTGATAATGTACCAATGCCACAGAGTGGTGTAAACTGCAGTAAGTATTACAAAGACTATACCGTAACCAACTTCAAATGCTTTGTTTTAGCTTTCTCATGTTCCGCGGGTCACTTTTTAAATTTGGAATCACAAACTTGTGAAAAATGCCCTCCAGGTATGCTTTTTTACATCAATATTATATTTTTTTTCTTAAAATTGTTGTTTACATTTTGCAGGTTCCTACAGTCTTGGCTCAGGGCAGCGTTTTGAAGACTTTTCCACCTGGCCGGAAGGCTTTTCTGTCGAAAACTTCCAAGACGTGTCGGAACAGTTTTATCAGCTCGGGCGTGAGAGCGTTTCAGAACAGTGTTCAGCGACGTAAATTTAATAAATTTCAAAATTGGTTTACTCATATTCGTTTCAGAACAGGGTGGACTATCCAAGGCGGCGAAATCAGGTATCAACCGACTGCGTGCGTATCAAAACTTCGAATTACACTGCACTTGGTGCAGACTGGATATATTGAGTTTTATTATAAAATGCCAAAAAACAGTCGAGGTTTGACTTCAAATGTTGATGTGCGCAATGAACAGTGTCAAAGCTATGGGTAAACATACACTTTTTGTTATACATTTAACGTAATTATGCTTACAGAAGCCAATTAGCAGCCTTACTCCACCCCGATGACATGCAAAGCAACGGTGATTGGAAAATCAAACGACTGGAACTCCGTCGTGGCCAAAACCTTGTAACTTGGACTGTCTCAAACAACCGAGAATTGACAACTTTGGCCGATATAATTTACATTGCAAAGATTGATGTCGTCGGCCTGCCTTATACATCTTCATGTTCGAAATGCCCTCCCGGGACGTTTTCAAATGAAATTGGACAGCAGGTTTGCAAAGCATGCTCGCAAAACCACTATAGCCGTTCTGGTGCGACCGTCTGTTCGGAGTGCGCCGAGAACCAATATTCGGATTCAAAATCGTCAGCATGCTTTCTAAAACCGCCATGTCAGGAATACGATTTCTACCCATTATATGGCAGATGTCAGGACAACAAACAGACAATCGATTACACACCCGTTTTGCCTCCAATATGTCGCGAAAATATGCCATCTGCCTTTAGGGTCCGGTTTTCGCATTTCATACGCCACGAAATGCTAATCAGTTTCCATTTAAGAAGCCATCCACCAAACACGATGAAAAGTGCCGTCGGTGTAGCCCTGGTCAGGAGAGAACCCCTGATGGTGTTTGTGCTTATTGCCCGTTGGGTTCACATTCAAACGGAACCCAATGTCAAGCATGTCCGGTAAAAACACGTCCGAACTATGGATATTTTTTCAATAACTGGGAGAGATTCCCAGTTGAAGTGGATACTTCATGCGAGTATGCGACTTTCGGTGGGGTTTCATGATTTTCGGATGCAATGTAACGACAATTTGTTTACAGAAGAGAATAAGGAGTGCAATATTCGCCCTTCATGGATCCCCCTTGGCGACCGCATCGAATCCTCACCTACAAGAGACAAAGGAATTGCGATGGAACTAAACATCAATGTTCCAAGCGGATTCTACAACCCTATCGCTGATTCGAAACCCACTGCAGATGATCCGGTTTCAACATTTTCCATCGACATTGAAACTCGATGTGCCGATGAATCCTGCACACTGTACATGGTTCAAGAAATCCAATCGAACCAACGAAACTTCCGATTCCTGTCCGTCACCAATGGCAGCCAACCTCGCCAGGTTTTACAATTCCCGATTTACCATAATGGTAAATCCAAATTCATAATTGCCTTTATGCGCAGTGGTGCCGCGACCGGCAATGACATAATCACGGATAAGACGGTTGTGTATTCAGTCAATTTGACCAATGTCGGCGATGCCGGTCGCCGAGAGCCAAAAGGCGGCGCAGATAGCTGTTTACCATGTCCAGCTCATGATGCTGCAGGCAGATGCCAAGGCTGTCCGCCAGGACACTATGTTGATGCAGTCCTAAGCCAATGCGTGCATTGTCCTCCCGGCACAATGCTAAATAAGACTTCGTCGCGGATTGGCAAAGACAGCTGCATTAAATGCGGAAATAACATGGAATCCGATGACGGCATCGCGTGTACCTTCAGTGGCCGGTATACCCTAAATGAAACAGACGCAAAGCCATTGAAATTCGATCTAAGCCCATTGAAGCAGAAAACACTTGTCGCTGAGGGTATTCGTGTTTTTGCGCGAGAAGGCAGCAGTTACTTTCACGTTTTTAATGTCAGTCTGTTTGGGGAAGGTGTCGACTGCAAGGAGTCCATTATGGCACAAGCTTCCTTAATGCATGAAGCACTGAACAGCGACACGGTTGGTCTTTTATCTAGATGTCGCAAATGGCATTCGTGAAAGCATGCATTCAATGAGCTCTATTTCAGTCCACAGAAACATCAACGCTCTTTTGCCGTTCAACGGCCATTCCGCTTCAAAGTGACAAAAACGATTCATCCGTTTCCCCGAAAACAGGGTACTTGTCGCCCTTTGCCATTGGACATAAACTCGGCTCTGTCACTCGAGAACGCGTCTTTGAAGGTTTCAATCTGACTGACAAGGATCTCGAATATGGTTAGAAATTTAAATTCAATTAACAGAAAGCAAAAAGTAATTACAATTACAGATGGAATGACAAAAGAGAGCAGGCCAATCGATGTCCATTTCTTTTTTGCACCTTTAAGGACGCGAGTACGCAGCTGTGCCAATGGCTCAATCGGGGTCGTAACAGCAAGGTGTGAACCGACAGCGACCGGGGCACCGCAGGTCCGACTTCCGCGTAGCTGCCCGGATGGCACTTGTAATGGGTGTCTGTTCCATGTGATCATCGAAACCAGTGCAGCCTGTCCACTCTGTGATAACACCGATTTCGAGCAAATTAGAGGAGAGTGTGTTGATGGTAAACAACAGGTCCACTGGATCCCTTCAAAGTATGTCCAGTTTTCTTAATATACCGTTCCCGGATGTACAAAATACTATTTACAGACACTGCGTCTTATCCGGTGCTCAAGCCAAAGAGAAAACGGAAGCATGCACGTCATTTGGCGGGCTCAAGTTCCTACTAATTCTGGCAGCCGTGCTAATCGGATTCTTAGTTTTGATAATTTTTGTTATCTATCAACGAAATAAGAGGCAAGTTAACCCAGAAAACGTTCAATTTTATAAAGATTTATTTCAGTCTGGAGTACCGGTACATGAGAATTGTAGAAGGGCGCGAACCCGAGACATTAGAGTCTTGCGGATTAGAAAGCGACGACGACGATCTCGATGTAAGCAATTTCCTTGATGTGTTTCATACCGTCTATACTTAATTAACTCTCGCTTGTCTTACAGGAGGAAGATACAAATGCCACACGGGTCTATTTTGGCCGGAAGAAAAACGAGTTAGTCGCGGGAGTCACAAAGGCCAATATCACTTCCGCATCAGCTAAGAAGTTCAGCAACAAGCCCAAAACACCGGAAGAAACAACGCTATTTTCTGATATCAGCGATGATTAACCTGTCAAATTAACTAAAATTAAATCTATACAAACATACCAAAGTGCGCATATCTCTATTTGAATCTATCTGTTGACCGTAATCATAAACAATAAATGTCGAAAAGATAAGACGCCTACGAAAAGGAATATCATTATAATAACTTCCTGTTTTAAGTGTTAATACGAAAAGACTCTAAACACCCTCAAGCGACGTTTTTAGCAAAACTGCTCTTTTCTGCGTATTTCATTGTTATCTTTTCTGACCTTAATGTACACCGCAAGGGAGGCAAAAAGCATCTCTTAAGTCTAATTTCGGTAATCTTTTCACTACTAATCTAAATTCTGTGGCACATTCTAGAGCCGTTTTCGACTGACATTCTGCAGAAATTCTCACGCTTTCAAGTGAAAGGTCGCCTGTGTGTCCTCAGGGCCGTCCCGACGTCAATCAGGATTAGTGCCGTTCTGCGCAATCCCTTCTGCCTTCTAACGGCACGTCAAAGCAGGTGGAAAAGGCAGTCTTCAGCCAGTCAGACTCTCGACGTTGCGTTGCTTCACTTCGTGTTTGTGTGTCTCTTGCAATGGATCTTGTCGGAATAGATGGAATTGATATTAACTCTAAAGATGCACTTACTTCACCATTGTCATCAAATTTTGCGATTGTTATTATTGTTGTTATGGTAGCTGGGATTGTTTTACTAGCTGTAGCAGGTTAGTGATTTCATACCTTGATGTTTTGACTTTTTGATTATCGCTTCCATTTTGCAGTCATTGCCGCATTTTGTTGTTACCGAATGCTATGTTCATATTCCGGCGCTTCTGAACTTCTCACTGAAGTCATCGAACGCCCAATCACACCACGACCCGAGTCATTTCGCAGGAATTCCGCGCAGGCTCAATACAGACTTCTCATTCAAAGCAAGTTTGAACAACAATTCGGACAGACTAAACCCGACAGACCCTATGCCTACATTGTATGACCCAAACTAACCTTTTTTATTCTGGCATTTCGATATTATGTGTAATCGCATCTTCTTAAAACGGGTGAATACTATTTTTGCATAGATAGTTTAAATTTGTTTTCCTTAGCCAGTTAATCTTCCGTGTTTTGACATCATGTCTGTTCCATTCACATATTCCCAATCTCTGAATCATGACAATAAATTTTTTACTTCCTAAACGAACAAACAAAGACCAACTCTGCACATCTGATGGCATTTGTATAAACGTCAAAAAACAGAGAAGCCAAGTATCTCAAACACGAATCCCGTAATGTTAGAGCAACTCTGCTAACAGAGGAATTAGTGATAACCTATAATCATACAATATTCTTTAAGTTGAACAAAGAATTGAAAGATAGTAATGCTATGTCATCTGCGGTCAGCTTTACAATATGATCACTGACCTATTTGCAATTTTTGGTGATATATGTTTGGATGTACTTATTTTGTCAATGTACAGTGCTTTGTAGTTTTCTTAAAATGAATGTCATAAAGCCACAAAACAAATTCACGACAATAACATGTAGTGTTATGTCATTCATTTACGCATTACGCAATTAACATGTTTCAGCAAAACACGGTGTTTACAACACAAATGGAATTGCAGTAGTGAGTTCTTGAAATTAAAAGACAAAGACCATCGACAGCTGCACTTTACACGTGCATCTGCAAGTGCGATTTTGACAAAGTTGTTGAAATTTGTTAACATTAAAAAGTTTTAACCAAAGCGATGATGTTAAAAAGTCAATAATAAACTAATTATTTTGTTATGTCTACAAAAACTAGATTAGCGTAAAATTGTAGTTATAAGCGTAGGTGAAGTAAATTAATACGGTTAAAGCCGTCATAGTCATTGGTCAATGATGAGTATCTGATTATTGTAAAAAATGGTTTGACGTATATAGCTCACAATGAATGTAGCATGATTATTGTACAGTCAAGAAGTCGAATATAGTTAGCATAGGCGTAATAGGCCAATTTGTATTGACCGCTAAAGCGCTGGAACACAGTTTTCAGAAGGTGGATACCAAAATATTTTTCACAAAACTGATAATTCGAACTATTAAAAGCAAACGTCAACGATGAATGCGTATTTAATCTTCAATCACAAGCTTTGTTCAAAGTTCACCACAAAATGTTAGCTTTCTGATGTAAGTTTTAACCGTCGTCATTTACCGAAGTGTTCCCAATGGGAGTATTGTCTTACTGTCGTCAGTGTTAAGAATAAAGTTATTTTGTGAGTAAAAGTCGATGTTATTTTTTCTCTTCTCATCATTGTACCCAAAATTGGCAATTATTATTGACAATGGCGTTAGTATTCGTTACTTGTTGCTTCCGGAAACTGTGTGTGAAGTGCGGAAGGTCACTATTCTCGATAAACTGATTCGGTCGCCACATATAACGACGACAAAAAGTTACAAGTGCATTTTAGTTGACCCTCTTATACACTGCTTTTTCGTAAGTAATCGTCACACCAATTGATGGAAGTGCGAGATCTGTAAATATCCATGACCGTCTTGACCTTGGGTCTTACCGTCGTCCACTGTTTTTTGTAACGATCTTACACCTTATGCGTTGTGTCCAACTTAAGGCGCGAGCCACCCGACCTCCTCCTAGGGAAGGTCGACTTGCGTAGGTGGATAATTGAAGAGCGTGCCGAGTGCCATAAGTAAACATGGAAGTTTTGCTAAATTCGTGTCGGCAGGATGCCATGTCCTCGCACCCCTGGATTTACACCTCAACAAATCGACGACAGTCAAACCATAATAGCTGTACTGCAGGCAGTTGCCACCGGAAAAAGAAAGGCCAGGGGGATTGGCAACGCCACTTTGGTGTCTGACTATCGGATCGAACTCACACTCATGGACCGGATTTATCGCATGGCTGTGCAAAAAGTTCGGCCGCCTTTTTGAGTTCACCGCTGCCAGAAAGCGTTTCCGTCGCGCGTGAGTACCGCTCTCCATGAAATGACACTGATCGTACTTCATTTTGTCGCACCGAACCACCTACACCAAAGGGAGAAAAGTGTCAATGACTGCGAGTATGAGTGAGACGTGTTCAAGTGTTTTATCCTGACGCCGCCGCTACTGTACTGTCCTAATCGGGGCACAGGGCGAACGTGGACTCAGTCAAACCCCGCCGGCCGGGTGCCAATATGCTATGAACTAAAAAAAGGACAAAGGCCTTTGACCTCTGCTTTCCCCTACTTGTAAAACTCGAGAGTGGCACAAGTATTGTTCGAGGTGGTTAGTGAACATGATTAGTGTACAGATTCTCGGGTTTAATGTGGGAAACGCTGTACAGTTAAGTGTTGAGAACCAGCTTGCTTGACCAGATGCGCACCGCTTAACGCTTACAGTTTTACATGGGCCGTAAGCTCTTACAAGCATCGAGTACTCGGTAAATATGGGCCCATCTTAAGGTTGCTTTTTAGTAACGCGACTGTGTCCTGGTTGCGGTCCTTAATTAGAGTGCGCAAAGCGGCTGCGTATTGGCGGATACTGTCCGAACAAGATGAAATCCGATCGCGAAGATGCGTAATGCCCGTTTAGCCTCCCTTTAAGGACCGTTACAATGCGACAAAGGCGACAAGGTATTCATTTTAAGGTTATGCAACGCGATTAAGTGCGGCACAAAGTGAAGAGAGCAGTTTGTCAAGAGTCTCATTCAACGCGAAGCCGAACAATTTGTCGTCGCCATGGATCTAGCTCTTCCGGTTCTCGTAAATATCACGACATAACCCGCGACAATCAAAATAAAAATTTACTTCTTCCTTTCTTGCCACCATTTTTGGCCCGGCGAACACAAGCTTCCCGAAAAGTGGCGGAAATCGCTTTGAGGCTTTCGACGATTTTGGCGCTCTGGCTCCGATTGGCAGCCGTGTGAAATTAGCCGTGACATCCTGTCTTTTGTGTGGGGTGCGACCGTTTGCCACCGAAGCCGTTTATGATCCGCGTTTACTTCTGACAGACTAGTTGGTCAAACACGTCGTTCCATCTGACTTTAGAAGCCTCTCCAACATCACTAACTCGTCTTCTTCACCGTGGAGTGCCATCTGAAGCCACTGTTTAAACAGAAAATTCGTCGACGTTCCCCCGTTTTGTGCACATCACAACACGGCAAACGGATGTAAAGAGGCGCAAATCCATATATGTTCACTTTTTTTCAAAAGTTGTCTCTCGTGAAACGAAAAAAAAACCGACGTGGTTTGTTTGTCAGTTTTGTCATCGGTGTACGGTACTCGTGTGTCTTTATGTCGTCTGTGGTCGCGCTCCGCCTACCATATACGAGTCAATTTGTCGATGAGAAGTCTGCAGTCAGCGACGTCCAATGAGGCGCCCTTGACACGCCCCATTCAAAACGATGTTTGAGACCACGACAGTTCGGGTGTTCCTTACCATTGTTGCCTTTCAATCATTTAGTTAAATCGGTGTGACATAAAGTCAGTTTATAGTCATTTACATTTGCCGTGTTTCTTTGAAGTTTGGTGACGCTGTCATTGTTTAGTTTCATTTTCTTGCCGATTTCGTTGTTAATCTCGTGTTTCCAGCTTCACCATTTCGACGTCAACTCTCTTCCCATCACCAGAAGTGATCAACAACACTTTTAACCAAATGACAGTGCCATCAAGTAAGTCTTCATCCCCATTTCTTATTGTTCATCCCAGCCTTTCCTCAAGTGTGGTACAGCTTTAAGTGGAAAAGCAAAAAGCTGAGATTCAAGCGGGACTTGTTAAGAGCATGGGACCAATTCATAATTAATGAATTCTCAAAGCGAAGCGCTTTCCAATATTGCATTTTACGCGTGAAGAAGTAGCTCTTGCTGTGTTGGTGTTAGAGCATTTGCAAATAGAGACACTTTATGAAAAACCAAAAAGTTGCCCGGAGGCGTTAAGCTTATGACCATCCACAGTAAGAAGGCAGACCTCTAGTCAAACCACTACTTGAGGGAGGGAAAACAAGTGTAGCTATAGCATTTTCATCAAGTTATGTCGTTAGCTTCAGGCCGCATCCTGCTCGATGTCCCGTGTAAGGTCTGCCAAGACCACAGCTCCGGCAAGCATTACGGTATTTATAGCTGTGATGGGTGTGCAGGTTTTTTCAAGGTGAGACACTTTTGTCGACTTTTTTGTTTTGATGGAAACTGTTTTCAGAGATCGGTCCGTCGTCATCGTCAATACGTCTGTAAAAACCGTGCCAGTGGGGAAGAAGGTCTATGTGTAGTCGATAAAACTCGTCGAAACCAATGCCGAGCATGCAGACTGAAGCGGTGTCTCGATATTGGCATGAACAAGGAAGCAGTTCAGCATGAAAGAGGCCCAAGGAATTCAACTTTACGTCGTCAAATGGCTCTACTATCCGGAATGCACGCAGATAACATAGGAAAACCGAATCCGAATGGTGCGTCATCCAGCTCAGCCGTCAACTTCCCGAATCTATCCGCCGTATCACACATGTCGTCGATGATGGCAGCCCTTGCCGTGGCAGCATCCGCAGCCAATCGTGGCCCGAATATTCACAACCCTCTGTTCGCGAATAACTTCTTTCCTGCCTTCTTACCTCAAGACATCAAACCCATCTTCGTAAGTTTCACATCACCAACATCCACAACAACATCTTCCTCCTTTGGCATAATCGCCGCCAATGTGTGAAACGGCCATTCGCGCAGCTTTCTTGCGATCGACCCCATATGGCGCTGTTTAACAAACTTGGCAAACAAATAGACAGCGCATCCGGCCTGCTAATCCCTTTCTCGATGCTTGTCGCCTATTGCACAATCCAATTTATGATCGCACTCCCGTTGTTACTGTAATTAATTCAAGTATGCGCAATGACAAGCCTTTCGTTCTCGATGACTGCGCAAAACTTTCTCATGAGCATAGAGCGTTCCTTTTTTAAATGTGTGAAAGATTACTTGAAAGTTACTGTTGCAGCCAAAAAGTGAAGCACCCAACATTGCGGATTCATGGCTTCCACGTACTGTTAGTTGGGCTCGGTCCCTAATCGGCTTTGTCCCGGGGTTGTCACCCAGTGAACAGGTTCGTTTTTAACGTTAATTATGGATTTCAAAAAAACATTGACACCACTGTAATCCGTTTTTTTAGGTGCAAACGCTAATGAACACCCTTGGACGACTATTGTTTTTGGCGGCTGCTGAGGATAGAGTTATTTCTGCGTCATCGCTACCTTCAACTGATGCAATTCCGACTTTAGCTGTGATTGGGAGGGAAAAGGTTTTGGCAGCGTTGAATCATTTGGAATTGTTGAAGTTGGATAGTACCGAGTTTAATGTAGTTAAGATTTTGACATTGCTTAAAGGTAAAATTAAAAGTCAAAAATGCGTGATAATAATGTAAAATTTTGCAGGAATCCAAGCAAAAGTCCCCGAAATGTTCCAATGCGTCCAGTTCAACCTAGCTAATCACCAACGTCTAATGCACCCCTATCAAATCGGTAGATTCGAACAAACAATGAGTTTAATCGACCTTCTCAACAACATGGATTCCTCAATGCTTCTAAATATTATCAACAGCCTGCAGACATCGTCACCTTCCCCATCTGCCCCGTGCAGCTCAAACAGCTCAGAGAACAATTTCGCATCAATCGCCAGTCTGATTGCCTCGAGCCAGCCTCTCTTGAGTGGGAACACCCTGTCATTATCAAGTCCGCAAGGTTCACCCGAAACAAGCCCATCCCCGGCGGCATCCCTCAGTCCTGTGAAATCCGAATCGCAAGCTTCTATGACCCTCGATAAAGACGACGATTAACTAGCTACAAACACCCATCAGATGTCGGCTTTTCTGCCTCGCAAATGGCTCGTGTCTTCAGTTTAACGGATCTCAATAGCAGTCAAGATAACTATTCCTTTCATTTTCAATTAAAAAAACCTTGCCCCACCCCCTTCTTGTCAAATGCATGAAAAATACTTACAGTAGCCCATTGTGCAATTCTTTCTTGCTATGAATTGTCTCAAATATTGGTAGTCTGACGGTTTAAACGCGGAAATAAAATAAGGTGCATTAAAAAGTGAAAAGGAACAGCCGTCCGTCGTCCGGTAGACTCTGCCCAAAAGCCCTCGAGGGCAAAACAAATCGAATCAGGCAGTAGTGTGACACCTGGGGCAAAAAACACGGACAAATCGAGCTCATCGCAGTTGTTTATGATAGCCGACGAACGGGACGGTTTAGTCGCTTTTTACTGCCACTAAAAGCCACCTTTACTTTTACGTATAACCGCGCCATCTGGCTTTTATTAATCGTAAAGGGTTGAAAAGTGGCTGCAAACGCGGTAAAAGTTGACGGATCTGCGTTATCGGCTCAGTTAGAAGACCACCATGGCTCCGGTGAAGGAAATCAAGAAGCGTCAATGCTTGACATGCTTCAACTTCTATGAACCTAGTAAGCGTTGTAAGCGCTGTTTTTGGGTTGGTCAGCGATTGAGCTTCGAGGTGAGTTTTCTAAATGCTTAATTTTGAAGTTTTAATCATTTTCAGGACGTCTATTCCCCCGATTCTGCTGATAGAAAGTTCTTCTTCGGAAGCCATCCATGGAATTCGATCGACGTCACTAACGACAATGCCCACCATCACAACCATAGCCACCGAGGCAACCACAGCCACAGCCACAAGCACGACAATAACAATAACAACGAAGCGTTTGACAAAACGCAGTGTCGGCAACCATTGCAATTCGATACCAGCGAAAACGGAACCCCTTTGCCAAATATTGATGAACACGATCATGATCATGTCCATGGCGACAACCATGAAGACGACTCGCCCATCGAATCGCCTCTGGACAGCCCTAAAATTATGTTAAAGCAGTGGATTACTGTAAACGAGAGGTTTGACCACATCGTTCGACAGAAGCGTACTATTTGCAACAACATTGCTGACCATTACAAGGAGAAAATCGAGCTTACTATGCCCAAGGGAGCCGAATTCAACGAAGATAACAAGGGTCGATTGAAGTTGCAAATTCCGGTGGGGCAACTGGCCGAGCTCATGGCGTAAGTTTTTTTACACGTAAAAGTTTGAATTTGAATTTGATCTTTGGATAGCCTTTTGATTTGATTATCGGAGTACAATCAAACTGTATATCATGATTCACACCTCTGACCGCTTATCATGGAATAATCTTCAGCGATGTGTGTGATCTGTGGGATGTCCAAGCTGACGTACAGCCTACGGCGACGAGTCAGCGGCGCAGTCGCCTTCAGCCGAGTGCTGCCGTCGTTGAGCGCGAATAAACGAAACTCAACTTGTAAACAATGCGGCTTGTCCCTACTTCCCCGCCTTCCCTAAACTGTCTGCGCTGCCTACTCTGGGCCTCCTGAGGCAGTTCGCGGATCACTCGTTTATACTTACCTGAAGCGTTTTAATCGATCGAATTTTGGCATGTATTTTTTGGTCTTAAACGTGGCAATATCTACCCAAAAGCCCTTTCATTACGTACCTTGTATAGCGTGGCCCCGGTTTGAATCAATTTGAAAGTAATTTTGCGGTCAATACATAAACTGTAAACTACAAAATAAATAAAAAGTTGTGAATCACGCAGCTTTGGAACGAGACAAACTGGCGGGGAACACTGTGTAAGTTATGCGTGCACACGTCGTTGGCGTTGTATTGCGCGGGGGACACTTTGTGTTCAATGAAAGCGTCTTGGATTTGGCCGTCGACCGCGTTTTCGTGCTTCGTTTTTTTTCCCGCAGCCCGGTTCGGTTCATCCAATTTTACTCGTTCTTTTTCCGTTTCCCTCTCACGTCTAACCTGAGGGGATGGCTACCTCGTCTTCGTCAACGACTTCCAACCCCAATCCACGGGATTATGACCATCTGTTCAAGCTGCTGATTATAGGCGACAGCGGTGGGTTTCTTTGTGATTCACAACATCCGTCTTTATATAAATCCTTTCTTTTAGGCGTTGGCAAGAGCTCGCTTCTGCTCCGCTTCGCGGACAATACATTCTCCCCGAATTACATTACGACGATTGGTGTGGATTTTAAGATAAGGACGATCAGCGTCAATGGCCTGCGAATTAAGCTTCAGATATGGGATACCGCTGGACAGGAACGTTTCCGCACGATCACCTCTACGTATGTTATATATTGATTGGTTTCGATTTGCATATTAAGTGTTTCAGCTACTACCGCGGCACTCATGGCGTTGTCGTCGTGTATGATGTCACCAATGGCGAAACGTTTTCCAACGTCAAACGCTGGCTGCAGGAGATAGAGTCAAACTGTGACAGCGTGCAGAAAGTTCTTGTCGGCAACAAATGCGAGAGTGATTCACGAATCGTCGATGAAGCCGATGCGCGGAAGCTCGCCCAGAACATCAAAGTAGAGTACTTTGAGACTTCTGCCAAAGACAATTTGAACGTTCAGGAGGTTCGTTTTGCCTTACTTTTTTCCATTTATATGTTTCAATGCTGTGTTTTCAGATGTTCAACGCCATAACGCGCCTCGTTCTCAACGCCAAACTCAGTGCTGCTGCCCCGGCGTCTCCCAAATCTCCCAATGAAGGCATCAAGCTCCGCAGTAACCAATCTGGCCGTAGCGGTATCAAGAAGAAGTGCTGCTTGTAAGCACGCCTCAGCTTTATTTTATTAATAATGAATCGCTCACATACCAGGTGGTACCGTTTCGATGTTGTTTTTCGAAAGAATGCTAATTCCCACGCTCCTTTCTAAGTCTTCTTTTCTGTAATAGGCACATTTTAAGCCATTGCCTATTGTCGTGAAACGAGTCATTTGTTTTTATTATAAGTTTATAATTAATTCTGCGTACAAACTTTTGAAGCGCAAGAGTTACCCCCCTTTAAGCTAGATCCATCTTTAAGTTAAACAAAAAGCAAATTAATTTTAAATAAGAAGCTCGTGAATCTTTTTCTTTGCTTGAGCTGTTTTTGTTTTCTTTTTTAATTAATAAACTATCTGCTGATTTTGTTGCACTGATCCGGTTTGGTTGCCGATACGGAGATCATTGGGGAGTCGAGACGGATTTCGGTCATGCTCATCTTCTCGATGATGGAGTTGTCAAGCTCGGGCAGGATGTCCAACAGTTCACGCTAAAAGGATTAATCAAGTTGGTTTCTGTCGATTTCGTCGGATCAAGACGGATGGACACTCACTTCGATGGCAGCTTGCTCGGACTTGGTCAGCTTGATTTGTTCCTGGAACGGGTCATCAGCAGTCTTGATCGAATCATTATTCCCGTTTACTTCACTATCATCAACCTCAACGCTGTACTCCTCATATTCGGGTGCTTCGGTGGTGGGGGAGGCAAGGGGTTGTTTTACCGTTGGCAAGATAGGTGTTGGGAGTTCAACTTTTTTGAGGGGAGCCCCTTCCGGCACGATTTCGACCGGTTGGGTGTTAAGTCTTACGTTTGCGCTGCGACCAGGGGCAACGACTGGCAGGGGTTCAGCGGTGCCAACACTGGCACTGACGGACTGATCAAGATTCAACCGTCTACGGCTGAGAGCTAAATTTCCTTAAAACAGTAATTTGACCATACTTTGATATTAAATCTTGCGCTCACGTGACTTATTGACTTTAGAATGGTCAAATGTGACAATTTGTGGTGGCTGGTCCTCGGAGTCACCTCCAATCGCACGCAAAACAGCGAATCCAGCCTGTCTTTTCTCAATGCTTTTGCATTTTGGCGGCTGTAAAAGAAATGAAAGTGTTCCGATGAGTCATAACAATGCATTTCACGTGTTCACTTACAAGAATTTCATCACATTCGCCCATTAGCCGATCGCAGAACCTCAAAGAACAACGCATCTTAATCAAAGGCCCATCGGGATGGCTGATAACCCGTCCTTCGCTAGTTATTTTTAATGGTTCCGTGTATGAAGGAGTTTTGATAACATTCTCATCGACCGAGCACCTACAAACTTATTGCGTAATTATTTCCACCTTCAGTTGAATGACTTGTTTGCTTACCCCTTTTCATCAATGAGAAGCCGCTCAACATCGTTCCGAATGTCCATGAGGAAACAGCTGTGAACCAAAACAGACTGATAAGTATCGAAATTATCAGAATTGCATTGCCATTTGTGAGTCACGGCTTCACCGATGCTCATTTTTTGGATGGACGATTCACACGCGTTGGTTTCCTCAACATGGTTGTTGCTTTCGATTGTGTAATTACAGGGCATGTTTTTGCCTCTAAAAAGGGGGACTGAAGGTCATTTTTCGATTTTTAAAGAAACCCACTGAGTTTTAAGCTGTGCATGTTCCTTGATAAGAGTCCAGTCAATCTCGTTGGCTTCCTCTTCACGCGTTTTATCTTGATAGAAGCACCGGATGTCAAAAGTCTCATCCTGCGGGGTCCGATAATGCGGGTGGAATTGAATTACGGCACGGGTTTCGAAGAGGAAGCCGCGTGGGTTCACCTGCAGGATTTGTTTTAAATGACATTTTAAAATGGTTTAACATACAGAAAACTGTCGCTTGATTCCACAGTCAGTGAGGCCGACATTCAATGACATCTCAGTCGTGTTAGTCCGAACATTACATTTCGGGTCATAGAATTGACCGTTGATGTATAAATGGCCGCCAAAAGGTTTCTGCGTAGATACTCCAATGCTGATGGAATTTGAGAGGCATCGGATGTCAGCGCCATTTTCACCACGTGCAAAGCGACACTCTTCTCCGATGGCAAGCTTCTTGAATTCAGTGGTGAACTTGTTGAGGTTTTCTTTGTTTGTGAGGTTGGAGAAAGCGTAGTCTTCACGATCAGTCATTTGGATAAGCTCGTTCATGTTGATATGAGGGCCAATACCCAAAGCCAAGATGGTCACACCAGCAGATTTGAGTTTCTTGGCCTTTGGAATGGGGTCATCGTGGGAGTGGCCATCAGACACAACAATGGCAACTTGTCCAACGTTGGGGTTCCGGCGACGAGAACCGGTGTTTTCATCATTGAATACCTGATAGGCCTTATCCAGGGCTTTCCCGGTACGGGTAGTTCCTGACTTGTGTCGGATTTTAGTTATCGCTGCTCGGAGGGCTTCTTTCGTCTAAAACTTTCTCTAAATGATTCAATCTTATAAAAAGGCTAAACAAACCTTGTGAGTTTTAAAAGCAAACTCGGTATAAGTATAAGAAGCATACTGTAACACACCGATTTGTGTATTGTTATCACCGACATTAACAAGATCGATGACCGTGTTAAGCATGTCTAATTGCATCTCAAAAGTTGATCCACCAACGCTTCCGGAGCCATCGAGAATGAATAGCACATCCAATGGGCGATCAACGGGTTTACAAACTTAAAAAGTTCAAAATAAAAAGGCAAGACTAGATAAAAACTTACTTTTAGCCAAACTGTTATCGTAATCATAGTTCTCATTTTGGGCGATAATTGGCACCACTGCCAAAAACACCAAAGTGACGCTCAACCGCCACATGTTTTCCGTTAAGCCACAACTGCAGATTCGGATCAGCAATTAATGCACGACGTGTTGGATTCTCATGTGCTGATTGTAAGAGAAGTGAAAGGGAAAAACGCCCACGACCGACTTGTTGCTTGCGCAAGTATTGTCTCGACCGATGCTTCGTTCGTAGTGCATCAGCCTATCAAGAACGGATATGACCCAAAAAGGGCGGATTTCAATTTCGGTTGTTGTTTAGCGTTAACGCCACCGATGACAGAAATGAAATTTAGATGCTGAAAAAAACCTGATTGGAAATTGGCATTGCTTTCTGTTTCTGTTTTTGCAGTAGGTATCCTTCGTGCAAAACAATTTCACTTTATTAATCGATTTGTAAATAAATAAAACAATAAAATTAGCAGGGATAAGGTCGTTATTGAGTTGGGACGGGTTGCTCCGTTGGAATTCAAACGGACCATCTGAGATGCACGGGGGACGCTCTCGCCTTCACAAGCGTAAAGACCGTCATCAATATGGGATACGCTGTTTATGCGCAATTGATAAGTGATTTGATGATCTTGGATTTGGTAGTCGGACTGATATTCTGCAAAATGGGTCGATCAAACATCAGATTTTTAAAAGCGCATTCGAAATAGAAGTAAGAAACATACTCGTTTCATCGTTAAGTTCAATAACATTCGAATCCCGCGTCCATGTAACCGTCGTCGGCATTAATTCCTTATCAGCCATCTCAACACTGCAATTCAAAAAAAGTGCATTTCCCTGCATTTTGACCATTAGTTTTGCGGAGCTTTCTGAAAAAAATGTTCATTCCCAATTCGAGTCGCACATGTTTTTACACAAATAACTACTTACTGTGGGGGGCCATCGATTTTGACACGAGTTCCTGCGTCGCTAAAATTAGCCTTTTTAATCATGTACTACAAGGAAAAAAGCAGCTGCACTTATAAAGCAAAAAGTGTAGGTATTACTCACGTAAAACATTTAAAAAAACGGGATAAAGTGTACTGGCAGGATCAGTATTAACTTCACAAAGGTAGCACCCACTGTCTGAGATTTGGACCCGCCTGTAAAAAGTGGGATTAATAAATACGCATGTACCAAAATATGTTTACGCCATAGGTTGGACAGGGTTCGACTTACCTAATAATTAGAACCCAATCTTTAGCATGTCTTTTCGGAGATATCTGAAAGCGGACGTCTGAAGTGAAAGATTGCCCGCCAGCTGTCAGCAAGGCGTCGTCACTAAGACGCGTCCACGCGACCTACAATTGGAACCGTTTTTGTGTTTACTTTTTTTGAAATTTAATTACTTACTAGGTTTTCCGTCGCGTGAGGCACGGCACAGTGGAGGTATGCGGGATTGGTTTCTTGTACGTTGACTACCTTAATAGACGTCTACATGTAAGGGCCTTTTTAAACTGTAAATTAAGTTAGTTACCTTTGCGGACCTTCTCACTGAACTGCCTCGTTCAATCGAGAGACACTCTTCACGAGTAAAGTTCTTTGACGCATCTGAAATGAATTCCCTTTTCTCGTTTTAGTGCCACTTTCCCCGATGTTTTAGTAAACCCATTATATGCGTTGAAATGGGCATGATCTTACATTCATTTTTTTCCTTCCTCGTTTTTCACTACGCGCCATTTTTGTGACAAAAAACTTCTTTCAAGAAGGATTAAACCGAAAGACAGGAGACAGCTTGATTTGCGTGGGGTGGTGGTGGTGTCAGATGCGCTAAGCAGATTAGCACCCTCGCAAGAGACTACTTTTCTTGAATATCTGTGTTCGAAATCGCGACTGTCGCGTCGCGGTGGGCGAGCGATCATCGTTGTTACTACCGTACAAGCCCTCATAATCTTATGCATAATAATAGCACCCCCAACTGACTGCAATCATCCGCGGCAGAAGGCAACGCTACGAAACGGAAACAAACATTCAATTAGTAATCCACAAAAGCTAATCCTACTTATGAGGGTACGTACCGGGGCGCATCCCTGGTTGATCGTGCTGCGCGAGTGCCCTGGATGAGCGCATCTGTCTGTTGCGCCGCTGGCCCGTGCCAGCAAGCTCACCCGAAATCCACTTTGACTTATTTGCTTGTTTCGATTTGTGAAAGCCCTCGAATAACAACAAAAAACTGGCATTAGCGATGCAAATATAAACATACATTCAATTGTCGTCGAAGTAGTTGTACGTACTTCGTAGTACCCCCTTCCAAAAAATTAGCTTTCTTGTTTATTCTTTTGATTCTTCTGTTAAAGTTCGTCAAGACGAACATTTTTATAAGGCACAACAAGCCGAAAATTCCCCCCGGAGGTCCAATTGAAATGGGATATAAAGGCGTCCTTAGCGAAAGATAAATACTCGTCTCATGCCGCAAAAAGGACAAGGAATCGCATGGTTCACTCAATTGGCTGTCGCACGAGAGGCTCTTTCTCCCGAGTTTGTCTGCTAAATGCGTTTATTGCCTTCGGGCTTGAGGAAACTCCGAGCCGCGCGTCGAGGGGCACTACCCCGAATTGATCAGGGCATCGCATCGTTGTCGGAACTGTCACTCACCCCCGGGCATCCATGTGATGAGCGTGGTTGTCAGGAGCTTCATAAGTCAGGACAATATGAAGTCGGAGGACCGCCCTGCACGTTAATCAACGCAGTCAGCATCACGAAATTAGTTGAGCGCAACGAAGCGCACCATGATTTCGCGGGCGATGAAAAGCGCTCAAGTGTGGCCGTACTCTTCGACGACGTCTAATGTGCTCCTCATCGACGACGGTGGCTGCCAAAAAGTCACTCAATGCATGTTTGGACGTGTGCCAAACATGAACATTGATGACAAGCAAAGTCGAAAGTTGCATGCCCTAAGGGTTAGTTGGGGGAAGACGGGAAACTAAGTATGCGCAGATGGGTTCTCACTTACACTTTTTGCGCATCTATTCATCAATAGGGGGAAGCTTTCGAAGTTTGAATGAGCAACAAGCAAAAGGGTTCGTTGTTGACAAAGGATTACAGCGAGAAAGTTAGTGAAATTAGCATAAGGGGTAAAGTAAGTAATCTCAAAACAGGGTGTATGTTTGCGCAAGTTATAATGACATTGACCCCTAGGCCGTAGTGATCAGTTTTATCTTCAAAGTTAAAATTGCAACTACCGGTCCAAACAAACTTACCAGTAACAACAAACACAAAACAAACTAATAACCACGCGGCAGTAACATAAAAAGTCATGTCGAACAAAGAAGAAAGCCAAATGCCACCCCTAATCAACAAAGATCCATCAGCAGGTGATAAAATTAACAGCTTAAAAAAGCGTACTGTCGATAGAAACGTCCCACACCGTTTTTAGGAAGGCTATGAAGTACCGAGCATCGTAGCCCGGAGGAAGGCTGGCGCTAGGTCCCCTACTTCGACGAATGATGCTCCGCCTCTTGGGAGGAACGGGAAGGTCAGCTAGCCCGGGAAGGCCCTTGGCAAAGACAGTCGAAACTAAACAAACCGAGCCGACAATAGGTATTTAGCACCGATGAACAACCTTCATCAGCGTCAATTTCCGCAGTGATGCAGAATCAAAGCGTACATTCCGAAAAAGGCAAAATAAAACATAATTTCATCCGCGCTTGAGGGACCATGCACAAAAGCTACGAGGCCCGTTTCCGACGTCGTTCGTTTGCCCTCTGAGGTTGTCGTTGCATGCCTTTACGGGCCGAAAGACAAGACATAGGTCAATAAAAACTTAAACTAGCTTAATCCCTGCATGCGTGAATGATCAAAAAACGTAGTTATAACAGTTTACTAGCGGGTAGATAAAGAAAAGCCTGTTGTTTTAACAACAAAGCGTAAAACAACTAAATGGGACTAACGATTTAGTATAGTCGAAGGTTTGTCGGCATGGAGGGACTTATTCAAATCTTGAAACCCAGGTCACGAAGGCACTTCTTGTGAGCGTCAATCAACGGAAGACAGTGCTCCTCGCCGTTCAGGAGAATGCACTCGTCACGGGCCTGTAAAAAACAAGTCAACAATAAGGCAATTCCAATGTATAAAGCCGCTTACCCGCTTGGTGTCAAGGCAGACACAGCACGGCTTGAGCTTCTTGCCATCGGGGCCGACAGGTCCATCACCTTCGCACGGCATTGTCAAAATCGGCTAAAGACAGTAAACATCACGTAAGTCGATTAGCTTCCGTGCACTTTTTCAATAATTGTGGGTACATACGTCATGTATACCCAAAGCCAAAACAAAACTCAAAAGCATATTAAAACCATCGTTTATGTTATTACAAAGCTCAAGATGATAACAAACAGAACCAAAATGACAATAATTAGTAGTAAGAAACAAAGACCCAAAGAGAACTTCCGGTACCCATATGAGCGGCGCCTATTCGTAGGCGGCTTCAACAGCCTTGTTAAGGTCCCAACCAAACGTGCTTAAGTAACGAAGAGCTGCTGGCTGAAAATTGACACGATAGATACGCGAAAACTGACACGTCATGGATGATAAACATGACGTGGCGAAACTGACTTACCTTGGCAACTCCCATCTCAACCATACGTGCCAAGGACGCCAGATAGTCGGCATCAAGCTCGAGGGAACCGTTGGCGTAATGATTGGCCCAAATCGCTGCGGTCTTCTGGAAAGTTGAACTTGTCAAGATTGAAAGAGAAAATTATTATAAAAACATACATCAAACATGGCCTTATTCGCCAAATACTGCTTGGCAACAACGGCGTCCTGGGGATCAGTAGGTTCGGCATCGGCTAACAGTGCTCGGATGCTGATTAACACGGTACGAAGAGTCAGTGCCGCGGCCCACTTGTCCTTTAATATGTCTAGACAGATCACGCCGGTTTGGGAGCTGATATTCGGATGCCAGATGTTCGTTTCGAATCGGACCTAGAAAATCGATAATAAATTTTTTGGCCAACAATTATATATAAAGTTGAGGCAACTCACGTCTGGTGGGCGGAACGGGTAATCGTCGGGGAAGACCACATTCAGCGTAAACATAGCCCCTTCATATGCTGTCCCTGGAGGTCCGACGATGAAAGCCTTTACATGCTGAATGTGTGCATGGTCCAATTCAATCGAAATCCCGGTCTCCTCGATCTGAAATTACCAAATTAGGCAAAAAATATAAAGACCGAAAAAAGTCGAAAAACGTGAGTTTTTGAAGAACCCATAAATCGCCCAATTTTACGTAAACTAACTCACATTGTTACCACGGATGATCTCACGGCACTCGTTGATGATCCGGTTCACTTTCGGGTCGGACATGCTGGGAACAAAGACACGCTAAATCGAGATCGGAAGAGGAGTTGCGACACTGCAAAAGAAGTGGCGGGCTGACGGGATAAAGAACGCGCTGCACAACGCTGACCTAGCGCCGCGCTTTCGTGGTGAGACTTCACCGCGGAAAGCGTGCGCTAGCGCCGCGTCGTCAAAAATTGGGGGTGCAGCGAGATGCACTATTATGCCATAAAACAGCTGTCATACAGGTCAACTTTGTATCTTTATGTACTCATTAGGTGCACGTGAAATTTCCGCTTCGTTTGCACTTATTTGCACCGTGGTACGACTTCAGTGAAACAGTTTAAATTGCGTTTTGATTTGTACGCGTTTGTACCTTAAGTTTCCACATAGTTGAGCACTTCCTCGTTCGCGTCCATTTTTCGAAGATTAAATCCTTTTGATCCCATCGTTTTGAGCTTTTATTCCCATGTTGAAATGCATAATTTTTCATACATAAGGTGAAATCTGTAGGAATGCAAATCGGGAAACAACCTGATGTCCCCGAGCCTATACATGTCATTACTGCGGACCCAGACGACTCAAATAGTTCATTGCAACCATCGCCTGCGGAAGAGGGCGACTATCGACCCGAGCTCTTTGGCCAGTCATCGCGCACATTGCCCTACCCTGGTCGCAATTCCAATGATAGGAAGCGGGCAGCTGATCAAATGACGAACGGTCATCCGCAAATACAACCCCTACAACAGCACAATCAGCAACTTCCGCCCTTGCAACAACAGTTTCCCCATGTTCAAGACCCTCGGCAACCGGAACAAAACCACACCAATGGCCCGACGTCATTGCCACAAACACCTGCTTCGGCGCCACAGGCATTACCTGCCCAGTCCAATCCAGAATCTCAAAATGGGCACCTAACCCCTGCATCGACGAGTGCAACATCGGTGGTGACAACGTCCAGACCGAGCACGACGCGAGCGCCAATCTCCGCGGGTACGTCGCGACCAAACACTGCGCACGTCTCAACGGCCCAAACGCAAAGGTCAAACTCAGCGGCGCCGTCGACGAATGGTATTGTAAAGAAGTTGCCGAATGGTGTTGTGAAAACTGAAGAGCCAGTGGAACAACCAAAGCTTCCTGAGATGTCAGCAGTGGACCGGGATACCCTGACGCTTGAGGAGCTGGAGCAGCGGGTAGCTGAGTTCGAATTGCTCGAAGAGGATGACGATGATTCGGTGCTAAATGAAACTGAGCGGACTGAAAAGACGGGAGTGTTGACTGAGTTGCAATTTTTCAATGAGCGAAGCCTTGAGGTATTTTGTTTTAATTAGTCAACTTTTTCAAAATTAATAATAATCATTTTTTCAGTCGAAAAACAGGTATACCGCCTTACTCGAAGAATGTGAATTGCTTACGGAATTGTCGCAAGAATTTGACGAAGTTTTCACTCTACTCGAATCCGATGAATTGGATGTTATTCTCCCTCTCAACAGCCGCGCCCCCATGGATGTCATATTGGACGAAATTGAAGCGGATAATCGAGCCCGGATAGCTCTCACCAAAAACGCCGAACTTCGGTATCAATATGAACGTCATAACGATGCTTTCTTACCGATTATTGAAGAAGATCCTGGTGGCGAGAATGGCGGAGTGCATTATTCCCCTTACCAAACTGACACGATAACCCCATTGTATTATCAACCCGATGAGATTATCGATTTTGTCAAGGGCCGCGAAAGAGCTGCACCAATTATTCAAGTCCTGGCTGACATGATGGCCGATCATGCTTTGTACATTGAGCAACTTCGAGAAGAACGGAATGCAATCTATGAAGCGGCCGCTGAAGATTGGAATCTCAGGCAAGAACGTGCTGGACGAAATACTCGCAAAATGTAACTTTCACTTCCTTTTTATTGGTTTTTGAACTTAACTTATATCAAACACAAAGTTTCAGCGGGCGCGACAACAAAGGTAAACTGGTGTATGAGCAGCTCTTCCCCGAAATCAAGCGAGCTCGTGAGGCTAAAGCCAGGAAGGCACGATCGGATACGAGACCCAAAACCGATAAAGAAGCCCGGCAAGCTGCCTATGACATGATGCAAGCCAAGCTCGAAGAAAAGAAGAAGCTTTACGGTGCTGCTGCCCTTCCGCCATTGAACTCCGGAATTACGTTCGTCGATTGTCCCGCTGGCAGAATCGTGGAAGATCCATTGGTGGAAACGAATCACAGATTGGCAGAGTTTCTTGAAAAGTGGACCGACAACGAGCGTCGCATCTTCCAAGCCAAGTTCAAGAAGTTTGGAAAGAATTTCTCCATGCTTTCGGCCTGTATCGGATCAAAGTCAACCCGTGATTGCGTTCGATTCTTCTACCTCACGAAGCAGCATGTCAAGTACAAGGTGTTGCACAAGATGAAGAGCCGTAAAAAGGGTAAAACCTATCGGCCCGTGGCTATTCCGCCAGAAGGCGAAGTGATGAATTCACGGTGCAGGGCCTATCCTTTCATGAGGACCAATAAGTATGAAGAGTGTCTTCTCTGCACGTCTCCGATGCCGATTTTTGCTGTTCCGAAGTTTGTCAATGGCAAGCATATTAACGGTGAATACGTTCTATCGACGCAGACCAATATTCCAATTTGCGATCTGTGTAATATGCATGCGAGGAAGGCGAGGGCTGCGAAGTACGTTGATTTTGAATAAAGTTGAACGTACTTATTCATTTATGAATTTTTAGCTTCTCAAAGTGCCCCATCAAGATCTGCGCCCTTGGCCGACGACGAACAAAGCCGAATCGAACCATCCCCGATACCCATCGAAAGCTGGATCTCGCTCGAAAGCGGTACATCATCAACCGTCGCAGGCTTCATCCTGACTATGCCAAGTGTTGTGGTAGCTGTATTCGAAAGATTCAGAAGGATTTCTCTTGCGTTAGTTTCACTTCTGTCAATACTTTCCCGCATCTAACTCCCTTCTTTTAGATTACCGCTGGCAAGATGAATCGCCGTTGCGTCATGTTCAACAAGGTACTCAACCACAGACGCTACCGAATGGAGCAATGCCTCGTTCCCACTTGGACGTATGAGAACATCATGGACCTTAAAGATGCCATCCAAGTTTTCGGTTTTGATGATTGGTTCCGAGTCGCTCAACGACTCAACGTCGAAGAATTGACGCCATGGTGGTGCCTTCAGAAGTACCGCGAGCTGTGTGACTCTGGTGAATGGTTCCACTTGATGAATGGTGCTCGTACTCCGCCATTGCTGGAAGATCAGGAAGAATACGATATGCTTGAAGTTCTGAACCATGTTTCCAAGTTTGGAGTCTTCCTTCCTGATCCCGTTGTCGTCAAACAAGAAGTCAACTCGGCTTCACCGCCGCCACTGTTGGACAATGAGCTCAATGGACAGTTTCCACAGCATGGGATGACTCCACGTGATCGTCAAATCGTGGATTTCATGTGCCGTGAAGAAGTTGACAGGATTGTCGCTGACAATCCGTACAGTATCTTGCCTGTTCCGTCAGAAGATGATACCGATTTTCCAATGCTCACCCTGCCAAGCGGAGACCCTGATGTTGTCACCCTCTCACCGGATCCCACACCGCCTCCTGATCTCAGACAATCTTTCTTGCCGGCAATGGGTACGTTCCTGCCAATTCCAGCATCGAGGATCAAACAAGAACCTATTTCGACGATGCCGGAGCAGACAGCTATGGAAATCGATGCCGACGACGATGAAATACAAGTTATCAAAGTGATTTCACCAAAGCAGAAACGTCTTCCCTTTGCTGGCTCTCTTACCAAAGGCATTCCTCGTACAAATACTATCATCGTTCCCGAGACGAACGTTCAACTCGTCGAAGTCCCTCCAGCTGCAATTCCTCGATACTTTCCGGCCCCCAGCAGCATCGCCACCCCTGAGGTTTCTCAACAAAAATCACAAACTAATGAGCTTCCTGAACCAAAATCTCTTCCCAACGGGTCTCTCTCTTTAAACGACGTGCCAATCAAACCTAGATTACCTGATATACCTCCACTTAGTTCGTCGCCAACTACCTCAATGTTTACTAACTCTAATGTACATTCTTTACCTAACGCTGTTTTTACACCTGTAAGTTTACTTTTTGAAACTTTTTTTAATTGCATTTTACAATTTCAACTTTTCAGTCACCCCCAATATTGGAGAAAACTCCACCTGTGTTTGACAAGATGCCGGTTCTATCACCAGCCATCTCAAAAACACCGCCAGTCCTGGAAAAGCCGTCAGAATTACAACCTCCTGCGACGGATTCGTGTTTTCAGATGCCGATGGCCGACGGATCACGTCCATCGGAAGCCTCTACTTTGAATTTGGAATCGCAGAAAGAACGTCCCAAAACGACAGCGACTCCGAGCAAAGTTTTGAATTATGATCCACCCCCTTCGGAACCACTGTTCAAGTTCCAAAAAATTCCCGACTCCATCAATCAAGCAAGTATCGCCAAGAAGATCGACCCGTTCTTTCAAATCCTGATGGGTGAAGTGCCAATTGAGGATACCATCTATGGGTCATTGCTGCCTCAATCCCATACTAGTCAGCACCGACCGTCACCTGGGGCATCGACGTCGGCAGCTTCGGCTCCTGGTCCCTCTGTGCCAGAAGCCACCGAAGCCGAACCCCGAAAAGCAGCAACACCTGATGTTAAGCGGAAATCTGGTATCGGTACTGTATGGCTCCCGCATGATGATGACAAGATGAAGCGAAATGCACTCCACATCCGGCATACCGCGTCACCTGCAATCTCAGCCACTGCGGGTTCAGATATGGCCCATACTCCGGTTGCTTCAACTTCTTCATTCTCGCCAAAACCACCGCAGTCTAAATCTCCACAGAAGCGTACAAAGAAGACGTCTACCCATTCTGATTCTGAAAATGATAAGGATCAAAGTTCTATCACCATGGAAGAAGCGAATGAATCTACCGCCAAGACGACGGAGGAGGACAAAGCGGAAGATGCGACGAGTCTTGCGGCTGTGACTGAAAATGGCGTTGTCACCGACTCTACTGGTGTGTCGCAAAATGCCGATAATGTTCCCAGCACGTCGGAGCAGTTGCCCGCTGAACCTGTTGAAACGCAAACGGAGTTCCGTATCTTGGAGGCTGATGTTTCTGCTGCTTTTGATGCTAATATTCCGGCTACATCTGATGGCACCGAAGATCAACCCGCCACTGATGCCACTGTGTCTGTACCTATATCTGTTGAAGAAACTGTGTCTCATACTATCAAGATCCCAGTCATTGTACATAAGTTGACTCGCGATGAGGAATTGAGTGAGATTCCTTATGAAGCCGTTCTACCGCCGAAAGAGCCTGCTGTCGAAGCTGTGACGACCGAAGAGCTTGCAGTTGAAGCTGTGGCGACATCCTCAAGCCCAACGAAGTCCCATGAAGAGATGCCGCCGCTCGAAAAGGCTGTCCCCGTCGAACCATCTACCTTTGCCTCGGAAGTCCAGGAATCTGCCGAAACTGCCTTGAACAACGTGGAAGATGTTGCGCAAGAAGCTATCCTTTCAAGGAAAGTCTCATCTCTGTCCGAGTTACAAGCCAGTATCGCTGAAACACCTGTATCCCCTTCTATGGAGACAACAGCAACAACGCCGATCCTCGAAGCGGTAGTACCCGACACGCCAGCTGAAAACGATGCAACGACGAGTGCGCCAGCAGCTGAAAGCAGTGATGACCAAAAGCCATGCCTAATAGAGACACAGACGCAGCACCTTCCCGAAACCGAAAAGGAACGTGTCTCGTCTGAAGACGACCAAACGCCAGTCCGTGCTGACCGCCAACATGAATTTGCGCCAGAGCCAGAGAGCCCCATCAGTTCATTCAACATTGGCTCGCCATCAGCTCCAGCTAGTGGTTCCGACAGTGTGCCGTTACCCAAAACATTCGAACCTGTCGCTCCCGCTGTCTCCGACGACTATACTGTTCCGCCATTGCAAGAAGTCGCCATGGAAGAAGATTTTGACGGTCCTCGATCCCCTTCGCCCATCGCCGTCGACGTTGCTCTTCATCACGAGCTCGAAGAACATCATCATGAGATTAGTGATGAATACGCCTCACCCGAAGGCCCAGCGTCTCCAGATGGTCCTGCTTCTCCTGATGGCATGGCTTATCCGGAGGGTCCAGCATCTCCCGATGGTCCAGCGTCCCCAGATGGCCCGGCCTCCCCTGACGGTCTGGCTTATGACGATGGTCCTGCGTCTCCAGACGGCCCCGCATCGCCCGAGTCTGCAGTGTATGCTGAAGCGCGTAATCGTTGGACTCAGAAGGGTGGTCCGAGCTATCGTGCTAATTGCCGCAAGTGCCGAAACAACCTCCCTCACAGCTTTCCGAATCGGACAAACTTTCGGATTCGAAACGCTTACGGTGTCTTCAATCAAAACTACAAGCCACCAATCGATTTGGATCAGCCGCCAATGGAAATGCGTATCGATGGTGAATGCAATGTACGCCGAGGTCCTTTGTCTGACATTGTCCGTGTCACCACTCCAGTCCGCCGTCAACGTGCTCTCTCTGCCGAAGCCGAACCGCTGCATCCCGATATTGCCGTTGTTAGCGACAGGACGCCCGACTGGGCCGAAAACGTGAACCTTTCACCGATTTCGTGCTCATCGTCTGTGCTGTCTTCATGCTCAAACGTGAACCCAGCGCAGCCAGTCGCCGAAGAACACAACTATCATTGGCATGGCAGTTCTCCGAGTGAAAAGCGTGGATGGGCAATGGTTGACTTCAGCTGGCACAAGCCTGAAGACCTGACTTACTCTTCTGAAGCGTCGTCAGATGAATCTTCCAGCGTTACTTCTTCACCAACGGTTTCTGAAAAACCTTCGAAGCCCGTCGACGAGCCTCTTTCCATCCAGATACCGCCCCAGAAGCCGGTTAAAACTACTCAGAAGGAGCGTGTTATCAAGAAGCGAGGTACGGCTCGATCACATCATGTGGGCCTGCTTGTTCCTTCTACTGGTGAAGCACGCCGATCACGGAAGCGTACTGTGGCCATGGCCTTCGGGGAGCACGAACGAGATGTTTTCCGTTACTTCAACTTTGTCGCGAGGAATGAACATCAAATTGCGGAATGGCAACCTGGTTACGTTCCGCAGCCGTTCGAAGAAGAGATCCTCTCACCAGAATCAGAAGTCAAGCAGATTCCTGATAAGGATGAAATGGAAGTTAGCCCTTCCAAGCTGATTCCTGACGCCCAATTGATCCTTGAGCAGAACCCAGAAGCTGATGACAACGCGGAACCCGGAGAAACTGTCGTGTATGAAACCGCAAGTATTGCCGACGAGCTTTTCAAGAAACTTTCGCAGGCATCTTACTTGAAGATTCCGGAGCAAAGTGGAAGAGAAGTTGCTTACCAGGAGTTTCGGATGAAGCGTCCTACTCCACCTCCCCCTACTCGTCCTAAGCTGAGGTTCCGAAAATTAAAGAAAAAGAAGGTTAAGACAGACAAGGTTGTCTTTGCCGACCTGGGCGATGAGAATGCCGCTGCAAATGCTGATGTTCTTTGTGATATGTCAGAATACAGTGATGATAACTGTGAGCCGGCGGATCTTCAAGTAATAGGTGAGCTTTCATTATAAATGAAGTGCATCAAAACTTATTAACTAAACTTTCAGATCAACCATCACAACTTGAATCGACTTCTGTTCTCACCAGACTTGGCGGTTCCAAACCTGTAAACATCGATTCTGAAGAAGACTCTGAATACGAAGATGACGATGATGACTACGAGGACGATGATGACGATGAAATACCAACCGGCAGCGTCAAAAAAGAAATTGCCGGTACCGCCGATCCCTCCGCTTACTCTTCTAGCAGTGAAAGCGAAGTATACAGCCTCCCTCCGCGTAGTGCCACTGATTCTGAGGCCGAAGACAATGAAGCGAAGATGGAAGTTGATGACGAAGACAGCGACACCACCCCTCGTCAATCCCCCCTCAAAAAAGTTAAAACCGAGAAGGCAGATACCCCTGAATCTGCTGCCGGCAACCTGGTCGTCGACGAAGGCAGCGAAGCTGAAGCCAACGGCGACGATAAGCAACCGATCCACTTGTCTGATGAATCGTCGTCATCTTCCGATGATGAATACCCCCGTCGTCGAAGAACTGATGAACCCTCCTCTCATTCGGAGTGAAGATGCAATGTAAAAACGTGTAACTCTTGTCCACTTTGATTAATCCTAACATAAGATCTTTTTTGCTCCAATAAACATGTTACCTCTATCTTTGTTGTCATTCTTGCGGGCGACTATCGCAACCGAATGGAAGTCAATCAATCTGACATGATGAGTTTTCTCTGGGCAGCGGCTTGAGGCTTTGTTTCGTGGTCATATCCAAGTGACAACGAATGATGCCGAGTAACTTGACACGTCTTGCGGGCACTAGAATGTAAAAAGCATTACACAGAGTTGTCTTTCAAAGCTGGTTGACCATTCAACAAGCTTTCAAGTTAAATCAGTCCATGCTGGATCGAAAAGCCCATTGTTGTAAGTGTCCCTGAAGTTAGCCTATTTTATTGCTTTTCCTCTTGGCAACAAAACCGCTGTCTGCAAACAATTTGATTCTGATTTAACAAATGACGTAGATTATTCCGTCTCTCACCAAACAACCGATCAACGTCGGAGTCGGCAAAGCTGTCAATGGTTTACAAAACAGACGGTGTCTCCTCGTCATTCGCCTCGAAGCATTGTGTGCACAGGCAACCTGTGTCTCGTCATGTTTCTGCTCCTATCCATGACAATTCTCGTTGTTTCACGTTTTTTTGTAACGGGCGACAAAACCAATTTTCTTCGTGCCTTGCGTCTCAGGGCCAATTTCCGCAACGATCCATGGCGCGCTCCCCTTCACTTGCGGAATTTCATTAACCTTTTTTTCTGTGGAATAAGGTTTTACTCACCCCAGAGGAATGCATTCATGCGCGATCAATACAGGGCGTGGATAGTACTTTTTGTGGTTTGCATTGAGAACCAAGTTTGCCTTCGACGACGTACTACCTCTCGTACAATAAAAAACTTTCGAAATTGAGCCAATTTTTTAAGTATGGCGTTCATCCTCCTTCGCGTGAAACAACAAAACGATCGCGTTGTCATCCCGCGTTATCGTGATGGAAAGGTGACGGATGCAATTATCCGCCATGATTTATGATCTATCTGTGGTAACGGCCCGTGATGTTGATGAGAACTGGCAAAAGAAGTGTTTTGTTTAATAGTGTATCCATCGGATACCCGAGGAACACATTCTTACTTCGGGGTGCCTATCATCTCATTCTCGCGTGTTCATTTCACGCAAACTAAATCAGCATGTGCAACCCATATCCGACATGCACGGGTAATTCAGTGCCAGCCGTCTTTCCGTTGACTTTGTAGGCACTCTGTCTGCCGAAACTCCTTCCCCTCGACAGAAGTAGTTTACTGGCTGTCCTTCTCGTTTACTTTTCATTATACATCTAATCCTCTTTTGAAAGTGCCGTCGTTGATAAAGGTGGGTGAGGCGTTCACTTCGCCTACTATACATCTCCTTTCTGCAAAATCCATACATGGTCTACGAAAGTGCTTTGCGTAGCTACTTAAAAAATGCCTTCCGTAGCCCTGCCCGAGGCACACTTTCGACCTCGGAAGGCATTGTTAATCTCTTTTTCGTGTTTGCCATTAAGACAAGTCTGCCCCAAAAAGGCGTTTCGTGGGCTTATGTGCCATTCGTTTTCGGCAGCCAAAACTCATTTTTTCTGGTTTAAGATTGATTTCTCTAGTGTATTCCGGGGTCCATTCCACTTCCACTCTGGGTCTTGTTGTACGGTCTTATAGCCAAACTCGTCTTTCTCAAGTGCTCTAACCGCCGAGTTCAAGCACTTGCTTCGTCATCGCTGAAATGTCGCTTTACGTTCTACGTGTAAGTATACTACCTCCACCCTAACGTCCCCCACAACCACCCTTTCACCTTGAGGGATGCCCGCCTGCGCAAGGCTTACACGAGCAAGTCAGCTTGTTTGACCTATGAATGCTAGCCTTACATATCGGTTATCAGGTTTCCTCGACTGTGATATTTATTTTTTCGCGATTCTTTTTGAAATATTGTCATTCTCGTTTTGCGTGTCGTGGCGAGAGTACACATAAATATCCACCTCGGTGGCATTTTATCCCTTTATTTCGCAAAGCACTCCAGCTGTCCTTCAAATGTCCCGGGGTTTCCGCACCATTAAGATCCAAGCTTGTTAAGCATTTCTTTGGTTTTGCCACAACTCAATTTAATCTTTATTGCGGGGAATAATGGTCTCAATATCTGGGTCGCCTTCGTAGGCAAGCGCCCATGCCTATTGAAATAATGGCGTTCGATGTCCTCTGTGCATTGAAACCAGGCCTTCGGCGAGGCTCAGCCGGCGTTTCCTCAATGGAATCAATCCTCTACCATTGTCTCGTCTAATGCATGCAAGCAAAATGTCTCTGAAGATGCATCACAGCACTATTGTCCGGTCGGTCTTGACAGAAGATGGGCGCTTGTAAGACAGTCTTGAATTTTACGGATGCAAGCGGCAGTTGCGACCGAGGCACTAGGCAGTCGCTTCCAGATGCGGCCTTTTGTGGCCCTCCGCTAGCGTTCCCGACAGCTCTCGAGGTCAGTGAGCTTACAGCAGGAGTAGCGGGTGCCGCGCCGCCGCCGGCTGCCTTGCCTCCTCAGGGCGGGCGGTGTTTTTTTTTTTTATTTCGGGACCGAAAACGAAACGGCAGTGCGGGAGGGAGACCGGCTGCACCGAGAGTCTCGTTGGAAGGAGAGGAGGACGCGGAACCGGGGGTCTCGAGAGCGCCATCGTTGAAGCCTGTCGATGACACAGGGTGCGCACGTTCGTGTCGAGGCTACACTGCCGACCGCGAACTCGCTCTCGCAAATAACAACAAACGTGCATGGGGAAGGCCACCACTACCGCGGTTGCTGCGCTAGAGGACTCGCTGGCGGCCTCGCCAGTGACACTGTGCTCTTGAACGCACGCACCAGCAAGCCCGACATGGATGGCGTTGTGCCTCATTTTCCGCGACCACACCCTGGGCTGCTACGGTGCCACTGCCGACAACGGCAAAAGCCATTTCTGCACGACCCGTCCACCCGAAATTCTTTTTTTGTTCCTTATTTCCATCGCCGGACGAACATCGATCTAAAACGGCGGCACTCTGCCAAGTCTTGGTCTTGCCGACGGACCCGGCATTCAGCCTGGCGTTGAGCCATTGCCGTTCTGTCTTTATGCCGCAGGCGATGCGCCATATGTCTCATCCCTCTGTGTTTAACCCCCTAAGGCGGGTGCATCCCGGACCCGCAAGGGAAAACCAGAAGGGACAGCCGCGACATTGCCTTTTTGGGTAAAACTGCAGCCATTGTTCATGGTCTCGGTGATTCGTTCTTGACAGACGTGTAATTTTAAGCATACTCACCCTTCAATTATTTCTCAAAATACATGCGTCATAGGTGTAAGATGTCTTACAAAATGACAAGTCATTTATATTTCCCACCCCCCTTCACCACGTTATCAATCACCACCGCGTTTGAAGGCCTCCTATCAATTCATTAGCGTTCTTGTTCCACAGGAATTTCTTTACATTGCGTGATCGAACTTGTAGCTCACTGTTTGTATACATTTAAGGCTTAAGCCCAAGCGTCACTCCTAAACTGACGCTAGCGCATGTTGTTGCGGAACAAAATTGCTACTGTCTAACTTCTGTAGTTTACAACGTATTAGTCTATTAGGATCATCCCATCTTAACCATGACCGAATCTGATCAACCGCAGCAGGCTCAGGCCAATGGTAATCAACCTGCACGGGTGAGTTGAACTATAAAACAACCTAAAAACTTGATTGTTTACCCGAACGGCAATCAATTTTCCTGTCTGATGCGTACGCATACGTCCAAATAAAGACGTAAAAAAGTTTTGTGAAGGGACATCAACTTGTCGTACAATCGTCATCGAAAACTTGCAGCTCGTACGAGTTTAGACTGCACACGCATTTTTTGTACACATTTTCATTGATTTTCCCTCACTTGCATAGCGAGGGGGTAGAGATAGACGTGAAAGGGGGAGCTCATGGCCAGCCATTTTTGGAAAGTGTACCATAGGCCTCGACCGACAGGATTTGACGCCTAATACCGGATGGCGTATGTGTTTCGGCTCTCGAACTGCATGCTCATCTGAGCCTCAAATTACGCACCATTGTGTTCGGGTTGGCTGTGCCTCGCCGCTACCGGGGGTGCAAGGAAAAAAATTGAGCAATTGACACTGTTTTTCATGACCTTGAGGGAGAGAAGGGGCATAAAGAGTGCAATAAGAGGGAGTGAAATTTTTTCAACCACTGGGAAAATCGACAAATGCTGAATATTAATTTTTTAGAATGAAAACAATGCATCTTTCCTGCGAGCAGCTCGAGCCGGCAACCTTGAAAGAGTATTGGAGCACCTCCGAGCCGGCACTGACATTAATACCAGTAACAGCAATGGCTTAAACGCCCTTCATCTAGCTTCGAAAGAAGGTCACCATGAAGTCGTTCGAGAACTCATCCGTCGTGGTGCCATTGTTGATGCTGCCACACGCAAGGGTAACACCGCCTTGCATATTGCATCACTCGCGGGTCAAGAAATCATTGTCGCTATTCTCGTCGAAAATGGAGCTAATCCGAATGCCCAGTCACTAAATGGATTCACGCCACTGTACATGGCTGCCCAGGAGAACCACGAACAAGTTGTCGCTTACCTTTTGCATCACTCTGCCAATCAAGCCCTTGCTACGGAAGATGGCTTCACGCCCCTCGCCGTTGCTCTGCAGCAAGGCCATGATCGGGTAGTCGCACTATTGCTCGAAAATGATAACAACAGCAAAGTTCGCTTGCCGGCGTTGCACATCGCCGCCAAGAAGGACGACATTAAAGCAGCTTCATTGTTGCTTCAAAACGAGCAAAATGCCGATGTTACATCAAAAAGTGGCTTCACTCCTCTCCACATTGCTTCGCATTACGGTAATGAACATGTGGCTACACTTCTGATTGAGAAAGGCGCTGGCGTCAACTTCCAAGCAAGGCATAACATTAGCCCGCTTCACGTTGCCGCCAAATGGGGTCGAGCTAATCTTTGCACTCTCCTGCTCGCGCATGGAGCGATTATCGACTGCCGTACCCGTGATTTATTGACACCATTACACTGTGCTGCCAGATCTGGCCATGACCAAGTTGTTGATCTCTTATTGGACAAAAATGCTCCGATTGCTGCCAAAACAAAAAATGGCCTGGCTCCACTGCACATGGCATGCCAAGGCGATCATGTTGAATGCGCTCGTATTCTATTGTTCCACCGAGCTAACGTTGATGATGTCACCGTTGATTACCTGACACCCTTGCACGTTGCCGCCCATTGTGGTCATGTCCGAGTTGCCAAGTTGCTGTTGGACCGATCAGCCGATCCCAATGCTCGCGCTTTGAATGGATTTACACCGCTTCACATTGCCTGTAAGAAGAACCGTATTAAGGTAGTTGAATTGTTGCTGAAATACCAGGCTGCCATTGAAGCCACAACCGAATCTGGCTTGTCACCTCTGCATGTTGCTGCCTTCATGGGATGTACCAACATTGTCATCTACCTTATCCAACAAGGTGCCAATGTCGATGTTGAAACCGTTCGTGGCGAAACACCGTTGCACTTGGCTGCTCGTGCCAACCAGACTGATATCGTTCGCGTTCTTGTCCGCAACGGCGCCAAGGTTGATGCCCAAGCCCGTGAATTGCAAACCGCTCTTCACATTGCCGCACGTTTGGGTAACACGGATATCTGCATGCTTTTGCTTCAAGCTGGGGCCAACCCGAATGCTGCCACGAAAGATCTGTACACACCGTTGCACATTGCGGCGAAGGAAGGTCAAGAGGAAGTTGCTGTTATCTTGCTCGATCACCAAGCTGATAAGAAATTGTTCACCAAGAAGGGATTCACGCCACTACATCTCGCTTGCAAGTACGGAAACTACGAAGTCGCGCGGCTTCTTTTGGATCAAGGAACACCCGTGGATATCCAAGGGAAGAACCAGGTGACCCCGCTTCATGTCGCTGCCCACTACAACAATGATCGCGTTGCCCAACTCTTGTTGGAACGTGGAGCCTCGTCTCAAGCCACCGCTAAGAATGGATACACACCTCTGCACATCGCAGCCAAGAAGAACCAAATGGATATTGCCAGCTTCCTTTTGAACTACAAGGCTGATCCAAATGCCGAAAGCCGTGCCGGTTTCACACCCTTGCATTTGGCGTCCGAGGAAGGACACCGCGAAATGGCAGCATTATTAATGGAGCACGACTCCAAGGTCAATGCCCAAGCTAAAAATGGCCTAACACCTATGCATTTGTGTGCTCAGGAAGATCGCGTTGACGTTGCCAAGGAATTGTTGAAAAACGGTGCAGATGTTAACGCTCACACCAAGGCCGGATATACACCGTTACATGTGGCTTGCCACTTTGGTCAGATGAACATGGTCCGTTTCCTGATTGAAAACGGCGCTGATATCCAGGCTGTCACCAACGCTGAATACACACCTTTGCACCAAGCTGCACAACAGGGTCATAACAATGTCGTCCGATATCTGCTGGATCATGGCGCCTCGCCGAACACCAAGACAGCGGTAAGTTTTTGGCGACAAAGACGCCAAACAAACGGCCCGAGGGGCTTTGCAACTGTTTATATTTCGTTTTTCAGACTGGACAAACGCCACTCTCAATTGCCCAACGTCTCGGATACGTCTCCGTTGTCGAGACACTCAAGACGGTCACCGAGACCACTGTCATCACGGAAACTACCACTGTCACCGAGGAGCGGTACAAGCCGCACAACCCTGAGGGCATGAATGAAACCATGTTCTCTGATTCGGAAGAAGAACCCGATGACCATCATGCCCATGAGGTCGAACACGGCAAGGATTTCAACGAAAGCCTCACTGCTGGCCTCAAAGACTCGGCTGTCATTCATCTTATTCACACCGGGGAACAGCTGACCTCTAGCAAACCCTTCGACAATGCTGATGCTGATTTGGATGCAGTTATTAAGCGCGCTCAAAACGAGCCAGTTCACGCAGCCATTCCAGACTCCACTTTCCTCGACAACGGTCACGATGACAACGTTGTCATCACGCGTGACGAAACACGACCGAGGTTAGTTTTTGTTTTCCACTTTACAGTACACTCACTTAATTAATTGCCTAACGTTTTGCTTAACTCGACTAATCGCCTAACCGTTTTTTACAGCAAGCTCTTCCGCAAGAAGTGGGTTTAACAGTTTTGCTATTACTTGCAATTCTTACATCTTACATTTTGCTGTGCTATTAATAGTTTTAACTTCCATTTTTTGACTTAATTTAATCTATAATTTTTACAGTTTCCTGATTTCATTCCTTGTTGACGCCCGTGGTGGTGCCATGCGTGGATGTCGTCATTCTGGAGTTCGTGTGATTATCCCGCCACGAAAGGCAGCTGCGCCCATCCGGATTACATGCCGTTATCTCCGAAAGGTTTGTTTGTAAACAATGTTAGAAAAATGAAACACAAAAAAACATTTCCTTTCAGGAAAAACTGGCACATCCGCCACCACTCAGCGAGGGTGAAGCACTTGCTTCGCGTGTCCTCGAAATGGGTCCGCACAATGCCAAGTTCCTCGGTCCGGTCATTCTTGAAGTACCGCACTTTGCATCTTTGCGCGAACGCGAACGCGAGATTGTTATCCTGCGATCGGATGACGGTCAGCACTGGAAGGAACACCAACTTGAGGCCACCGAAGATGCTGTCCAAGAGGTCTTGAATGAGTCATTTGACACGACTGAACTGCAGCAACTCGATGATTTGCACACTTCGCGCATTACCCGAATCCTGACCAATGACTTCCCGATGTACTTTGCTGTCGTTACTCGCGTTCGACAGGAAGTCCATTGTGTCGGCCCGGAAGGCGGTGTTATCCTTTCATCCGTCGTGCCGAGTGTACAGGCAATCTTCCCCGATGGCTCCCTCACAAAGACAATCAAAGTTTCCCTGCAAGCCCAACCGGTGTCCCATGAAATAGTCGCAAAACTCCACGGAAACCGAGTTGCCGTGTCTCCGATTGTCACGGTTGAGCCACGGCGCCGAAAGTTCCACAAGCCAATCACCCTTTGCATTCCGTTGCCACAAAGCTCTCAGCGTGGCATGATCACACAGTACACAAACCAGCCCGGACAAGAACCACCAACTTTGCGTTTACTGTGCAGTATCACTGGCGGTTCATCGCCTGCCCAGTGGGAAGACATTACTGGAACAACGCAATTGACCTTCACTGGCGAGAATGTATCCTTCACGACGACCGTCTCAGCTCGTTTCTGGCTTATGGACACGCAAACACCACGCAATGCTGCCGCCATGGCTCAAGAAGTCTACAATGAGGCTATCGCAGTGCCATACATGGCCAAGTTCTCTGTCTTTGCCCGTCGTCCGTACCCAGTCGAGGGCCAGCTCCGTTTGTTCTGCATGACTGATGACCGCGAAGACAAAACCCTTGAGAAACAAGAAAGCTTCATTGAAGTCGCCAAGTCTCGGGAAGTTGAAGTTCTCAGTGGACGTCACCAATTCCTCGAGTTTGCTGGCAACATCTTGCCATTCACAAAATCTGGTGATCAATTGAGCGTTTACTTCTTGCCATTCCAAGAGAACCGCCTCGCATTCAATGTGAAATTGCGTCAAAATGATGATGAAGAAGCAGCCAGTGCAGGCCGCATTGCCATCATGAAGGAAGCCCGATCACGTGCCGAAAGTTTGCCTCCACAGCATCCGATTTGCACATTGACTGTCACCTTACCCGATTACAACGGACCGCTGCCTCCAGTATCAAACCCCGTACAGCCCGAAGCCATTGGTGTCAAGTATGCCAACGCCTTCTCTGCTGTGCCAAACGATGCCACCGAGCCCGTCCCAATCGCCTTTGTTGCGCGTCAAATCGGTGCCGACTGGCCTCGATTGGCCCGTGCCCTGCAAGTTCCGGACGTTGACATCCGTCAAATCAAGCGAGAGTTTGGAACCGGAAGCGAACCGCTGAACATTCTTAAGATTTGGATCTTCTTGAAGGGAACTGAAGCCACTCGTAAGAAACAAAACACATTCTTGACAATTGATAACAAAAACATTTTAGCTGTCGAGCTGCAAAACGCTCTGCGTCGCATTGGCCGAGACGACATTGTTTACAGGTTAAACAAGAATGATCTCGATTCCGAAGCAGATTCTATTAGGTATACTGATTCCTACAACCTTCGGGGATCCAACTTTTCTAGCAAGATTAGTGTCGACCGCGATTATGACAAGAGTGAGCCCCAAAGTAAGTTTGACTTTTGCTTGAAAGACGTGATAATAGATGCTTTTCAGCTTCAGAAACCAAAACTGTCACCCGAACTGAGCGTTACGTTCACGAATCCGGGGAAGGTCCAATCGTAGATGAGAAGACAACCGTCACCGTCTACAAAGATGATCAGCCCGTCGAGCACAAGGAAGAAGAACGAACCACCGATTTGAATGAACACGAACACGAACAATGGCACGGTCAGGATGCGCTACCAGTTGATGATAGTCTTATCACGAACTCAAGGCATGCTATGTTCTCAACGCAAGAAGAAAAGACTGATAATGGTGTGTTACAAACAACTACATTCACAACTTCTCATGTAGTCCCAGAGCCTGAAGTCGCTGAAGCCATCATTTCCGAGCAGAGCATTGTCGAAGAACCGGCAACCCCTGTCGAAGAACCCCATGTTTCTGAACCACATGGCGATGAACCCCAAACTGCCGAACCCATTGTCGAGGAACCCATGATTGTGGAAGAGCCTGAAACCGCTGAGTCACCCATTCCTCAGCCAGAAGTAACCGAATCCGTCATTGACGAAGTCGTAACCCCCTCATCAGTACCAGCATCAGAAGAAACCCGTCCAGAATCCGCAGGTTAGTTTATTTTTTCGCTGGCATTGGCACTTGTACAGTCATGCATGAGTTTTGTTTTGTGGCCTCACTGGGATCACGCCTTCAGACACCGTCCAAGAAATTCACCCTGTTGTGGAAGAACACCAGGCCAAGGAATCGCCGTTGCGAGACGTTGGGTCGGCAACTCCAGAGCCGCAAGGTAGTAGTGCCGAGTGAAAATCTTCCACACTCTCTTCACAACAAACGCACATGCGCCCGCTTTCTTGTTCCTAAAACCCTCTATGAAGCGCCTTTTGCCACTTTTCTTACTTAATATAGTTTCGTAGATCCTTTGCAACCTGCAAACTTATTATTGCCCTGTCCCCTGTACAGTCATAACGACCTAAAAAAGGGATGTGTCTTTAGCTTTACCACGTTTTTTTTCTTTAACGCTGTGGCTGTGCATGCTTTCTTTTTTATTTTGCTTTATGTTTTTCTCCGAACTATGTATTCCTCTTTCTGTCTCTCTGCCGCTTTAACCTGTCCCATCACAAAAATCTAACTCTAGCTGTGGCGCGCCAGAGAACTGCCAAAAGTGCTGAAGTCAGTTTTGTTCCTTTTTATTGGCTGCTAAGAAGTGAAGGTTGGCATAAACGCAAAATATTATCATTTGCTTTTTGATCAACAGTCATACTGGGCAGGTAAAAGTAAACTGTGAAAGTGCTTAAAAACAGTGTTGTCGTTGTTCAACGTGAAGTGCCACAGTTTCAAAGTTCTTCCTTTCATGCACGAACACTCACGACTACATCGCACATAACTGGGATCATGCAACAACTTGTGTTAAGCCTTGGTTTACCTTTGTACACCTACTGTGTTTCATATGCGTACCCTATATGCAATTGCTTCCGGCGATTGCTTTAAAGTTATCAAGCGTAATGCCTGAAAGAAAGTGTGGCAAACGTAGTCTAACCGCAGTCAGTATTCGCCTAGATGTTGCTGCTTGCGTAGCTTGCAAAAAACGGTTATTCGTCTTGTTAGCCTGACTTTCGATGAGTATGCAAGCAATTGACTGAGTTTCTGTGCTTTACAAACCTGCCTCGGTTAACGATTGGAGGGAGGGGGCGCATGATGGCTCGCACTTGTCATACTCTTGCTAGTCTTGGCGGCAATCAAAATGAGCAGCAATTTTTTCTCGTCGAACAAGCGGCAACGGTTTAGTGTTTCTCTTTACTGCAAGCTAGTGTTCCGGACATTGATTGAACCTGCTTTACTCCATCATGTCAGCTTCAATGATCGACGAAGATGCCGTGGCCGACGTTCGTCCAATCGTTTCAGGGTTGACCTCGGGTGGTCAGCCGCTCATTAGTGGAGTGGTATTGACACCGATTCGAAATAGACAGCCGGCTGTCGCAGAGCTGGCATTGCCACAACCGTTGTTTGTCGTTAGCGGTGTCACTTCGGATGAGCAACCGATAATTCAAGGTGTTTTGAGCACAACTGTTCCGCCAGTCGATACAGCTCCGATCGAGCCGAAAAACGGATCGCTTGTTTCGCAAGCAAACTTGCCGTGTCGTGTCGGCAACGCTGTTTTACTGCACGGCGGCATTTCGCACAGCGGATATCCACTGATTCAAGGAGTTGTTGTTGATTCACAGGTGTTTGATCCAACCACAAAGGTCGGCGGTTTTATTGTAACGGAAGCTCTGTCGACTACGTTTATTGCGGCACCCGTCGCCGTAAACAATTGTAACATTGTTAATTCTGCCGATCCCACGAAACTACTGCAGAAAGTCGTAAACTTTGCCGACGCCGACGTTGCTCTCGTTTTATCTAGTCTTATTTTAAAACTATCACAGTTAAAAATGGTGAATCAACCAAAGTATAGTAGTATCGTCGAGCGGCTTCACGATCTCGAAGCTGAATTGACTGATCACGCCACAGGATTGCCTCCGGATCCAAGTCTTACGGATTTAATTGGAAAAGTGCTTGCTGCCGAATATCCAGGACACGATTTGCAAATTGTCGTCAGTAGTTCCCGAAAGACCACGACAACGAAAAGTTTCTATGAAACCGAAACAGCGGGTATGGTTGGTTTAGATCCTGCTGCCATACAGGAATTACAGAAGAAGCTGATGAAAAACATAAGTGAGAACATTTTTGAGTTTTGTTTGAAGCTCTCTAACTACACACTTGGTGTGTTGCATTGCCGTGCGTTTTGACTCAACCGAAGCTAACTTTATAACGATTATGTTTGCCCCTCTTTCTGCTTGACTTTGAATGATCGCCAATTAAGTTTTTGAAAGGATTGCCTAATTTGTGTCTGTCCTGTTCACTCTTGAATTTGTGATCGCTTTTTTGTTCAGTCCAAATTTAGCGTCTTCTCAGGCGAACTTGAACAGCGGGTGCAGCTGCGTGTGTTTGGGAGTGCACAACATCACAAGAAACATTAACATACGGACAAAAAATCATCGATGTTGACAACCTCTGTTTTAGGCTCGCCTGAGGACGTTACTGACGCTACCAGCACACAAGTACCTGCCGGACTTCATGTTCCTGACGTTGAGGTGCACCCAGGTACATTTATTTTGCTTATACACCGAACTTTTTTGAACATTTTTTATTTGCAAATTGCACAGTTGACAGATGTATAGTTTTTGTTTTCGTCTTAAATTTATTTGTGTTTGTACTCCAGATGCTGCCGTCCAAAAGAAAGAAGTGCACGAGGAAGGCTTTGCCAACGACGACGGATCCGAGGTTGTTGCAAAGAAGATGACTCGTGTTGTTACAACCAGCCAGTCCGCTGTATCAGGTGAGTGCACAAGCTTTTCGTAACTTTGTTAGACATAGTAGTTGTTAGTCATGCGTTGCGGTTTATTAGTCTTGAATTTTTGCTTTAATTTGACTTCAATTTTTCTCAATCTCGGTTTATCTCAGTTCAAACTACAGTAGTTTGACTATATCATGTAGCCACTCAATAAGTTAATCACGCTTTTTCTAGGTGTTACTGACCAACCACAACCTGACGCCAGCGGTGAGTAAAATGTTTGCCGTAAAAATGTTCTCAATTCACTGGATGCTTTTGTAATGGTTTTCACGTAATTGTGGTGTACTTTTGTTCAATTGCTTTTGTTTTCAACTTTTGTTTTTTGATTTGCCTTCAACACTTATCTTCAGTTTTTGCGCCACGTGTGATTGATTGATATAAACATGTAAACTTGTCACACCTCAGTTAAAGTGGATGTATTCTTTTGTTCTTGTGAAACACATTGAAGCTGTGTGAAATAGCCGCTTATGCACAATTACAGGTTCAAAAGTAACACTTCAAAGGTAAACCATCAACTGTATAATGGTGCCGACAACAACAAAGACCATCACATCTTCTTCCAGCTTTTGTACCTGTCAAAATAGTTTTTCTCTTTCAATGGTGAAGCATCTGTATCAAAATAAAGTACTTCTATTCCTCTGTTTCGCACTTCCCTATGCTTTATCAAAAATTTTTGCACCATTATCCTTTATGAGTTCGTATGAAGTACTTTTGTTGTTCGATATTGTCAATCTAGTGGTGGAGGTGTAATTGCAAGTTTGAAAAAAAGAAACCAATAAGAAAACAGTGAAATTAAAAAACAATTTTAGAAGCTGATGCAGATAAAGAATCTCTTGGATCTGTTCGCGATCGAATTGCTAAATTTGAATCGCTCCACGAACAAGAACAAAAACAAACTACGCCTTCAGTTACATCCAGACAAGGCAGTGATGCAGACAAAACAGAAAGCCCAAACCAAACAACGGCTACAGTTGAAACCACAACGTATACCTCTACTTTTGTAGAACGTTCAGAATCAGAACCGCAAAAACTGACCACAGTATATAGTGTAGTAAGTGAAGAACTACCATTCATTCCATTGGGTGGTAAACAGCCAGGATCAGCGCATCATTTAGAACAAATAATTGATACTAGCCACGCGGAACGTAAGACTTTTAATACCAAAAAAACGTCAAATATAACCCCTTTACAGGCGTAAGCGAACCTCACCATCTAGAAAAACAAAAAGAAGAAACGCAAATCGTCAAAACGCCGTACGACGATGAAAACCGCAAACGAAAATCATCGGCTTTTTCATCTACCGCTTCGCATATTGAATCGGAAAATAAACAACATCAACATGAGCACCGTGAAACCGACGGCGACAAAAGCCCAAGTCTGGCAAAGAAACTTGCACTGGGCATCGCTGGTGTTGCTGTTGGTGGTGCCGCTTTAGCGTTCGACAAAGTGTCGTCTGCTATTGAAGAACGGTTCCCTCGTGACGTTGATGAAGCAGAGGAACATCGCGATCCCGAGTCACCGGCCCAGGCTCCATCGCAAGTCAGCGAGCACTTCGAGGTCGAGGTCGAACACCGCGAACCCGAATCATCTGCCCATGGTGCCGAAGGCGAATTCGAGCACCGCGAACCCGAATCTCCGTCTCAGGCCCCGGCCCAAATCAGCGAGCACTTCGAGGCCGAATACATGCACCGCGAACCCGGATCACCTGCCCAGCCTCAATCGCAAGTCAGCGAGCACTTCGAATCCGAAGTTGAACACCGTGAACCCGAATCTCCATCTCAGGCTCCATCGCAAGTCAGCGAGCACTTCGAGACCGAATTCATCCACCGCGAACCCGAATCTCCAGTCCATGGTGCTGAAGGCGAATTTGAGCACCGCGAACCCGAATCTCGAGCTCAGGCTCCATCGCAAGTCAGCGAGCACTTCGAAACCGAGGTCGAACACCGTGAACCCGAATCACCTGCCCAGGCTCCATCGCAAGTCAGCGAGCACTTCGAGACCGAATTCATCCACCGTGAAACTGAATCGCCAGTCCATGGTGCCGAAGGCGAATTCGAGCACCGCGAACCCGAATCTCCATCTCAGGCTCCATCGCAAGTCAGCGAGCACTTCGAGACCGAATTCATCCACCGCGAACCCGAATCACCAGCCCATGGCGGCGAAGGCGAATTCGAGCACCGCGAACCCGAATCTCCTGCCGAGGCTCCATCGCAAGTCAGCAAGCACTTCGAAACCGAGGTCGAGCACCGCGAACCCGAATCTCCATCTCAGGCTCCACCGCAAGTCAGCGAGCACTTCGAGACCGAATTCATCCACCGCGAACCCGAATCACCAGCCCATGGCGGCGAAGGCGAATTCGAGCACCGCGAACCCGAATCTCCAGCTCAGGCTCCATCGCAGGTCAGCGAGCACTTCGAAACCGAGGTCGAACACCGCGAACCCGAATCTCCAGCTCAGGCTCCATCGCAGGTCAGCGAGCACTTCGAAACCGAGATCGAACACCGTGAACCAGAATCACCTGCCCAGGCTCCATCGCAAGTCAGCAAGCACTTCGAAACCGAGGTCGAACACCGCGAACCCGAATCTCCAGCTCAAGCTCCATCGCAGGTCAGCGAGCACTTCGAAACCGAGGTCAAACACCGTGAACCAGAATCACCGGCCCAGGCTCCATCGCAAGTCAGCGAGCACTTCGAGGG
>KB455564.1:517629-536902 GCA_000341325.1 Panagrellus redivivus | reverse complement strand
CTTCTTCAGCCGTTTCCACCTCAATAACGGGACCATCAGGAACAGCTACAGTAGCTTCCGTAGAACCATTGGGTGCGTTGGCAGCTGCGGTTTCTTCAGCCACATGTGAATCCGTGCCATCGGTAGCTTTCGGAGCGCCGTCAGATGCAGCATCTACTTCCATCTCATCGTCAGAATCCGGGTAGTCTACGAGCGGCTTCTTACAACGTACAACAGTAGTCTCGACAATAACATGAGGATAAACATGATCAGTAGCCGCAGGGGCGTTGTCCACGTCATCGTCTTCAGCTTCACCATTGTCAGGGTCCTCGTCACTCAAATGCTCATCATCCGAATCGATTACAATGACGGTGCCGGGCGGCACACAACGAGGAAGCGGATCGGGTACTTCGAGGTACAAATCAAAATGCTCGGTGGATACTTTAGCAACTTCCTGATGGTTCATCCGTTTCTCGAAAAGCACACACTTTTCGAGGGGATTCTCACTTCGACGGCTCACGGCGAAGTAATTGCAGTGGCGGCAACGATACATCCGATTGATTTTACCCTTTCTGAAGTAGGGTTGGCGATACGGGGTAGCACCTTGACCCATAAGATGGGCTACCATGGCGTCAAAGTTGTCGAAGGGGGTCCGAATCCACTTTTTGCTGGTCTTTCGCTTCTTACGTTTTCCCATTCCTGCAAAATTGGGAATTAAAACAGGTAAAAGTTGCTGAAATTTGAAAACTACCTACCTCGGGCAATCGGCTGTCGACGTGCTTTCGAAGAAGCTCGAACGTTGGTGGTAGCCTTCTGAACCGTCGACGGGACATCCAGCACTTTCTGCAAGACCTCGTCAATGGTGGCATCGATTGTGGCGGAATCTGAAAAATGAAACATACAAAAGATAAAAGTGATAAGAAAACTACCATTGATGGGTTTAAACTTCCAATGATTTGGTTTAACAACGTGGTTGTGCTTTCCCTTTTCAAACACGGCAACTTCATCGGCATTCCGGATAGACAGCATCCGAAAGGCGCAGTTCTTGTTCCTGCATTTGAAAGACGTTCTCATCGACGTGAGGGTTGGGGTATCGCCGGCACGGCAAAGATTATGGGCGATGCGGTGATTGTTGACTTCATTGGAAGTGGCTGGGTAGACGCCGATCAGAGTGTACGTAGTTTCCCTAGGCAATTTGAGGGGACCAGAAGGCAAGTTGATCAACTGGTTTTCCTGCTTGCTCAGGTAAGGGTTGTCGAAGGACAGCTTAGGCATGGCTGAAAACAAAAAGTAAGTCCATTCAGTGAGCTGTCGCGAAACCGAGTGAATCTGGCCAAAAACGTTAAATACTGTGAGTTTCAAGCAATAAAATCGATGGGAACGGCGCAAATCAAGGCGCAAAACGTGACGAAATAGGCCAGTTGCACAAAGTGAGGGCAAGTTTTTCGCGCCAATTTAAAAAAAATTGAAAAACGCTCATTGCGCACATCGGTGCATTATTTTCAAAGATTTCAGATTGGTAAATTATGCAAAAAGCCAATTAACAACAAAGCAGACGGCCAGCGCTGCAGCATTCTTTAGCGGAGTCAAATATGCGCCAGTTTTCGCGCTAATTTCGAAAAAGTCGAAAATTACTGTTGCCGCGCGTATCCGAACGACCACTTTCACACGCCACAATTTAAGACTGTTGCAATTCGCTTTTTTTATGTCGTGTCCGTTCATTTTTTGAAATGTACAAATTTTTTAACATCTTTGCAATCGTCCACATCATTTTGAAGTCATTTTGAAGCAAATTATAATTCCAGTTTTATTAGATGTCACAAAACAAACTACAGTGGTGATGAAGCACTGTATTGAAGTCAATGTTGATGCACGTTTCAAAGGATCAAAGCCAAGCAAGCGGCGCGTGCCGTCGGCAATAACCCTTTTAGCGGCACGCAATTAGTTTCGCATTGTTTGAAACTTCACAAGTTTAGAACAATTCAAGTAATCATTTATTATTCCAAGCAATATAAGCATACCAAAGGTATATATGAAGCATGATTATGGCTCAAGAGTAGACAGATCTGTCTCTCGAATTAATGTTGAGGCTCGACACCAGTCATTGTTGGCCCCCTGCTGACATCCTGGAACAAGACTTGGTTCTTGGCAGTTTCCGTTTTTGACATTGAAATCAGGAAGAATCGGCTGCACGGACGACCGAAGAGACAGTCGATATGGGTGATGCAGACGTTTTTGGAGGTGACGACTACTTTGGGCGCGCTGAAATTAAGGTTAGTCATATCTTTTGGAAGGCAAATGACCAAAACTCACGTCTGACCTACCATCGGCGGAGTGCGACCGCACCCTCGCAAGCCTCCTTGGCGTCTGAGAAGATCAACTTTGCAGGACATTGGTACCGGACTTTGTTGCCATTGGTGCAGACGTAGTAGTTCGAACTGCAATCATCAGCGTAGAAGCCATTGGTGTAGTGTAGCCCCTGGGTTCTGCAATATTTTGCCGACAAAGTGTTTGCTGTTGTCGGTGAACACACTATTTCAGTAAAGCGAAAGAGTTGAACTTAGTCAGATTAACATCGTTGACATATTGTTTAGTCAAATTAATCAATATCAACAAATGAATAATAGCACTTGTGATTAGGGGCAACCGCTCTAACTTATAAAGTTTGCAGAGCCGTTGCCCTTGAAACAGTTGTCGTCCTTTCTCATTGAAAAAGGTTTGCAAACCCCATCAAAAGTTTGAATCATTTATTTGAGAGGTATCAACAAAAAAGAACCCGCATTAAAATTATTTCTTTGAATTTGGTGGGTTTGATCCCGTGGAGCGTTTCACAATTTCGGCACTCTTGACCCGTTCGATCGTTTTGACGGCTTCTTTCGACTTCACCGCCGCACTTCCGCCTGGTAGACTCGGCGCAGTTGGAGCCGCCGAATTCCGCTTCTCGGCGCTCATGCCGATTTTCGGCGTTTTCGGGTGCCGTGGTTCAACTTTCGTACGTTGGCTCGAATAATCCGGCCCACTGGTGCCGCGTTTGATTGAAGCGGACTGCGTCTGTGACACTACCGTCATCTCGTGGTTCACATTGAAGAATTCAATGTCCTTGATAGCATCGTTGAACGTTACCCGGAGCTGCTTTTTCGGAGAATCGCCGACGGCCTGTGTTCTTTGAAGCCGTTTATCGTAAATCATGCGTTCGCCTTCGGTGGGCATTGCTAACGTGTTTGAAATGAGTGTGTTTCGTCGAAGGGTTTGGCAACTGAAGATTTCCTTGCGACTTTCGAGCTCAGAGAGCGGCGCCCACGGGTCCCATTTGACGTTTCCGGTGATCTGGAAGTGCATCTTTCAAATAATTACAAAAACAGAAGTAAACAAACATCAGCTTGACTCAAATCGCCAGCAACTTCGGTTAACTCAGCCTTGCCGAGGGATCGAACCATGTCATGGCAAGTGTAGACAATTTCTTTGCCATTGTACATGTAATTTTCAGAATTCGGTTCATCATCGATCGGGTCTTCTTCGATGAGCTCCTCTTCTGGGTTCGGTGCTTGCTCGATGGAGGCTTCTTTATCCTTTTTATCGTGGCTCCCTTTATTAAAATCAGGGGCGACTGTATCGTCGTCTTTCGGGGGTCTTACTTTTTTGATAAACGAGAATGCAATGTCACCTGAAACCATCATCATTATTATCAATTTCAATTTGCGCTACTTTTTTGTGGTGAACGGCATTATGACATTCGCACATTTGGTCTCGACGAACGGGTATTTGCAAATTCGCACAATCTTTTTGCAGTGTTACGCTATTCGCACCTATTTGCATGCGCTATATCATATTAGGTATTTAGAGCGATTGTGCGAACGAAACATCCCTGTTCAAAATGAAAAGCATACCTTTCATGGTTGATTTCACTTGTACTGACTGTTCTTGAGTAGCTTCTATCTTCTTTTCCCTCTCAGCAATCCTCTCAATAATCGTCGTATTAGGCACTTGCCCTAGGGCCTTTTGCGCTGCTTCCATTTGCCGTTTTTGCTCCTCTATGGTGACTTGCACGTTCTTTTCGGCCGCTTTTGCTTTATGCACGGCAGCTACGCTTTTCTTACTGTGTTCTACTGGCTTCTGAAATGGTTTTAACTGTGAATTTTGGACATACTTTTCCGCATAGGTATACTGTAGTCAGATACCGTAACCCAATACGGTTTGTTTGGAAGTAACCCACTTTATGTACAGGTGGATGACTCCGCCTGGAATCAATTTCGCCTCGGGGCACCCGCATCGACTCCTTGCCACTGATCGGGGCATGGGGTGGCTTGTTATTCTTCTTGCGATAGATGCACATGCTTGCAATGTATGGGTGTAGATTGGCCCCTCGCGTGTGCCCTTACGATAAGTTGGATCGTTGGTTCCAGATGGTACGCGAGTCCGTCACCCGAGGCTCCTCGACGCCGTGGATTTCATTCGGGCGAAGCATCGTGTCAGTGCCCCCGGGGGCCGCGTTGAATCCGTCGCGACAACCTTCTCAACGAGAGGAGCATGGAAATTTTGGGGGCAATATAGGTTTCTCAGAGGAGAGGTACGGTGGGCATGGGAAGGGGTTGTTCACCATGCAAATGAGCTGATAGGACGTGAATTGATCTTTGGCGTGAAACCAAAGCCATTACGGGTATCGCGGACAGGATGGCGTCAACGGATGTCGAGTGCACCGCCATCGATGACTACGACTTTGCTGAACTGTCACTGTTGTCGACATCAACGGCGAATGACCAACTCGGGTCGGAGTTTGAAAAGATCCGGTCGGCGAGACAGGCTGTGGAGGACTTTATCAGTGAAAACGAGGACGATGAAGACCTTGGCGAACTCATCGATGCCCGATCCAGCCTCACTGTGGACAAGCCAGTGGTTCCACAAGTCCAGGACCCAGCTTCCGCGCTCTTTTTCTCGGTGACGACGGATGAAGATGCCGAAGTGCAAGGCGAATTCATCAAAGAACGCCCTGGAGCACTGAGATTCAAGCTAAAGTTCTTGGACTTTATCATTGAACAGAAGCAGCCCGCTGATGTAGGCCTTTTCTCCCATCTACAGTATCCTATTGTCTTTTTATCACCTTAAAACTTCGAAATTTAAGGAATCCTCCCCGCAAGAACTTCACGTCTACGCCGAAGCCCGTGAACCCAATGTCGAATGGCGCTTCATGGTCCAATTACGCGTCCTGACCAGCCAGGTCAACTATCCCCTCAGGGTCGTCGACTATGACGTTTTCGAGTTCAACACACGCTCCAGACCGCTCATTTTGGTCAACAAGGCTACCAATTTGAACCATATTCGAATTGAGATGCGTTACGTCCAGCAATTTTACGAAAAGTTGCCAAACTTCGATATCGATCTGCATGGGGCTGACGTTTTGCTCGATTTTAATGACGGTCTCTTGCCAATGAGGGCTCATTCGGCACTATTGGCGCTGTATTCCGCCAAGATTGGTCTGTTTTGACCTTTCGATTATAAAATATAGATTGATTATGTCAAATGGAACATGGTTTTAGCCAAAATGATCGAAAAGTACGACACCCCCGAATTCATCGCAACCGGCGGCACCCCTGTTCTGATGATGACAGAATGCGACCGATCTGAATTCCTTGAAGTCCTGTTCCACATGTACTCCACAAACAGGCCGTTGTGGGCGGATTTCAGGCGATTGACAAAGGGTGCGGTGGCTTATCAGGTTTTGCCCATCTTGGAGAAGCTTATTACACATATGCTTGATTTTGATGCAAGTTTTTACTCTTTTGAACTCCTAAAACGGCGAAATTCCAGATGCCCGTGATGGCCAAACTCCATGAAGCCCTCAAACTCGGTCTGGACGATGCTGCTCGCGAACTCGCTTTCATGGCGGAGAAACTCGGCATTTGGACCTATGTGATCGGAACGGGCATGGATCCCAAGAAGGAGTTTGGCGAAGAAGCTTACCGTAACCTTATTTGTCCGAGCATTGTCTTGGCGAAACGGTCCCCGCGACACGTGCGCATCCGGCAGGTCAATGAGCTACCGTACAACTTGACCAATCCGACCCCGCTTGAGAAGGCCTTTGCCGTGCCGTTGGTCGTCTCCGGAAAAACTTATTACGTTAATAAGGGGATTCTGAAGCTGTATAATGACAGTGAATTTGGACGCGGCAATAATGGTGGGCTTTTTCGACCCCACCAAACTACCAAATACCGTAACCCTACCAATTCAGGCGAGCTCTACCCCCGCATCACCGTCGAACTGAAGAAATATCTCGAAGCCCACGACATGCCGCTCCAGATCGTCATTGAGGTCATGCTGAACTTCATGAATCCCATGCAGCGCCATGTCCGCATCGAATTCGTCCGCCCGATCATCATCCTCGCGGCCGAGCACAAAATGCCGCGCCTGTTACGCGAGATGGAGAAGATCCTCGTCGATGAGCCGCCGATGACGCCCGAGCTGTTGCTCAATCACTTTGAGCTCGGCGCAAAGTACAACTTTGCAAACTTGACGGGGCAATCGCTGCTGCGGATCGAGGCCAAGTGAGTACCCATTTCCGCACGTCCACCCCAGGCTCCCTAATGGTCTAGTGGTTAGGATTTCTGGTTTTCACCCAGGCGGCCGGGGTTCGATTCCCCGTTAGGGAAGTTTTCTTTTTTCATTTTTTTATTTGCAGCTACTTATCAGTCGCGCACCGGATGATCGATTTACCGGCTTTCAAGACGCTTTCCTCTGATCTACAAGCGTTAATTATGGATCGTATTTCGTCAGGGTGGGCTCAAACCAGCTGGAGATTGGCCAACAGTGTTCCAACGCGGAAGATTCGCCGTTTCGTGAATGAGGACGATGGTGGTCCGAGCAACCATGATGCCGATCTGGCAACTTTCAATGACATCAACTCGATGTGTGCTTTCGGCGAGCCCCAGGACGTGCGTGACTTCGAAGAGACGGCCGTGAGTCCGGTGAGGTCGCGTCACTGAAGCCAAGCATCTTTTTTACTTATCAAATGTGTCTGTAGACCACGTAGAATGAATGAATCTGTTTAGCAAAGACAATTTATTAGGGTAAACATAACAAAAGTGACAAACTTGCTACGCGAAATTAATAAAATCAGCTTAAATTAACTTATTACAACTCATAAATAGCCCCGAAACAAAGAAGGCCTCTATGCCCATGCCGCCTTGATGCTGCTCTGTTTCCAGATACGCTTCACGACGAAGCTGCTCGTCACGAGCAGGATCATAACCGCCGAGATAAGGACGTAGTCAAAGTCGTCCTTGAGGATGTCGAAAGTGCCCGAGGGCGTTACCCGTGTGTAGAATAAGTCGAGGCCGTAAGCCAGCATGAGCGAAGTTGATTCGAGACCGGACGTACTGAAATCGTTCATTAAAGCTCACATTTCTAGAAAAAGGTAAAGCCAACTTACGCAGTCTTGATTCCATGAATATGAGCCACCGTCTGGTTGTAATTGATCAACTCTTCCGTGGCTACAGGCAATTCCGGCATGTATGGCACGATCATTTCCTCACGAAGCTCTGGTGTCATTTCGATCGGGCGTCGAGCATCGGCAAAGCGACGCGATACTTCGAGAATGCCACCGAATGGCATTGCGATGAGAAGGCTGCGGGTTGACAGACCTTGGACTAGAAAGAACCATCATTGAACAAGTTTAAACATTGCAAAACCCAAAACTAACCTGTATCCGTAGCTTGGATGGCACTCACGCCCTGGCTGAACACATACGCCTTCGAGATGACTTCCAATGGCGTCTTCGTCGTTGTGAGCGAGTTGAAGTTGTTGGCATTCGTCTGTTCAGCGCCTTCATACAGCTCAATCACACCCAACTCGGTACGGCGGGTCTTCTCATTCCAATAAGTGTAGACAAGCCAATTCTCGCAGTGGACAGCATGAAACGGAGCCTGGACTCGGGTATGTCTTGCTGTGTGGATAATCTGACCGGAAACGGCATCAATGAGATGGACCGAGAGCTGGGATTCGGTGGAATCATAGGTTAGAGCGGCGACAAGATTGGGGTTCGTGTACTTGTAGAGGACAGAACGGTCACCGAGGACGCGGCCCTGGCTGTGGGTCTTTTCTGAAATGACAAAAATCAATTTCAAAGAAACAAATTTGCTCAAACTTACGATTGACAGGCTTTCCAGAGACGAAAACAAACTTCTCATTCTTCGCAAAGTTAAGGCTTGACTTCCAAGTTGGCACAATCGACGCAGAAGCCAAATCAAGCTTTCCACCCTGGACAGTACCGGCTTCAGCATCGAACGAAAACACATTGATTCCATCGGTAGGGTAAGTCGGCTCCAAAAACGGGTAAACTTCGATCTTATCATTCGAATCGATCGTCAAAACCGGGTACAGGTGCTCAGAGTTCGTAAATGGCAGCAATTCAATCCGCTTCAAACCATTCCGGGTGACGATATCAGTCTGCTGGCCTGTGATCGGATTGAAGGCGAGAAGCCGGATTTGCGACGATCCCTTGACGCCGAAAGCGACAGTAGCTTGGCCATTGAATTGGTAATGGGCCGTGGTTCGTTGGATGAAGAGTGGCACTCGAGCTTTGCCCAATTGAGTCTTCAGCGGCTGGGCGTCGTCACCGAGGTAGAGCGACCACAAAACTGAACCGTCATCGTTGTGAAGGCCGAGGACGGCGCCGTTGAGGGACGTCACGACGATAACCTTCCTGAGGTTGAAGTAATCCCGCTCCAAAACGGCATCATTGAAAGCGGCCGCGGATCCCGGGCGGGGCTTATTGAGTCGCCTAAGGGCACTGTCATCGCCGAGGAAGTTCTTCATGACGACGGAGAGGGACACGTGTTTGGTTGAAACGAGCTCAAAAGACAGGATGGCACGATCAATGAAGTCCAAAACGGAGCGACGGAATTCCTCGATTTGAGAAAACAGTCTCACGGAGAAGGTTTGAAGAATGTTGGAATCTTTCAAGCTGAATTCCGTTTCTATGCGAGCCTGGGATTCGGAGAGCGGAAGGTCGACCATTTCGACGGAGCTGATTTCGGCCAGGGCTTCGAAACGGCTCCATTCAAGGACGGCCTTCGGGTCGGCAGTGGACTGGATTTCGTAGAGATCGACGCGGCAATCTTTGCGGACTGTGAGGATCTGAGCGGATGCACCGGCGACGAGAAGGGAGACGTGGTCGATAGGGGCTTGTTGAAGGGGTTCCAGCTTGACCGACGCGATGAGCTTCTTCGACTTCAGATCAAAAAGCTTCGCGACGCGAAGCACATCGTAGTAGGCAATGAGAACCTGGCGGGATTGGTCTTCGGTGTCGATGGTCGCAGCGACGACGGGGGTGTAGTCAATGTTGAAAAGTGATTGCAGCGAACCAGCTCGGAGCTCGAAAACAGAAAGCTTCGGATTGGCAGCGACAGCGAAGGTGGCCGGCAAACCGAGGTCAATGACATCACTAACTGGGGCGTCGAACTTCACAAGTTTCAATGAAGTAGTGACATCAACGGCAGCGTTATCGACGATCAAAACACGGCCAACTTTCGTAACCTTCTTGGGGGCCGATGGCAATGTAAGCTTTACAGGCTCACCGAGCGATCCAGATTCATACGAGAACTTGGAAACGCTCAACGTATTCCCAGAGATGGCAGCAACATGGGCAGAACCGTCAGCGCCAATGGCAACACCGAGGAAATCGGCGGAATTCGAAACGGTCGTGGACAGCTTTTCAGTGCCTTTGGCAATGGAGTAAACACGAAGTGTGCTTCCAGCGACGAGGAAGACGGCTTTATCGCCGGCGAGAACTGCGGCATTGCTGAAAATGCAGTATTAACATTGAAAAACGTCTAAATTATATAAAAACATACGCAACAGCCTGCAAATTCAGCTTTTGCTGCCATTTCAAGACACCTGTAGCTTGATCGAAGACACGCAGGAATTCGCCGCCATTGACAAGGGTTGCGACGTCTAGAAAAGCAACAGTTAACAACTTTTTTATAAAACAAAGCCAGAAACTTACAAGGCCGCTTGGCAGTGCTGCTTTGACTAATCTGCGGCGGCACTGGGTGATCGATTTCGTTAATTTGACGCCATTCTGAAGACAATTTATATATATTTCAACCCGTAGTTTTACTAAAACTTACCAATCTCGCCCGAATTGACATTGATTGAAGCCAACGCATTCCGTTTACTCGCAACAATCAAGAAATCCTTTCCAGAAGTGGCATATCGGCCCAAAGCTGTTTGCGACGGGCATCCGATGTGGGTCGCGCGCCTTAAAAGTGAACATTATCAGTGGTTGGGGTGATAAAATCGACTTACCAATCAAATTTGCCGACTTGGTCCTCAAACAAGGCCGATACTCCGCCAACAATGGCCAAAACTAACGCCGCATATATGGCTATCCAATTTCTCATGACGATACTGGCTCAGGTTCTATGCATAGACGATGGATTGTTGAAGAGATTGGACTGGAATGATCTATAATTTGGAGACAAGTAAGTGAGATCAAACGTCAAACGTGACGGAAGTGTGGCCAATCGAAAAACATCGCGCATTAGCATTTTTTGTGTCAACGATGAGCTGCGCTTTTCGTGGTGAGAGGGATGATGGGGTGAGGGGCGCGCGTGCATTGAATGGAGCGACATTGTTTTTTGGGTTTCATGTGATTTCTATCACAAGGCATTAATTCACAACAGATTTTGCTGTTGTCAAAACATTAACAGTATGTGTTGCATTGTGTATTAAAAAAAACGTGATGTTGAAAACAGTAATAAAAACAAAAATCAAAATTGTGATTTTCCCGCACTAGTAAAAACTGTCGCACCACAGAGACCCCTCCAAATGTGCGCGCAACATGCATCTCATCCCTACAACCGCGCATTTCCCATTTCTTCAAGCTTGTTCGCAGCTTCAACTTTGACCCCAAATTCCACCCCAATGTCCTCCTCCCCCACTCCAGCTGATCAACTCCAAGGTTTGTCACTACCCTCCTTAACCTTACCAGCTCCACTTTACCACCTTTCCAGTCAAACTCGTCACACAATCGACGGATTCCTGTGTGGTCAACCAGCGCAAAGTCCACAAGCAGTACCAACCAACGGACCTCGTCGAACTCGCGAAATCCATCCAATCTTCCCATGAGTTCGTCCAGTCCAATGCGGTATCCAAGCTGAGCGTTATCGCGGAGCAGATGGCAGCCTTGGAGAATGTGAGTTTCACAAAATTTTATATATATTTTAACTTTTTGCCATTCCAGCAAGCCAAGCAAATCATCGAGAAAGCCCGCCTCGATGCCGAACTTCACAACATTCCGTGTAATCTTCAGAAAATCCCTGGCAAAATGTATCACTTATGGCAGAAACCGAGTGGCGAGCGCTTTTTCTCGATGTTGAGCCCGGAGGAATGGACAACCTCCAAAAACGAGCATTTAGGCTCATTCAGATTCGAGTACGACCGGTCCTGGACGGCCGAGAAGGATTTTGATACGGTTAAATTCCATCGGGGCCTAGTTGAGAAATTTTGCACGTCGCGGGCTATTCAGAATTAACAGATTTGATACAGATTACACAGATTGAATAAACTATATATCTAAATTGGCTGGATTGTGGATACATTTGCTTTCGATTTGATATTTTTGAAGTTTATGGATTGGGTTTGATATTCAATGTCGTATTGTTGCAGTTTTGCTGGATGGCAGACTCCCGAAAGGGCGGCATCTTTAACAGTGCCAAGTTTTCGGAACGGGTCTTCAAAAACCTGCCTGAAGGCGTCCGTCGCGGAGTCAAACGGGACCTAGCTTTCGTGACCCGGCGCGATCCCAACGCTAATGACGACAAATGGAACAAAGCCGTCTTGCCAGAGCCTCGACCATCGGCTTCAAATGCAATTTATCAGAGCCAGAGGCAAGTCGAATCTTTCGAGCCTTCACCCATGTCGTCGGTACCCGTCCAGCCATCCCGGCCAACGAGATGCATAGGGAATGATGTTTCGTCGATTGTACAGGCGCAGATTGCGGCAAAAGCGGCGGCGATTGGAAATAAGAGGCAGTTTTCGTGAGTTTTCCAAACTGAAAATGTGTTAACGTTGATTGCTTGAAATTTGCAGAACAGCCCGGGAAGAACTCGAAAACCTTCGTCGATCCAAGACCTCTTTTCAAGCTTCCGAAACACCGACTATGTTCAAATCACCGCCGAGAAAGAAGCCCTGTCCAGATGAACGGAAAGAACCGGCATTTCCAGTGAATCGGCCAGCTTCGTTGATTGCTAAAAGCATTTTGAATGGATTGCCGCATCTGTCTCTCCATAATAATGATGCCATGATGTATGAGACGGCTGTGAATAAGATTATCAAGGATGCGATCAAGACGAAAGTGCGGCCGAGTTCGAGGAATCGAAGCGTTGTGGTTGGTTTTTTACCTTTAATTTTGAATTTTATGGTCGAAATTGCAGCAAAACAGCCCCATTTCCCAACTCCTGAACCAAACCGCGCCCCTTTCATCGACCCATTCACGCTTCTCTAACATTAGTATCCCGCCGCCGATCGATGATGAAGAGCCCAGCAGAGATGTGACAAGATACATTCAGAGCAATGCATCCATGGCTGAGACGACGGCTGATATTTCGATGGCATCTGTTTTTGACCCGTTTAATCAATGTAAGCCGCATGTTTTTCTAGCTTGTATTTATAGCCTTCATTTTCAGCCACAATCTCCGTCGATTCAACCCTCACCCGCAAAATCCTAGCTCGAAACAACACCATCCACAACAATACCCCCGACAATGCCAACACATCCAAGTTCAGCCTGAGCGGCATGCGTAGAATGTTGAGCAACTCCTCTTTCGGCAATACCACAGTCAATGAAACGGCAACGAAATCGGATTCCAACTTGTCGGTTCTCAGCAATGCCCACCGCAATGATTCCCATTCGACTGTAGCCTCGGCTTCCGGGTCGACATCCTTCCTTCAACCATCAAACCGTACAAATACATCGTTTTTCACAGCTCCCGGCGCTCGAGAACTCGAAGAAGAAGACGAATTCCTTCAATTCATCCTCAACCGAACCCCCTCACCCAGTCGTGGCAGTGGCGGCGGAAGTTCCTCCAATGAGTCTATTTTTATTTTCGATGATTGAATTGAAATTTATTGGGTATTCGATACCGGTACTTTCATTCCCCGATACTCATTTTACAGTTTTTCATATTGTTTACCTTATTATCACGTTGTTTGTTGATGTTGTTATGTTTTCTGATGCCTATTTTGTTATCAATCACTGTGTTTTGGCGAGATTTACCGGTTTGAAGGCCGTTTGATATCTGAAATTTGTGATTTTCTTTAAATTTGAACTATTTTATTGCATTTTTGCAGATGTCAACGACATTCATCCTCGACAATGGCTCCTATCTCATCAAAGCGGGGCGTCTGACAGACGAAAAACCGAAGTTGATCCCAAATTTTGTCTTCAAAACGGGCAGTGATTCGTATGTCGGAAATGAGATTGATGATTGTCTTGATCCGGGCGGGATTTATCTGAATTCGCCTTTTGATAGAGGGTATTTGGGTGAGTCTTTGGATCCCAACTTTTGAGGCTGATATGAGTTGTTTCAGTCCATCTTGACATCGAAAACGAAATCTGGCAACACACCTTCCTCCGTGAATTCGGCGTCGACCTATCCGATACGAAGCTCGTTCTCACCGATTCCAATCTTGCCGTTCCGACGATCGATATCGGTGTCAGGGAGGTACTTTTCGAAACCTATGGCCTGAATTCCCTCTTGATGACATCAGCGCCGAGCATCATTGGCCGTAAGCAATTCGTCGAAACCGGACGACCCCATGGACTTGTCGTCGATGCTGGACATGCTTTCACGCATATTGTGCCGTTCCTGCTCGGGCTACCGTGTCTCGAGCAAACGATGCGCATAGATGTCGGCGGAAAGTACATGACTAACATGTTGCGGGATAAGATTTCATACTCACAAGTCGATGTTAAGAGCGAATTTCGGATTGTGAGCGAGATTAAGGAAGATGTTTGCTCGTTTGCGACTGATATTCGGGCTACGCTCAACAAATTGCGGTTGGTTTTGACTTTTTCAACGTTATTGTAGTTAAAGATGTTGTATTCAGTGAGACGAAGGACGTTGTCAAATACTACCTCCCCGATTTCAACCTAATCCGACGAGGCCGCTTCAAAACTGCCGGCGAACCAGCTGAATACGCCGATTTGACTGCGATTACACTCGGTCCTGAACGCTATGTCGTCCCGGAGATTCTCTTCCATCCGGATCTCATCAATATCGATCAAGTCGGCCTGAAGGAGGGCATCGTCAAAGTATGCAATGGCACTTTTGATTACGATTTGTTCGGGAAATACATGCTGGAGAATGTTTATGTCGTTGGAGGGTCGGCGGCGCTTCCGGGGTTGAAGGATCGATTGTAAGTCCATTTTCTCTCATCTATTCAACCTTATCAGATGTATTTCAGAATCCACGACCTTTCAAACGTCTTTGCCATCGGCGACGCCCCCTCCGATTTCGCCAACTGCATCCAAATTCCACCAAATCCCGTCACCGAGCCCTGGCATGCTGCTTCGTATCTGCTGAAATACGATTCTGTCTTCACCGATCGCTTTGTTTCGAAGAAAGAATACCAAGAAAGTGGTGCTCGTGTCTGTGACACCAAATTCAAACAATTTGCGCCCATGGATTGGTATGATGTACCCGATCCACAGTGGCAGGACGATTTCGGAAAGATCGTAACGGTATCATCGCCGTCGAAAACGCCTTCCCCTGCAAAACGACGTGTTCAACCTGTTGTTTACGCTGAAGAAGAGGTACCGAAGCCGCCGCCGGAGAAAGTCCGGCGGATTGAAAAGCCGAAAACACCTGAAGTTCCAAAGCCCAAGCCAAGCAGGCCGAAGAAGGATGGCACCACGCCGAGGCCTTCAAAGGCGGCCATTGTCCAGCAAGAATCAGGGTAAGCAAATGTGCACGTTCTTTCCTATCCTTTTTTGCACTTTTTTAACTTAACTTTTTTTGATTTTACAGGTTTGCAACTTCGAATTTATGTTGCTTTAGCTTTGAAAACCAATTTTGATTAAATCCTTTTCAGATCGACCGAAACGACACCCGCTCCAAAGCCGAAGAAGCGCCGTCCGCCTCAACGCACGCCCAAACCATCACCTATCCCGCAATACCCTGGAGGCTCTGTGATGCGACCCCAAGGACCACCACCGCTTCCACAATCTCCACGTATTGTCGCACCGGTTCGAGCGCAACATATTTTCGTCATGAATCCGAATGGTCAACCAAGCCAGGGCACGGCGCCGGGTTCTTCCGGCTCACCGGGGCCGTCTACGATGACCTACCGTCCTTCCGGAAGCGGTCAGTCCATGATGGGTCCGCGACAAAGCTTCCTTCCAAATCCACCACCTCGCCGAGTGTTTGTCCGAGTGGCGAATCCAGGCAATGCCCCACCTGGCAATGCTTCACGATTGCCGCGACCTCCAGGAATGCAAATGCAGCAGGTCATGGGCCATGGACTTCCCGTAATGATACCCCGGCGAACCACCTATCGACAAGTCGATGGCGAGAAATTCATAGTCTCACGTGTGCCAGTATCGTCGATGACATCCCAACGACCGCGGACCAGCGTTCAGATGCCGATGCAGCGGTTTGTTTCGCGTGTCTTGCCGCCGATGTCGTCAGCATCTATGGTTCCATCGAGTTCAACAGCTCAGCCACAGCAACATCAGCAACCGATCGCCGTCGTAACTCTTGGCGATGAGGACAGTGATTCGGCGCCGAAATCGAATTCATCCAGCCCCAAGCCGCCCCTTCTGTCTGCGGTGTCACCGATTCGGCCACCCATTTTGAGGCCCCAAGTGCCGATGCCGTCTGGTATGGTGCGCCAGGGCCCACCAAGACAACTCGTGTATCGTCGAATCGTGCGACCAGCTGGCAGTCGACTTCCGGGTCCGGCTCCACGACCACCATCACATACTCAAGCTGTGTACAATCGATGCCGGGTAGAGGAGGAGTATGATTCGCCGGATTCGACGCCCGGAACTCCGACGCCGCAATGAGATCAATTCACTTGCATAAACATTGTTGCTTTAACTTTTTGTATAAACTGTGAACTAACGATTTGCTTGTGTACTGTATCACAGGTTGTTGACCTGATTTCCTATCTTTCATCCTTTTTTCTTTCACACTTTATTATTTCAATGCCTTCAGGCGGTCCTCATCACCATGGCCAACTTTGCCGGTGATCGTAACCAGGACGCCACGATCTATGTCGGCGGTCTCGATGATAAGGTCACCGAAGGCATCCTGTGGGAGCTGTTCGTCCAAGCCGGCCCTGTCGTCTCAGTAAACATGCCGAAGGATCGAATCACGGGTGCCCATCAAGGGTTTGGCTTCGTCGAATTCATGGGTGAGGAAGACGCTGATTACGCGATGCGTATAATGAACATGATCAAGTTGTATGGTAAGCCGATCAAAGTCAACAAGGCCTCGGCGAATGAAAAGAATCTCGACGTTGGTGCCAATCTGTTCGTCGGTAACCTCGATCCCGAAGTCGATGAGAAGCTGCTTTTCGATACGTTTAGTGCTTTTGGTGTCATTCTACAGGTTTGTTCTTACTGTAGGTTTTGATTGGGGTTGACATTTGATGGTTTCAGGTGCCGAAGATAATGCGCGACGCCGAAACAAACTCCTCAAAGGGCTTTGCTTTCATAAACTTTGCTTCCTTCGAGGCATCTGACGCCGCTCTCGAGGCTATGAATGGCCAATACCTGTGCAATCGGGCCATCACGTGCTCCTACGCTTTCAAGAAGGATGCCAAGGGCGAACGGCACGGAACCGCCGCTGAGCGATTGTTGGCAGCTCAGAATCCGGTGCTTACGGGTGATCGGCCTCATCAAATGTTTGCGGAGTGTAAGTTGATCAAATTTGAGAGCTTTGTAAAGTTAGTTTTGATCTTACAGTACCCCCGCCGCCAGTCATGGGTGGTATGCCCCCGATGCCTCCCATGGGCATGCCTGCCTATCCGCCGCCGCCTCCTGGTATGCCTCCAGGCATGCATCCCGGCATGGGTGCCTTCCCGCCGCCCCCGATGATGGGAATGCCTCCGGGCATGGGCATGCCACCGGTCCCGCCACCGCCTCCCATGATGGGCTTCCATCCGCCGCCGCCACCGGGCATGCTGCCACCGCGTAAGTCTCGTTTTCATTTAAACTCGATATGAATCGTTAATCTCAGTTTTAGAGATGCCCTGGGGCATGCCGCCCAATCAGCCGCCACCGCCGCCTCCCTCGTCTTACCTCAACATTCCGCCGCCGCCGCCGACGGCATGAAGCGCATTTTGAAAGTTTGTTTGTTGTGTTGTGGATTTTCGATTTTTATTTATTGTGATGTATGGATCTCTTCCTGTTTGATAAAGTGAGACAATTTAAACTTGTGGTTTTGTATAGTGGCCGCAAAGGTGTAACACATAATGAGACCAAAGTTGATTTAATGCCCTAGTAAATCAACGTTAATCAAAAAAGTAATCTTTCTCTTCCGTACAGTCGTATTGTTTTACAACCCCGCAGCGGAGAAAGCCTGTTGACAGCTACCTCACCCCTTTCGCCTGAGGGCATGGAATTCCTTCCGATCAAGTAGCTGCGTGCTTTGCAGACAGTCGACACTATAGTAGAACGTATACCTATCAGGGACAACTTAAGTGAGGCGCTTTTGTGCGATTACAGGTCTTGGCCGTCTGGAAGTGCGTCATCGTACACATGTCTTTTGTCAAAAGTGAAAGTTTAAACAGATGTAAACCGGTTCAAGGTCTGGTTGCCTGGTAGTCTTTATAAGGATCCCCTGGATGGGTGGATGGAGACAGTCGTCCAGATCTGCCAGCCATGGACTTCGAGGCACGCTACAAAGCGTACACCTATGTGGCGTATGCTTCAGCGGCGTTTTCGGTCGTAAGCGTGTTGACGACGGTCGTGTTGTTGCCTTCGGTTACCAACTATGTGGCCCAGGTTGAACGGCAGATGGAGCAGCAGCTGTTTTTTTGTCAGGTAGGGTTTTATGGTTAGGTTGGAAGTATGCTGAAGGTTTCAGGGCTCGGCAAAAGACATCTGGGGCGAGGTAGCCAACCTTCGCCAGATCCCGCTCGCTCATAACCGTACCGCTCGTCAAGCTGATCAATGTTCCCAATGCTGTACCGGTGGAGCTCCAGGCCCTGCCGGCCCAGCAGGCCAAGACGGCCGCCCAGGACAGCCTGGAGCGCCTGGTAATCCCGGTCAACCTGGCCGAGATGCCTATGCTCCCTGTCAACAAGCCCAACCTCCACCATGCCAGCAATGTCCCAGCGGCCCGCCTGGTCCTCCTGGCCCACCTGGCTACCCTGGTGATGCTGGCCAGCCTGGCTATCCCGGACAAGATGCTCCCCCCGGCCAACCCGGCCCGCCTGGTCCACCAGGCCCTCCTGGTCAGCCAGGTTCACCCGGCCAACCCGGCAATCCTGGTCAAGATGGCAATCCGGCATATGGTGGTGGAATCCAGCCCGGTCCCCCAGGCCCCAGCGGCAACCCTGGGCCTCCTGGCCCACCCGGACAGCCTGGCTACCCCGGCCAAGATGGACCACCGGGACAGCCTGGCCCCAAAGGACCTCCCGGCCAGAATGGACCCCCAGGCAATGATGGCCGTCCTGGCAACCCCGGCAGCGCTGGACAGCCTGGTCATCCAGGCGAACGCGGCATCTGTCCCAAGTATTGTGCCATCGATGGAGGTGTCTTCTTCGAAGATGGTACTCGACGTCGTCGTTGAAGTCACTGACTTTGGAATTCCACTCTTTTCACTATCCACGTTTTTCATAACCCTGCCAATGCAGAAAACATTGCCATTTTGACACTTTTACGACAATCTGTGTCATTGTAGATGAATAAAGTAGCTCCTTTTATTGCACAACATCGCATACAAAAGATGGAAAACGATTGCAACGCTGAAGTGAACCACTTTAACGACAATTGAAATGTCCTTGGCCCTGAAACAAGGGCGCGGCCTTGCAGTTGCTGCAGGATAAACGCGTTTTGCGTAATCCAAAATGATTGGTTTTTGAACATCAAAGGATCAAATTTTATTGAAAGTTTAAGCAATTTCTATCTTGGCACTTGTCGTACGCCCCTGACCGTGCGGATAAACTTCTATTTCGATCGTAAATAGATGCATAATCCAACAGCGACAATAACAAGAAGCCTGAAAGCTAAATTTATTGCATTGTCAATACCATTTACCACACATACAGTAAAATAATGAGTGCACAAACG
>KB455564.1:477950-511530 GCA_000341325.1 Panagrellus redivivus | reverse complement strand
TTATTGTTTCCGCCGCATAACAAATATAAAAATCTCCTTCAAATTTGCCTTGACATTTCAGACTAAAACTCAGTACTTCCGGTATTATAAGTTCAATGGGTCCTAACTGTAGAAGCTCGACGCCGCCTTCGACTTCTCTCGCATTCTGGATGGCTTGGATGACAGGCAACAATACATAAATCGACAATGCTATTACGGTTCGAACCAAGTACATTTTTGTTGTGTGATGATAGCCCGAGGGGGTTTATTTTGTACTGAAACCGTATACAATAGCCTTTGAACTCGAACAATCGTATTACAAATATTAACATAACACCATTTGGATCTTTTTGTCCCCTGAACTTAGCTGTTTCTAGCGTTCCAAAATGTTAGCCAAGTCTGGGATCCAATTGTTGATCTTGTTAGGGCTTTCCAACTTTCTTCAGTGCCGACCGTTCAAAAATGCCATTCATGGTGACGGTGTGATGCTTAACGCAACAGGAGAAGTTGAATTAGTTCTGCCCGGAAAACTAAGTTTCACCTTTGGAAAGTTGTGCGAAGGCGTTCTAGGGTTATGCTATGAAACCACACCAATGTCGGACTCCACACGGTTTGTTTCAACGTGCTAAAGTATTTTATAATGAAATATATTTAGAAACAAGTACGACAATGCCGCCAGAAAATGCGCCCAAGATACATGTTTTCTCACTGTCAATCCCCAAACGGAATCCAGGATTGGTGCGTTAGGCATTACGGACTCGAATGATGCGATAACGGCTACATTTGACAACAATAACAAGGCGTGGTGTCCTTTGAAGGCAATAAATGGCCGTCAAAAGTTTTATATTTTGAACATGCCCAAATGTCACGTCAATGTTGTTAGTTTTTATAATATTTTCTGCAAAGTAGAAAGTAACAACGTTTGTTTAAGGTAGGGGCGTCATTACCGCTGGCAGTGAAGCATGATGAGGTTGAGAAAGACTCAAAAGAAGTCGTCGAAGAAGCTAGCAGCGAACAGTCAGTGAAGACGACAGATCTTCGATGGGTCGTCGTGCCAGTCACTATTGTGATTCTACTGGTAGTGTTCGGGATCATCGGTTTTGTCATCTACAAAGCATGCAAAAAACCTCAAGATCAAGTAATCCCTCAACCCGATCTCGAGCAGCAGAAAATCATCGAAAAATCTCCCATTGCAAGCGCAACATCGCCAATTGCACCAGTTTCGCCTCCACCTACCGTAACCCCAAAATCCCCGAAGCAAGCTGTAACTTCGCCAACGATAGCGCCAACTTCGCGTGAAGTCCTGAGTCAAGGAGAGCGCATCAAGAAGGAGAAAAAGAGCCGACCGACCCCAACAATCACTGATGCTGTCACATCTACCGCCAAGGACATCAGCCCGCCTTTCGAAATGGCGGCCAAATGGTCAGAAGATGCCCCGCGCAGTCTCCATCGGAATGGCTTTCTACGCTATGTCGGGATGCACCCATGCCGAAGCGGGTCTCAGCTCGACCCCTTCCTGCAAAATGTCTTCGAGATCTATGAGCCATTCCCGGCCCGGCGGAAGATTGTCGATTGGGAAGTCATGTTTTTCCTCCAAATCGTCTCCGATGCCATGGTGGAAGCTCCAAAACTGATGTAAGCTAAAACACTTTTGAAAAACATTCAAACAACCTGCATAATTCCAGAAAAGACGCCCGCCAACAACTGTGCCGACACGGAGCCATCTTCGACCACCGCAACTTCTGCTCCTTCAACAAGACCACCCGACGCTTCATCAGCCGTACCGACACGCCAGGGTTCGTGGCGTGGTATGCCTTCGCCTCTGAACATGGCAATGAAGTCAAGATCGCAGATGATGATCGTGTCGATGTCTTCCTCAGGCGCCTGTCTGTGCCCGCGCTTCTCACGGTGTTCTTCCGTGAAAATCTCGAAATTGAAGTCCGCAGGAGTGCTTACGCCCACCTCCGCCGTCTACAGACCCAGGTTGCCTGCATGCATCCAAACAGGATACTTCTAGGGATGCCATATCCAGTCTGCCTTATTCCCGACCTTCTGAAGAAAGATGCGCGTCGATTCCGTGAAGGGGCTAACGACCTAACGTACTCAACTCCCCTCGAAGTCCTCAAACAAATCAAGAAGTATGAAACGACGGAGGAGGACGAAGTCACGGATGAAACACAGGTCACCTATAGCGACGGGAAGAAGAGGGATGTTTTGGGAAGCGTTGAAGTAATCGGGACCCAGACGACGGCATCGCAGACGGTCCAAGAAGACTGGTTCAATTGAAGAGGGCTCGATGGATCTAATCTGATTTTATTCTAACTTATAGCTTGCTAATAACACAATTATGAAATAAAAATGTACTGTATTCAAAACCACAACACAACCAATGATCCAAAGGCAATACAAATACTCGTCTTAACACATGAACTGGCAGAATTTGAAACCTCTGCGAATGCCAACGCAGTAGCATTTGCAACTTCTTCAGCAAGTTTAGCAGCAGCTTTTTCCTTTGCATCTCGCACTGCGATCAACTTCTCGCGAACCTGCACACGCATTTTCCTTATCGATGCCAAAAACTCGTTCTCTGCTGTATCACTAGCAACTTCCATCTTTTCCACTCTCGGCGATGCTCCCAACGGCAAACCAGTGATAAGTAACCTAAACTCTCCACAGATCCTGTCAGCCATTTGTTCCACGTTGTTCCGCCCCATTGTAACGCCATTCTTGTCATAGTGGGTCAAACCGCAAAACTCAAACTTTGTACAAGCATGGATCAACTGCTGATTCAAATCATCGTGACATGTAACATTTGTAATAAGAGTGTTAAAGAAAACTTCAGGTGGGGGTAGATAAGTGTTAGAAACGTTTGATCTGCAAACAACTGATTGAAACTGTCTTGGAATGTAGTTGTTACCTGTAGATGAAAATGAAATAATCAGAAAAGTCGACTTTCAGAATACTTTTCTCCGGAAGCAAGCCCTCAACACTCGAATCACCAACATAAACACTGTATTCGTAGTTTTCGAATTGACGATCAGTGGAAATCGCAAAAATACTGAAACTGATACTTAGAAAATGCATGGCTACAGTAACCATACCCATGTCCATATGATTGCGTCAACATGAAGGAAACTGAATTGGCGATTTGTAAGTTTCGCTCTTTTACTGATTCTGGATGAGACATTGATGCAGCGACGCTTATAACCTCTTTAGCTACACAATGCGGGAAATACGTTTCCTAAACAAAACTGATAAACATTGCCGTGAACTTTTACACGATCCAAACCTCAATGACGTCTACTTGCCGTTCAAGTGTGCGCGTAATATTTTCAGCAGTAGAAAACACTAACTTTGTAAGCGGTTGACTTTCATTGAATTCAGCTTGAACGGTCATACAAATGTAATGTGAAATAATGCTTTGCTCTACTGTACGCAACAACCGAATTCGAAGAGCTTCGACGTCGCGGAATCGACAATTGTGAAGCTGACTTTGGGTTACGAACCAATTTTCGGAGAGCATACTGTCCAAATACTAAAAACACATGAATGGAAACGACCTAGCAATTATAAAAACAAACAGTGAGGACGGCAAAAGGTGGATGTCGCAAACATTCATTCAAAAACACGTCTTTGATAAAGTTTGAATGTTGTTGAAGGTACTTTTCAGCGATTATGAAGGTCGTGTGCGCAGGGAAACCCACATTCTGCAAGTATTTTCAACATATTTGACCCAAGCAACTCGAAAATATAAACAAACTTCATCGTAATACTGCATGTTAAGGGTAGAATGCAAACTGTCTAACCGCTTTTCAAAGTTTACTTGACCTAGTTGCAAATTTTCACCGATACCCGACAAAACTCCCGTGATAAACTCCGCATTTTCGTCGCTTTTATCCTCTTTTCTGAGCCAAAAGACATCGTAAATCGTAATACCGAATTCAGTAGCTGCTAATACTAACTCGGCGACATGAACGATAGTACCAACAAATGCATGGGCTATCGGTAAGATTGACAAAATGCATACAAAAAATACAGTAATTTTCATCGTAGGCAAGGCAAGACTTGGCAAAAGTCAGCGTAAGATGAGCTTCTTATATACGGCCCAACCCTTGAAACTACAAAATGACATCAAAACTGACAGTTGGAGCATGAATGAGTCGTCGTTTTTATCAATGATAAGCAACAAAGTTAAATTTTTGCAGGAGAAAGGATGTGTATACATAAGAAAAACAGAGAACCGGTCATTACAGTCAGTTCAATAAAGCCCCTGGCCTCCCCGGAAGCTTTGATAAACAGTGAATCATCAGTTGCCGGTTGTCGGCGATACAGCCGTGGTCGAAGGGTTTTCGGATGCTGGCACGGGGGATGTGATGATGGAAGGGACTTCTTCACGCTCCTTGCGAAGCAATTCAAGCTTGGCGGAGATAAGCTGATGGCCGAAGGGGAGCATTTTTGGGGTTGAATGGCGCCAGGGGTCGAGTGATGAGTCAGATTTGAAAAAAGTAGATTTGCATTTTTAAAACTGGTGAAGTGTTTACATTTGTGCAGACCGCATTAACAACATTACAAAATCAGTTACGTTGAAGGAATTTTCATGGCAGAATTTATAGCAAAATGACAACAGCATGCGTCATCGAAGAATTTGAGGAAGATTTTTTGTGCGATATGCCGGCAAGGGTAAAAACTGTATTTCATGTTGACGGTGTTTTCATGGTGACAAGAAAAAAATATATCGAAAACCAACTTTCAAAAAAGCGGTTTGGTTTTCAAATTTGTACGCTCATTTTTCATTGAAAATACCCTCAAAAACGACTAAAAACGCAGTCAAACTGGTCCAACACATATTGCAGCTGATCTATGAAGCAATGACATCCGATTTGAGTGATAAAACTGTAAATTCAGAGCTGCAAACTGTTCAAAACGAGCAAAAAGCATGACCGCCGTCAACGATCTGCAACATTTCGAAACGCAGCCCACTCGGCTGGTGCATTGCTGAGTATGACGGTTCAAAGCTGACACAGAGCCGGCTGCAGTTTTCCGCCTGCGTGACAGGCCAACTCTTTTCGAAATTCGTTCCGTTCCGCTTTTTCGTTTCGTTCTTTCGTAATTCACGCGCGTTTTACCGTTTTTCACCCTTTTTCCTCCTGTTCGATCAATTACCCATCCGATTTTGTCATTTTCACCGCGTTCACACCACTCTAATCCGCTTCTTTTCCCGCTTTCCAATTTCCTCAAACTTTCCAAAATCATTATCTTCTCATTTCAGATGATTACCGTCGATCATCCTCCCCATGCGATGCTGGTGAGGCCCCCAAAGCGGGAGCAGCGCTTCGTCGTCATCAGCCGGGGCGTCATCAATGAAAACAATTACGTCTACATCCGGCCCTGCCTCGCCCGGAAACCCGTTATTCGTCTCCAGTTGAAGCATCCCGTAAGTTATCTTCATTCTTATGCTATTTATTCCTCTGATTATGCCTTTTCAGCTCGGAACGATTGTCTATGGGATGAACAGAATGATTAACCACAATGCCCCTGCCGAAGACCGACGATATGGGCTCATTTGGCGTGCCTATGTTGACAATCATCCGCTTGGGATCACTTATCACGATGATATATTTGGCGTAAGTCCTTTTTCACCTATTAATGATAAAAAAAATATATAAATCAAACTTTTCAGATCCCCTGTGACATGGCCGAAGTCGACACCAGATTGGAGCAAGGCGGCATCTTCGAGACGACTCTTTACGGCAAAGTTTGCATTCTGCCGAATGTGACGGACGAGACCCTCGCCTTCATCAAAACTCGGGGGTACTGCTACGTCACACCGTGAGTTTTGCCATATTTTCAAAAACAAACAATCAAAATGAAATATTTCAGGTGCGAATTCATTCATAAGTCGACCCAGGAATTCTTCGGCGAAGACTGTTATTGGTACGTCGTCGACGAATTGCAGCGTCGGGTCCATGGCGCTGGTCCATGCGTGTCTTACCCCCTCCATGGCTTCATCGCGGATCCTTACCGCTACCAGTTCGTAGACACCACCAAGCCGGAAGACCCCACCAAATTCCGTGACACGCATCCCCGGATCTACGGCCTCTGCACCCATGATGATGAACGCATTACGACGTATCTCGGATCCACCGATTGCTGCAAGACCGTCCAGCGCAAGCCGAACAAAATTGGTCGTTGGTACAGTTTCAACGTCAATCCGCCGGTTTCGATCTGTGTCAGTGTCAGGGAGGCGAAGCAGCCGGTTCTTCCGACGAAGATTTTGAAGAATGGCCTTGTTGCGGTATGTTTGAAAGGTTTTCGTTTTTGTTTTTGACTAAATTTATGGGGTTCAGGTCCGCGCGACTGTCCCCGCGCCAGCTTGGTCCCGATTCAATGGCTTTCTGATCCTGACTTGCCGCCATCCGCTCCTTTTTCGGGTTATTTTCCCGAATGATTGCGCGTTTTATCAGCAGCATGTTGATGTGAGTCTTTGTTGATGCCTATTTTGCCCTAACAGGCTTAATTTCAGGTCGTGATGGTCTACGCTGATCACAGCCTTCTCGGTATCGGCTTCTACGTCGTTGCTGTTCACAATGGGCTCGACATGGCTTGGGTATGGTTTCCTCTTTCTCAAAATTTGTTCCAATTGACAAAAACCTCCTTTCAGCTCGACAATCGCGACGAATTCTACCGTAACCTTGCCTTCGCCAGCGACTTCAACGAGATCCGCACCCGTTACGGCATCGAGAAGGGCCTTATCAAGTTGAATGCCTACCTCGACGATGCCAATTGCCTCCCCGAAGAAGACGCCCACGTCACCCTTCCAACTTTGACCCAATCTGGCGAGTGGAAAGTCCAAATTCCGCAGTGGCGCACTGGCTCCCTCGAACCGTGGCCCAAGAAGGAGGTAGTCGTTCCCCTTGAGTACTACCCTGGCGATCCTTGGGCCGATTTCGAGAAGAACAATGGCATCATTGCCGGTGTCAATGGCCCTCAGCCGACTTTCGACAAGCCTATTCTTCGCGGTGATGGAAAGGCTGTCGTCGTCAAGAAAGAGTTGCCGAGGTTGGATGATTCCATCTCCTCCATTGCCTCATCTTCGGCTTCATCCATGGTTTCTGGTAACAGTGGTCGGCCGCGGTCGAACTTCCGCCGAAACAACGACATTCCGTGCAACGACCGTCCCTTCAGCGATAAGCCGCCCCCGCGTAAGCCTCCGGCTCCGTCCAACTTCGTCCTCACTGGTCCGCCAGCGCCGATCATCGTTGGCATACCACCGCGAAAGAGTGTGTTCGAGATCCACCTCGAAAATGAAAGCGTATTCCAACACTGCAAGCCCGAAGGGTATCTCCTTCGGAGCACCAGGCCCAAACCTGAAGAAACTGTCATCGCCGAGAAGCCTGAGGAAACTGCTACTGCTGAGAAGGCCGAGGAAAATACCACTGCCACCACCGAGCAAACTGCTGCCACCCAGGTTAACCCTCCTCAAAGCACTCGTCGTCGCGGCAACGGTGGAATTCTGCTGATTGGCCACCGCCCAGAGCCTGTCATGACCCCGATTCCGGAGGAAACCGCTTCGATGATCTCCCGAGCCCCGTCAAGGATGTCGTTCCGATTTGACGAAACGTTTTGATCTGCCGTTTTAACGCCATTTTTATACCTTTGCATTGCCATACTACTTTGTTTATGTTTCCATTTGTAATACCAGTTTTGGTTGTCCCCGTTTGTATCACCCATGTTTGCATTTTTACCCAGTTTGTACCTCATTTTTGTTGTTTGTATTGTATTTGTTAATTAAACTAATTCTTTTAAAAGCGTTTGATTTAACGAAACTAGTTTATTGACTATAAACATACTTATTAAGGCACAACCGCTGGCCCCTTTCCAACTTTGGTCAAAATTACCCGAATTTCTGGCAAATCTCCATGATTGTTTTCCTCTTGAACATTCAGAACCTCCTTCAATTGCTCGTCCTTCGTCTCAAACACAAACTTTGCCCATGGCAATCGTGAGAAGTGACTGATCAGCCTCTGCGCGTTTGTCAATTGCGCCAAAACGACGGCATTCGGGCCGGCATCAAAGGTGTAGGCGGCAGTAACGCCAGCGGGCGTCGAGTTGAAGTCATGGACGGCGTTGATCATAGCGAAGGAGGTTTCATTCAGATAGCTGAGAGGTGGCAGTGAATCGAGACACACGGCATGGAGACTGTTGCTTTCGCGCATTGTGACGTCGGCGAAGGTGATGAAGTCGGCGGTGGAGACGGCTTCTTTGATGCTGAAAGGGATTTGCGATGGATTTGAAGGATCTTTGAGAGATAACCTACAGATTAACATGGTGCGGCACGACTTCCTGGACCCGATACTTCAAGAAGTTGCTAGTTTGGACCGAGCGCTTCATCCCTTCGCTGCTTCCGACTGTTTTCTGCTTGTTGTCGATAACAAAGACCGCAGCGAACAAAGTTGACGCGAATTCGATGCCGGATTCGACCGGAACGACGAAAGTATCTTCATCGCCAGTTTTTGACGAGTCCCAATGCACAAAGCCGGGGTAGAGGCTGCGACAAGCTGATCCCGACCCTAAAAGCGCGGATTTATATATAATTTTCCGATTTCAAGTCGAAAAAACCCACCAAGTCTCGCCAATCTAGCCACCTGGGCATCATTCAGCTCGCCAACCTTCCCCAAACCATATGCGATGGCAGCGAAACCCGCAGCGCTTGAAGCCAGTCCGGCTTTCACAGGAAACGACGTCGTCGAGACGACGAGAATCTTGGCCTGTGCGTGATCCGTTCCAGCGATCATTCTTCGAAACTCGGCGAAAACCTTTGCAAAGCGAGTCCCTTCCCCGACAGGCATGGGGACCTCGTTGACGATGACCCCATCGGCTTCGGCATCTGTGGTCAGGATAATCGTCGATTCGGCGTAGAGATCATCGAGATTTGCGGAGACTGAGTCATTGAGTGGAAGCATGCGACGCTCGTCGGCTTTGCCCCAATACTTGACGAAGGCGATGTTCATCGGAACGCGGACGGTCGCCGTGACGGCGTTCGTGATGCCAGGAGGGAGGAGAAGCATAGCCGAGCGCGGGATTAAAGCTGGGAAGTTTTAAAATTAAGAAATGGTTGGGTTTGTTGGACTTTCGAGGGGGAGATGTTTCACTTTTTCGTGGTTGGAGTACGTGTTGGGGTGTGCGGGTTACACTGGTGTTTTGGACATTCGTCGGTAACTTTGTTTATTTTTGCTAATATTAGATTTCGTCTTTAATTTAGTTTGCTTATTAGTAGTTCCATCTATTAATAGAGTATGGTTTTGTATATATAGTTTATTGTGATAGGATTTACAAATATTATGGAAGGGTTTTTTCCAGCACCCATCGGTTCGGGACATTTTGCCAAGCAGTTTGCGCTTTCAAAAGTTATGAAACTTTTCGCCGAAAAGTGGCTTTTGCCAGCCGTGTTTCGCGATTGCCATATGTCATCACAGTTTTTCGTAAGGATCCGTATCATTCTCCCATTTTCAGATGTCGGACATCAAACACTGCCCTCCGTTGAAGCGAATCAAACTTTCTCCTCCAACATCGCCGAAACATGAACCTGGAGTTCCTGCCCAATTGAGCCCTGACTTTGCCAGTGCTCTCTTCCGTACGATCCTTCGTCGCCGTTTTCAAGATGTCTACAAGTTCCTCCTTTCTGGAAGCGAACACCTTCGTCTGTTTGACAACGAATTGAAGAAGTACACTATGATCACGACGGCTGGAAGCGAAGTCATCGTCGCATGGGTAAGCCAATCACTAATTGTTTGAGGTCTAGAAGGCTTTTTCAGGATGACGACACCAAATTCACCTTCAACATGGCACCAGGCTTCCCCAAACTGTTCCACTTTCTGCGCTGTGCTGCGAGCAATGTTCAGGGCATCGTTGTGGAGAATGTTGTCCACGGCTTTCACAACATGATCACTGAGGCTATTGTTGCCAACCCGGATAATGCCAGTAAGTTTTAAGGCTTTTTGCCATCGTCTGACCTACATATTTTGTACTTCAGAAGCCCGCAGCATCATCTACTACTCGAAGGAGCTCTATCCCCTCGAATCCCTCCTCAAAACCAAGCAAGCCATGGACTATCTTCTCGTTTGGGCCGATGTTCTTGCCTCCATCCGTCGACCCCCCATCGGCATCGTCACCGACACATTGCATCTGAATTGCACCTACTTCGCTGACTTCAGCCATCTCCTCCAAAGCATGCACTACCGTATGCGCAAGCTAAAAGTCAGCTTCATCAACCACGCTCACATGCTGGATTGGAATGATGTCCAGACGTTTTTGTTCATGTACGGTCCGACCCAGACCTTCCCGGCGCATCCGGGCATCACGAGTGTCAGCTTCTCGGCCCGAGTTGACATCATTCATCCGGCGATGCATGCTTTGCTTGAAAGTGTCGTATTCATGTTCCCGAATATCCGTCGTTTCACGCTCAATTTGCGCATCTACTCCGAGAACAAGGTATTGGTGGCCGATTATGACCCGAACAGCGTCCTGTACCAGTTGAGATCCATCATCCACACGATGACGGAAATAGTCCAGCTACCGTATGAGTTGGTCATCCGGGTTGTGCGAGTTGATCAGGTTGTACTCAAATTTGAGGTTGGTTTTTGCTTCAAAGTTTGAATTGGCAACCATTATGAAGGAATTTGCAGAAAGGTCAGCCAAACATAACCGAAGAGTTCAAGCGCATCCGCAACGACCTCAAAAACAGCCTGCCTTTCGCCCCGTCCGACGACGACATCTGTTTCCGTCAGAAGTACATGGTTGGCCACTACAAGAAGCTGGATTATAGCCTTACGATCGTTTCGTAGGTGTGTCACTTGGGAATTTGGCCATCCAATTTCGTTTTGAGGAAAATCTGACTACGATAGTTTTTGCCAGTTTTTCTAACTTTTGTTTTCTTATCCTTTGTTAATTTTTCAATTTTGTTTGTTAATTTTACACCTGGTTATCTTTTCCGTTGATTTTGTTGTATAAATAACCATACTGACATCGTTTCTTGGCCGCCAAAACGTTTGAACCGTTTTCAATACTTGAGCCTACGCTTGCACCCAACCTGTCCCCCCAAAAAGTCTCCCACCACGAAGCCCCAATGCACGCGCGCGCGTGTCCACAACGCGACAGATTGTTTCGACGCTAAATTTGCGTGATTGATCCGACCTAATCCACGCCCCATGTGCCTTCTGAAGGTCCATGGCGGTGTTGCCGTTCGATTCCAACCGGCTCCATCTTCCCTTGATCTGGTCGACGGCTGGTTTGACTTGCGACTGACATCAGAAGGCAGACATGATGCACCAGCAGACGACGGTCGATGGCGATAAGAAGAAGCTCGAGATCAAGCGCCGTCGTCTCTACGTCCACAGCAAGGAAGCCGATGCACGGGATGCATTCGGCGGCATCTGCTTCGATACATCGGTCGTGTTCCCGTACACGTTCAGCGACGAAAATGGACGCCAAGCGTTGATGTTGTACGACCTGTTTGGCTCTAACTGTTATGAACTGTTTGATTTTGGACTCAAGGATGTCGTCAGTATCCTTGGCTGTGACAAGGCCGTCCTTTTCCAGCTGGAAGGCAATCCGGATGTTTTGGATGGAGCGAAATATGTCGTTTTTCAAATGGTTCAGAGGGTGAGCAATCGTTTTTGCGTGTTTTTATATATATTTTCCATCTTCTAGGCGCTGATCACCTTTGAGCCAGATGCGTTTCACGTGAGAGCTCGCTATGTCCCTGTGAAGAACAACAAGCACCTTAAAAACGTAAGTTTTGGCTTCTTTTTGAGCCTTTTTGATGTTTGTATTGCAGTATACCAACATGCTCGATTTGACCGCACAACCATTCCGTCGAACAGTACTAAAATTAGTCGCATCGAACAACGAAGGATGTTTCGCCACTGCCTACGACTTTTACATCTATCGGCGACACCCCACAGATCCATCGAAAACGAACATGTACATCATGGATGTCGAATTTAACGGCTTTACCCCAAAACAGGTGACCCTTGACTTCCTGATCATCGACGCCGTCGCCGGACAGAATCACGTTGTTCTCCTCGATGACAAAGGACGGTTGCATGTGCATGGAATTGGATTGTACGTTCTTATTTTTACGACGGTTTTTGAGAAACTATAAAACGTGTTTTAGGCATGGTGAGCTCGGTCTCGGCGCTTCCACAACAAAAGCGGAAAAAGACTTCATTCTAAATGAAAGCATCGCTGAACAGATCCCCGACGGTATCGCCAAAATCGTTGCTTGTAACCATTTTAACGCTGTCCTTTCACGCAATGGCGACGTATTCGTTTGGGGATGGAATAGGAGCTACGGAGACCTGCCTGGTGTTGATAAAAGCGTCTATTTTGACCCGATGCCGCTGGATTTGACTGAGAATGCTACGGATATTGAATTGCATGGGGCTACTTTTACGGTTGCACTTGGTATGAGCTTTCTTTTATACATTTTTGTCTCAATTTTGTTTTTTTAAGAAAATACGAAGTTGCGATACCGTCGGCCAATTACCCATGCACCAATCTCGGGTTTATTAGATACAGAATGTTGATATTGACATGTTTTGAGTTTTTTCCACGAATAAATTGATACCTTTGTGAAGCTATTTTGATTTTCTTGTGGTTTATGGTTGATTAGCCATGTTTGGATATCTGTATGGTCATTTTCTTCATTTCTTAGTGGTGTTGTTTCAGTTTATGGATGGATTCAAGTAATTCGCCCTGGCTGGATGAAGCCCGCACCCGCATAGCTGTCCATCGTGCCCATGTCGAAGCGATCGCGTCGTCAACCCCGCTTGAAGGCGACCGTCTGGCTTCCCTGGATTCAACCCTGAAACATGCCGTCACGTTTACGCGTAAAACGAAAACCCTTGGCACGGCGCCGATCCCTGCCAGCCTCTTCAATGACCTCGAACGGCTGAATTTGCTCAAATTCCTTGATGAAATTGCGTCCAACATTTGTGAGTTGAAATGCAAGAATGCTGAAGTCTCCGGGCTGGTGGCGTTTGTTGTCAAACTTCGCTGTCTCTATCCGCAAATCGAGGAACTGATGATCACCGAGTTGAAGAAGCAGATTCCGTATCGGAAGACTGATAAAATTGAGAATCCGACGAAATTAAGGACCGATTTGCGGTTGGTTTTTGTCTTTTGATAAGTTTGTTATTTTAAAGTTGCCATTTTCAGCTTTCTTGGCGAACTAATCCTCGCCGGAGTCATCGGCAAACCCGGCCTTGAGCTTCTTGGTGCCGCTTTGAACTACCTCGTCAACACTGATACGGACAACTTTTCAAACGCCCTTATTTTGATGCCGTTTTGCCGGTCTTTGCTGTTCGATTTTCTCGGAATTGTGCCACTTTCCGAGAAGGCCCAAGCCAATCTGAGCGAGGAGGCTATTGCTGAGCTGATTTCACCCATTTTGACTGATTCCAACCGGAAGGTTCTTCGCGGTTTGTTGGAGAAGTACTGTACTTCTTATGTGAACCATTTGAACAGTGTTCGAGTTAAGATGAACAAGGTTCAGAAGTCGATTAAGCGGCAGGAACGGACTAAAGGTGTGTTTTTGACGCTTTTTGGAGTTCAATTTCATCAGAAAATATGTTTCAGGCGACGCCTCCCCCGCCGATCGCCAAAAATACGACGAATTCAAGGCTCTTTTCGACAAACTTCTCACCGGCGCCGCTGATTTCGCCGAATGTCTCGGTGTTGCCCTGCCCCCGATGGATGAGGAACCCAGCGACGATGAAAGTGAAGCCATCAAACAGCTCGGTGGAGACCAGGCTGAAGCACGGACGTCCCTCTGGCCCGATCGGGATTCTGCCACCTTCTATGAAGACCTCATTGATATCGGTCGATACGTCCCTATGAAGCCTATCGGCTCGGAGCCAGATCCAGAACCTGAGCCTGAACCAATCGATGAAGCGCCACCAAATGCGGCAGCCACACTGAATGAAAACGTCGATGCCATTGATTTCAGCGAGTTGGAAGACGCCACCTCGGAAGTCGACACCCACACCACCTCCATCGAAGAAGACATCCTTGAAACGGAAGCCGATGCGACTGCTGCCATAGTCGACGCGAGTACGGCCCCGGCAGAGCGTTCCCTCGACCCTCCGCAGTTCATTGGCAACAATATGAACGACTTTTTGGATAATCTGAGCAGTGCCTTGAATCGCGAGCTCATAAACCGTGCTGCTGAGCATTTCGTCGCGGTTCTTAACGGAAAAACGCATCGAAAGCGGCTGATCCATCACTTTTTGAACTCGCCACGTGATCGTCTGGATCTTGTCCCCTTCTATGGACGGTTCATTGCCACGGTGAAAGCAGTTTTGCCTGATGTCGCGAAGCAGGTTGTCAATGAGATCCTGCTCGCTTTCCGGAATCTGGCCAATGCGAAGATTGAAACGTCAAAGACGAAGGACAAAACGCAGCCGAGAATCCGGAAATACGAGGAAGGCGTGTTCATTTCGCGGTTTTTGGCTGAATTTGTGAGTTTCTATCGGCTTTGGAATCGGTTTTAATGAATGGTTTTAGATCAAATTCAAACTCCTGCCAAAAGCCGAAGCCCTCTCCTGCCTCCGATCACTGCTCGTCGATCTTCGAAACTACAAAGTCGACATGCTCTGCGCTTTGGTCGAGTCTGCTGGCTACTTTTTGTACCATTCCCCGGATACCCATGCAAAGATGAAGGTTGTGTTGTCTGTGATTCAGCGGAAATTGGGTATTTTGAAGGATCCAAGGCAAAAGGTTGGTTTTGTCTACTCTCTTTCACTTTACGAAGAACGCGTTTCAGCTTCTCCTCGAAAATGCCTTCTTCACCGTCCTCCCCTCCGATGAAAACACCTCCAACGCTCACAACCAGGACCCCATGAAATCCTTCATCTCGTTGATCATCCGTGGTGTCAATGGAAGCACCCATCGAGTCCGGGACCCTGTGGCACTCCTTGCTGGGCTCGATTGGTCCAATGAGGAGCTCGTCAATTACTTGATCACCGAGCTGTCTGATGTTTGCTCCATCCGGTATGACAACCTCGCCGATGTTGCTGATCTCGTCCGTGGCTTGATGGACTATCAAGGCGACACACTCCTGGAACTCAGTGTCCTCATCACCGACAGTGTCCTCGAAACGATCCGCATCGCCTTGGAATCATCCCGAATCGCCCATCAACAGCGTCTCTACTGCTCCGTCCAATACCTCATGTGGCTCTACGTTTGCGGAGTCTGTGATTTCAAGGTCTTCATCCAAGTCCTGTATCAACTAATTAAGCTCGGCCTGCCTCCGACCGTTCAAGCTACCCCCGAACAACTGCTTCGACGAAACATCCGTATTCGCTATGCTGCGGAAGCCGTTGCGAATGTGTTCGAATACGTGGACCCTGGATTCAGCCGACAGTTGTTGGACAATTTTGTTCACTACCTTCTGAACTTTTACCATTCGACGAAGACAATGTGGGAAGACTTTACTGACGAACTCGGCGACTATCCGCTGCTTATTGGTGATGCGGTTGAAGCCATGTTGAAGGCAATCAGCGGAAAGCGGAACCAACGACGCCACAAGTTTGCCACGGATCTCGAATCGTCGCAGAAGATCATTGCGGATGTGGAGAAGCGGTACAAAGCCGAGGTTCAGAAGCAGATTGTCCAGGGCCGTCGGGTGTTTGCTGTGCCTGAAAATGCTGGATTGCACAGTATTCGGGAGGAGGAAGATGAGGAATCCGTCGCGATTGCGGATGAAGAATCGTAAGTTTTCTGAATTTTTAATACGTTTTAAAACTTCTTTTTTTTAGAGAATCGAGCGATGAATACGAGGACGAATCGGAGGAAGAAACCGACGGCGACCTCGATGAAGAAGACAATGGCGTCGATGCGGATGATCCGGAGCAAGTGCGCGTGCACATTGATCGCAAGGAATTGGATGCCCATGATGCTGATTTTGATCGTGAATTTGACCGGATCATGGCTGAATCTCTTCATTCTGTTTCGATGCAATCACGTCAGCCTTTGGATTTGACGGTTCCACCGTCGGCACGGCAGAAGTTTGAGCGGAAGGTTAAATTCGGTTGGTTTGACGCTTTTCAAAGCTCTGTTTAACATCTTGGAATTTTTGTAGACACCGAAAAAGAAGTCTTCGACCCCGCCCAGCTCATCACCCCCACTGTTCGTCGAACGCCAGATCCTCCGATTCAAATGGCTTTGATGACTCGTGGCAAGGGTCAGAAACCCATCCTGAAGTCCGTCCAACTGGACGTCTCCCAGAGCATGAAGGACACGTGGGCCCAAGTCCAGCGTCAAACCGAAAAGGAGCGCAATCTCGTCAAGGAAATCACGCTCCAACTGAATGAACGCATCCAACAGCGTGGTGACGATGATGCCGCCTTGGACCCGAACATGTCCAGATTCATCACGCCCCAGGCGAACGTCCATGACTGCCACGTTCCCGCTGGTCCGAACCGAAACCCAGGCGGAAGGTAATGGTGGACGCCGCCCCTAGAGGCCTGTGGGAAGCCACAACACCACCGCCACCGGCGCTACGTCACCGCTTCCTGCGCATCGAGAAGCCCCTTTACCGATGGCAGTTGGCGTGACGCTTGGCACGGTGACGACGTCATGATGAGAGGGTCCAGTATGCGGCGGTACGACCGTTCTACTGGAATGTCGATTCGTTTTGTTTCTTATTTTGTTCATTGCCGCCTTTTTCGGCCTACAGTACTCCCATTTTCAGGCTGATTCTTGTTTTTCGTGTTTAATTTCATTAAAAATTGATAAATAAACTGTGTTTTATGTTTCGTGTCGGCGTGAGAGGACGTAGAACGTAGCCAGCGTGTGCCTTTGATGAAAAGCAGATTGTAGGCGCGTTGAAAAAAGGTGTAATTGTTGGAGTTGGTGTTTCCCATGGCAACCACGGTGCTCACTTTTTTGAGGGAAAATGTAGTACAGTTTAATTTAATCGAAAAAGTAAGGCGGCGTTTTTGAGATTGAGACAAAATGGCTCAAATCGGGTTTTGGGAGTTCGAAGGCTTTCAAATCCATGAAAGCCAAACAGTTTCGAAGTCCAGGGTCATCTCCATCGCGACCGGTCAAGCCAGGTAGCCACATGTGCGCGGACTAAATGAATGGATGAATAAATGAGGGTCAAGCAAGCGCCCGAGGTGTGCTTTGTGTGGCTCGTCTGACCTCTGTCTGTTCCCCCTGTGGCGTGGCCCCCCTATTGTAGCCAGCCCGTTCAAACGACCTCGGGGAATCACCGGTCTCGCGTTTTTGCAATGCTTGCATAGTCCCTGGCCTCGGTCAAACGTATACAGTCAGGCAGCCCAACCCCCTCAGGCAAAATGGAGATGACCAGTCTCGACGAACGTCGCGTCATCCAGCAATTGTACCCCCCTTTGCCTTGCCCACCTTCACCGACGACGACGACAACAACAAACATAGTGCGCAAGACATTAGACGTCCGTTGTCCGTGCACGAGGCCGACACCACCTCCGTGTCCCCCTTTCCCTGAGGCTATGTTTAGCTTTTTTCGTCGCTACACAGCCCATTATAACGTAAATAAGCCCCTTGTTACACTTTATTCTAATCCATGCGTGCCTAATTTTAACTATAAGTAGCCATGTAGCCATTATGTCCCACAAGGAAGTTAATTTTACTTTGACCTGCTATTTTCACCTCAAAATGGCTTACTACTGTACCACTACCACATTTTTTGTACGCGAAGTGCAAAAACCTTGTTCAAAAAACTTTCAAAAAGCGTTGAATTCACTTTATGTCTCTCTTTTTAAAACTTAAAGACCTATCGTTTAAAACGCGACATCACAGATTACCACAGACAAATCCGCCTTTCCATCGTGTCGCTTCCATTGTATTTTGATGTTAGAGCATGACGTTTGTTTGTTGAACCAAGTTTTTGGAGGTTTTTGAAGTTGAAAAGGGTGTTTTTGTTGTCTCGTATTGTAAGAATGTTCAAAAATTGCACGTCTTTTGACGCACTGATAAAAGCCAGACTGTCAAATGCTTGGCTAGTTTCGCCAGACTGTCAAATGCTTGGCTAGTTTCGCCAGACTGTCAAATGCTTGGCTAGTTTCTTCTCATAGAAATTTGGATTCCAACGACCTTAACTTTAGGGTGGCCATTAAAGTTATAAAGGGCCTGCATTATTTGCATTCGTTTGTCCTTTGGAATCGAATGCGGCCACGGACGGGGTAGTCACGATGACTGGCGACGGATTACAGCGTCAGTGTCATGATCGGGGTGACCTATAAAGATTGAAATCGTCCAAATTGTGCCTAAAGATCCATTTTTTAGCCTTATCAGTATTGAAAACCGCGTGAAGAAAGTTTCTTTAAAAACGCCTTATCAGTTCCACCGACTCAACATGATTCATGCCCGATGCTATTTGCTTTTTTAGGCTCCCACCTATCTGAGAATAAGCCAAAATGGGGTGCCATTAAATTCCATCTGTTCCACCTGTACAATTTCGATAGACACCCACTCCACTGATAAGCCAACCCTGTGGCGCTTGTGTTTGGACACAACTTCCTTCAAACAGGGCCCACAAGTAATACAAACACGGGCACATGCCTCTACAGACCCACATTTTGAATCGATGCTTCGCGTGAACGTGTTCCGCGTTTGTTCAATGTTTATATTAAGCCTGATTGCGAGTGAAAAAATAGTTCGAAAAGCTTATGTTAATTCTTTCAGACGCGACACAGGCTAACTCTTTTCGGGTTGTCGGTCAGGGCGGGTTTTGGTCATTATTTCACCTGTGTACACAGTTCAAATTAGTTTGACGTTGAATTGAAAATCTTCCTTATCGGCCCCTAATTTCGACATTACGTCATCTTATCACGTCAACCCTAAAGAATTTCAACCATTGATTGACAAAAAGCGATGAATCAACGCCGACCGACGCCCTTTGAGCCATCATCGTCATAACCGACCGATTCGAATCGATGCTGCCAGGCCGAGCATGCCCGCTGTCATCGAGCCTGTCGAAGCGCGTCCCGATCAGAGTGATGGCGTCTTACGTGTTGTCCAGAAGAAGATCTACGCTCACTATATTAATTTAGCTTATACACTTGTCATTGGCACTGTTAGTTTTGACTTTTTGGCACTTTTTAAGATTTAGTAATTTTACCAATGAGACTGTTTTCAGTACTTCGTCGCCTTCGGCCTCTATCTCTACTTCCGACTGACAAATCTGGTGTTTCCTGACAAAATCATCTACAAAAGATTCTGCGAACAACACGAGAATGAAACAGTCGTTCGAACGGGCTTCCATTACGCGTCGACATTGGGCGCTTTTTGCGCGTCTGAGTTTATTCAGATTGTTGTAAGCTGCCTTCTTTTTTAATTTCAAAAAGTTCATTTTCTCTTTTTAGTGTTTCTTCCTGCTCACAATATCCGGAAACTTTCTTCGAATCCGTCGCCATTACCGGTATTTCATCAGTATGGAAGAAAAACTCCTCCTAGAATTACGGTATCACATAAGAAAAATCATGTACAGCACTGTCTTGCAGACTTTTGGTAAGTTGCTTTAAGCTCGTTATTTAGACCTATTAAAGTTGTTTTAGTCGTCTACATAATGTCAAGCATAGCCGTATGGGCCTCCATCTTCTACATGGTCGGCATGCGCGATGAAGTCATGGATGCCACCTCAGCCGTCTTCATCCACCTCTTCGACGCTGCCGTGGCGATATACTTCATCGCATTCCCGTTGATTTCATTCGTGTATCACCCTGACATTCGGTGCAGTTTTCAAAAGTAAGTCTTTACACCTGTCTAACTTTCATTTTACCGAAAACGGGCTCTTTTTAGACGGCCAACAAATGTTTGACCAAAAAACCCTTTAAAAAGATTTGATTTATCATACCGTAACTGTTTTTTTTACAACATGCACTTTACTCACCCCGTTTGCGAACCCTTGCTTCAAGCTCCGCCCCTTTTTAAGACCACGCCCCTTTATAAGCTCCGCCCATTTTGAAGCCCCGCCCCCTTTTTAAATCTAACATCTAATCCTGAGTTTGAACGGTTTGCACTAACAACAACAAGGTTAATTTTAGTTGTGTGTCGGTTCCCGCGGATCCGAATGAGACTCCGAGGCGCTACAACGCTCCGTTTCGCGGCGCACAATTTCCGACATCGACTTCGGCCGTACATTTGACGGCATATAAGCGCGCCGATGAGGACATTACCGAGCCGATGGATTTGCGTGTACGAATAACCACGACAGTATAACATTTGCAATTGTTTGATTAGACCCTAGAAGCACAAATCGCACCTCCTTTGCTCAGCCCACGCGACATAAACCATCCCGATGATCTCACCCCTTTTTAAAGACTAAAGAAGTACTAATAAATTTGTTGGAGATTGATTGTTGTTTGTTTATTCTGCCTGTAATAAAGTTTCTAACAACAATGATGAAACTGGATTGATGAAAAGTGCGCAAAGTGGAAAAATTCAATAATATTAATAATAGGAAAACTTGAAAGTTGTAAAAATTAACAAATGTATAATCGTGGAGATCCAGTAATGTAATTATTACACGCCAGGAGGACCGTCACCGAGATCGACCCCTGTGGATCGGGAGCCGGAGTCACCGCGATCACGGTCACGTCGATGGCGGCGGTCGCGATCACGGTCGCTGCGGTCGTCGTCGTTTCGACGGCGTTTGTGGTCACGTTCGTCGCGGTCCCGGCTGCCTCGGCGTTTACGGTCGGAATCACGGTCTCTGTGGCGAGAGGAGGAGGATTCGTAGCGGTCATCGTCATCGCGTCGACGGCTGGATCGGGAATCACGGGAGTCTCGTTCGCGAGTTGGTCTTTCGCGATCGTCACGGTCTCGACGGCGGGGACGGCGGCGTTCATCGTCGCTGAAATTACAACATCCTTATCAGTCATCGGAGAAAGTCGAAGAAACTCACGATCCATCCGAATCTCGTCGCCTACTATCCCTATGATCCCGTCGATCTGGCCGTGAAGGACTGTAGAACTCATCTTCCCCGGTGCCTGGAGGCGCATCCGACGATAATCGTGGCTGCTTCGCTGCAGGGGGCTCGTTCAATCGTGATTGCGATGGTGGAGGCTGTTGCTGATGGCCGATGCCGCCAAATGGAGGTGGGCCGTTCATATTCATCGGTGGGGGGCCACCATAGCCACCCATCATGGACATATTCGGGGGTCCATTGAAGAATCCACCAGCTCCTGGAGGTCGGAATCCGGCCATGCTGTTTGGCGGGGGACGGGACAGGTTTACAGATGGCATTCTCATGAACGGTGGAGGTACATTCATGTTGAAAGACGATGGCGGAGGTCCACCTCCACCAATACCAGATGGATGGTCAGATTTCTGGGATTCTGAAGACGGCGAATCGCGTCCAGAAGGCTTTCCAGGGAAGTTTGGTGGTGGCATGTTGAATTTTGGCGGGGGTCTTGTCAAATCGACGACACTGACGGTGGATGGTGCTGGGGAGGCTGTCTGAAAACTCGAAACATACAACAAGGCCTTCAAAAAGTAAGAAACCTACAGGTGGATTCGAAAAGTTGACAGTCTGCACAATATGCGTCCCAGATCCAGAAGTTGAAGACCCAGACATCGATGCCGGTTTGTGGACAGCATGTTCCAGCGCTTGACGGACGACAGGAGGCTTAAACTTCACTTGTTTCGCCTTATTTTCAAAAATCAATTGAACTCACCAAATTATCTTGCACTGACGCGCCAGAATTTCCGAAACCTATCTTCACCGGCGCTACTTTGGGTTCAACATTCTGAACTGTGACCAAATTGCGTCCACCACTATTCTGAACCGGCAACACTATCGGCACATTGATTTCCTTGTGTCCATGCCGATCACGGAGTTCATTCATGATGAATTGATTGACTTCAGCTTGGCTCGGATATTCTAACCTCAAAAGACGCTGCTTTTCCGCGTATAAATTCCATGTTTCTTCCGTGAATCCAAAATTGAAGTAATCCGCAATGTTGGCACCAGATTTCAACCACGGACGATCTTCCAATTCGCCTGTACTGATGTCGAAAACGTTTTTACCATCGATTGTTGGAGTTACGTTCATATCGAGTTTTTGGACGGGGAAGCGGCGCTAAAAATTGCAATTTTATATATAAAAACCCCAATTTCAAAGTTAAAACATACCGCTGTACTCGTAAGGGAAGGTTTTATATCACCAATCGTGACGACCATATCTTCATCATCGCTTGAACTATCAGTTTGGAAGGCCACTGGAACTTTGTCTAACATAGATTGAAACGGCTTCAAAAAATGATAAAAAGCGCCTACCTTTCTCAGTATCACCTTCCTCTGTGCCCTCACCGTCCATCTCGGCATCGTTATTGTTGTCATCGTCTCCAGGGGGGCCTTCGCCTTCGGAAGAAGGTTGTTCGTGGTCGGCTTTGTCATCTCCATCGTCATCGCTGACCGGCGCCGGGGCGTTCCCGTTTTCATCGTTAAGCACGTCATTGACGTTGGGGGAGTCGATCTCGGCCATGGCGGGGCTGAAAGTGAGGTAATGAAAAGGTTGAATACGCAAATTAATGAGAAATATAACGCGAAAATGAGGGCACGAAATTGGGCGAAAAAACGCGAAGTGGACAACGACGGAAAAGTGTTTGGCGTTGTGTGTCGAACATTTTTTTCGTTTTTTCCAAAATGAGGGAGGGCCGCCAGACTACGACATTTAGTGAAAATCTTATTTTGTTACGAACTTCATTAATTAATATTCAACTCTTATTTTACTTTCCCACCTTATATACAATCACAACGCTAAAAAGATGGCAAAACAGAATTTTCATATTATCCCTGTTTCAATGCACAATTTCACTTCACGCTCAGATTACATTACGCTTTTCATGACTATTTTTTTGAATTTTCTTAAGATTTCCCCTTTTTGACCCTTGTTTACTGTATTCCTCCTTTCAGTTATTGATTTCAATATATTTTAACTTAAAAACAGAAAATACATCAATTACATTCCAAAACACAGTTGTCATTCATCATTATCAGATACATATTCGTCATGGACAGATTCCACATCCTCATCATATTCTTCTTCCATTTCTTCCTCTGATTCGGATTCAGATCTTTCTTCGTCGTCAATTTCCATCCCAAAGTCTTCCATATAGGCTTTCATGTCATCGAGCTTGCGCGAATTGTGAGCAAAGTGGATTTTGGTCGCGGCAAAGAGGGCTTTGATATCTTTCTCGAGTTCGGCTACGCTTTTGTACTGAAATCATGAACTTGTTTAAAAAAGGTAACAAAGTGTGGTCAAACCGACCTCATTTAACGCTCCACCAATTGTAACAACTGTGCAGTCGCCGGTGTTGATAATACCCCTGAAGTGTACTCCTTGAAGGGATTTGAAGGCGCGATAGTCTTCTTTGAGCTCATCGTAGCGGGCTTGTACATCCTGAAATAGCAGTTTGAGATTACTGTAATTAGAAGAGACAGTGCGTACCGATAGCACGGGCTTCTCAATGGACACTTTCTTCGGCTTCGGACCCCTTTTGCGGTACGGTGCATCTTCCTCAGAGTCGGTATCATCGATGACGACTCGCCGATTGGCAGCGGCACGACGCGGACGAGAAGTGCCATCACCGGCATCGCTGACGGTCGGGGTTGGCGACGATTCATGAGCCTGTTGACGAGCACGTGTGTGGCGCAGAGCACGACCGCCGGCAATGTAGTCTTCGAGGGGTTCTGGGGTCTTTTCTTCCTCCTCCTCTTCTTCATCGTCGTTTTCTTCCACTTTGTGTTCATCTGTCTTCTTGTTATTGCAGGATTCACATGTCCAGAGAGGCTTCTCGCCATTGGGCTCGGTGTCTGGGTCGGAACACTTGACATGGATGAAGCCAAAGCAGTTGACGCAGGCGGTGATTTTGGAGAGCTCCTTGAACTTTGTCTGGCAGCGGGGACATTGGATCTGGAATTCGATTGAAATTAGAAGCTTTAGACGAACCTAGACGCCGAATAATGCCTTATGGGTCGCACTATGATGTTTCAAACGGTAAAAACAGTCAAAAAAACTCACACTGAAAAGCTTATCCCATCGAATCTCAACCAAAACAAGCTGCAATATCAGATGAATCTCAGGCAAACAGCGTGAAGCCTTCAGCCACTCGACAACGCACAGAAAACGGAACACTGGCATTCCTGGGGTCAGTGGTGGGAACGCACATGGAAGGATCAACGTCAACAAATTCGATGCCGTTAGCGCCTGAAATCGACCAATTCAACCCCAAAATATCGAAATCTCGAAACTTACAGCACTCTCGACCGAATCAATCTTCTCAATGACCGTCCCCAGGGCCTCCGCATTCGTCGAATAGTGAATGAACCTCCGCTTCTCCGCCTTTTTCACGATTTCCTTCAAATCGTCCTTGACAAACGACCAATCACTCGCTTCCGGAAGATATCCGAACTCCTTCCCACGCTTATCCTTGACGAATGTGTTGTGGCAGCGGTGATAGTTGATGAAATCCGGCCGAAGTTCTTTCAACTTCGCTTGGAGCTCCTTTTCGCGAACGCCTCGGTTTGAAAGGCCCTCAATCAGGGCATCGAATTCCTCGATTTCGGTGATTTGGAACCATTGCGGCTGATTGAATTTAGAATCGGCCGTCGGGGCATAGGTGATGTGGGCGACTTTGGCGATTTCGGAAGCCAGTTTGTCGCCTTTGACGAAGCACGGGGCAGAATTCGGGCCAGCGGGGACAGCTTCGACAAAAATGCCAAAGTTAGAGCGGCGACGGAAGAAGTGGTACTTTCGGTGGTAACGGTCGCTTCCGAGGTAACTTTGGGCTTCGTAGTCGATCTTCTTTTGAGCCTTTTCCAACTGAAAGGTGCCTATTAGCAAAAAATAAACTTAAAATAGAGTGACATACCCTCTGATGCATCTTAAAAGTCCGGATTTCAAGTCTCAAGTTGCTCCGCTGCACATATAAAGAGTTTTTCTTCTTCGAATCGGACGAACCCCTCAACTTTTTCATGTTTTCTTCGACTTCTTCCAACTTCTTTTCTCTCTTTTCGAGGTAATCCTTCGGGTAGACCTTCGCAACTTCATTGAAAAGAGCGTTGAACGACGTGGTATCCATGACCTGATGCATCAAGGCTTCGAAAATGGCCATCTGATCAGTCGCTTCGAGTTGATAGAATTCGACTGCTTCGAATTTCGCAGCCAATTCCTTCCCCAATGGGGCCAGTTTCTTCTGCGGTTTGTTGTCCTTCTTCTTTAAAATCCTCAAAAAGTCCTTCAGAACATCATTAATCGCATCCGGATTCAGCTTCGAAGGCATCCCAAAGGCAATCTTCACCACTTCTGACGCGCATTTGTGATCCCAACGGAACTTGTCAATCCGATAGTTGAGACACTTCAGCCCGGAAATGGCCTCCAAGGTGGTGAAACACGTCAGAAATGTCGACAGCAGATGCGAGGTTACGGTATAGTAGCCCTCAAGGCCATTGGAGAGAGCTGTCATCAAATCGGTCGCCGAAAAGTAGTTCCTCGCGTCATCCAAAAAGGATGAAAAGGTCTGGACAAACTCGGTGATAGCCAGACAACGGCCGAAAAGCTCGCCTTGTTCGCCGGCTTCGGAAACTGGCTTCAAGTCCGGAATAGCAGGCACTGTGAGAAAACTGTCCTCGACTTGGCCATCGGTCATCAATTCCACCCAGGCGGTATAGTTGGGGATGAATTCGGAGTGGCTTACGAGCTTGTTTTTGCTGGAATTTGTTAAAATTATATAAAAAAATCTTCGAAATCTGGCAAACTTACACGGCAGTATTCGGAAAAACAACACATTTAAAGAATTCACTATTAATATCGGCGTAGGATCCTTCCGAAAGCGACTTCGCACTATGTATAGCCTGTTTGTAGGCTAGAATCTTTCGATTCCGAATGCCAGCCAAGGCTTCGGCGTAGTATTGGGCCGCCTTTTCCTTGTTTTCCTCGACGCTTTGGGGGGTCGGCTTCTGCACCTTGCAAAACTCGAATATGGATTGCTGGCCCTTGTTCTTCGGTTGTGGTTTTGTAGGGGATTTGGTTGAGCTTGCGTCGGATTGGGGTTGCTGGAATTCCAAAAAATATATATAAAAGTTTTCAAAAAACCGTTCAACCAACCTCGACAGCTTTTTTCGCCTTCGAAGCAGTGGCAGCCTTTTTCGGCTTCACAGCCTCTTCAGTGGGTTTCTGGAAGGTCATAAAATATATATAAAAATGCCATCAAAAGGTCGCAAAAACCAACCTCGACAGCTTTCTTCGGCTTTTTAGCCTCGGCAGCCTTTTTCGGCTTCACAGCCTCCTCATCCTTCTTCCGCTTCTTGGCCGGGGGTGCCATCGATGAACTCGGGGCCTTATTCTCGGTATCAGTCGAATCGGTGGAGAGGGAGAGGATTTCAACGTCGTCGGATGACGGTTTATCCGAGGAAGACTTGCCTGTCTTGGACGAAGACCCGCCTTGCAGCCAGCTCGTGAGGTCACGTTTCTTCGCGGCAGTCTCGGTCTTGTTTGGAGGGGCCATGTTCGCGCTGCAAATAGGTAAAATTGATTACGGCTGGCGGGCTAAATGAAAACCGAACGAAGGCGAGATCAAACACAACGCTTTCGCGCGCGTTTTTTTCGCGCGAGAGTTTTCGCGGAAATGCGCACGATGTAAATTTGGCAAAGTGCGACCAACACTTTTTTTGTGTTTTCGTGAAAGTTACGCAACTTCATCGCCATCGCTTCCGTCAAAAATGCTCGGTCTCTCTGCCTACGGCTCTGATTCGGATTCTGATGCTGAAACACCATCCGTCCCGGTTGTCAAGACAGTCCCAAAGGAGGTAGTTCCTCCTCCGAAGCCAGCTCCGGCCCCTGTGAAGATTGATGAAGGTTTGTTGTTTTCGTCTTCTTTGAAGTTGACATTTATATATTTTTCTCTTCCAGATGAATCTGAAACAACTCCCAAGCTAAACCTCCCCAAAGCAGCTGCAATTAAAAGCTTCCAATATGCCGAAGAAGACGACATTGAGGAGTTTATCAAAACAAAACGCGATGCGGAGAAGAAGTTAGCCGCGGAAGTTCGACCGAAATCGAAGGGAAAGAAGAAGATTGACGCCTTTGGAGGGTTGTCGAATCGAGCCTTTCAGGATGATGATGATGGTTACGTTGCTCAGGTTGGTCTATTTGTCTCATTTTTCCGATTTGAAAGTTTTCATTTCAGAAGCCGACAATCAAAGAAGTTGCTCCAACATCATCCTCCTTCAAATCGAGCCTTCTATCATCCCTTCCGCCACCGAAATCGAGCTCCATCTCAAAACCGGCAACATCGACAACAGCCTTTTTGCCGTCGGCAGTCCGTTCAAAGGCCCCTGTCCCACCCAAAATGCCGAAAACCCCCGCCCTTCCGACCTTCGACGACGAAGAAGACGAAATTCCCGGCCCATCCACCGATGATAACGACCTATTCGGTCTTGGATCCGTCAAGAAGCAGGGCCTCATTGATCCGTCGAAGCTTCAAAAGACAGATGCCGCCCCAGCTTTGTTCCTCATGGATGAAGACATCGGTCCAGCCCGCCCAGTGCCAGTGGCAGTTCAACAGGAACCTCAACAATCCGATGCCAACATCAAACACCTCACTGATGACGATGCCAAGAAGCTCGTCTACAGATACGAGCTCCAACATACCGGCGCCAGCAACATCATCGCCAATGACTGTGTCAGCGGCATGGTCGATGTCAACGTCGACAACACTCTCGGTCCGAATATCCGTGAAAACTTGCTGAAAAACCTCGATCACCGCAAGATGGCTACAGTATTCCCGGCTAATAGTGAGGGCAAGGTTGATCCGAAGGCCAAGAAGGGTCCGGCGAACAAGTTGGCCAAGATGAAGAACCAAGTTACACATTTGGCTGGAATTGTGAGTTCATTCTTTCCTAACTTTGTTAATTATAACTTTATAACTTGTTTTTCAGGCCGTCGCCCGCGAAGAAGAGCTCCAAGAACAATGGGCCAAGAACCGCGAAACCAAAACCGCTGCCAAACGCAAATATGGATTCTAATGTAAGCCTTTTCCTTAATTTCATATTTGTATTTTCCTGTTCAAAGTTGTGATTGCGAAACATAATTAAACACAATAAAAGTGAGGTATGTCAGTTCCACGCACTTTCCAACTGCTTAAAATAGTCATTCCCAGCAGCTTGGAGTGGCACCACTTTTCCGGTCACACTTTTAAGCACAACTTCTTCCTTGTTTCTTGAAAACTTTGGCGTCCAAATTGGTCTAAAATTGTTGGTTACAATCCTTTCTTTGAACATTGAAGGTGTCTAATGCCAACCTGCATATTTTACTGAAATCCAAGAAGAACCCAATCGAGAAAAACAGCGACGCGGCGACTATAACATTCCAAATTCCAGCGACGTAAAAAAAAAAAAAATGTAGTGACACAATAGAGGTCCTTGGCCAAAGGTTTATTGAGTCACTCCATGGTGGGAGGTGAAGAGATATGACATACAACAAAGCAACAATTACATATGCATCAGGCAATAGTTACAACACGCGAGAGAGCAAATGACAGTCTGACGACGAGAGAGAGTGTTCTCTCGCCGCGGAAAGTGCGCGTTTGTGACGCGGCTTGTGCCTTCTTGATGGAACTCGCCATGGGTGGCGACACTGCGGGGCCTCGGGGCATGGTTGGAGTTGATGGTGGAGTTGTTGCTGGATGTGGTCGATGCGTGGAGTCGAAACGGTTGATTGGATCAGGTCGTAACGATGGTTCGGTTGAGTTGTCGCGATCGGTGATGTTCAGTAGATGGTCGGTTGATGCTGAAGACACACTTCGATGGAAGAGAAGGGCCTTCGGGGGCCACAGGGCAGGGCAATCGGTGTAGCGGATGGAAGGTGAGAGCAGTTGATGGAGATTGAGGGGCAGTCGGTGTAATGTAGTAGCTAATATCGGCATGGTAAAGGCGGAGCAGATGGTAGGACGGCTGAATGGGTATGTGGGTGCGGGGCCTATGCTTCATTGCAAGTAAGCTTTCCCCGCCGGGGATGGCGCTCGGGGCCAAACGGAACACGCTGCGGACTGGTGATGCCGCTGCGGATTGAAGGTGTCGCTCGGGACTGGTGATGTCGCTGGGGACTGGTGATGTCGCTGGGGACGATGGGTGTCGCTGGGGACGGTGGGTGTCGCTGGGGACGGTGGGTGTCGCTGCGGACGGATGATCTGCTCGACGCACAGTGTTCTGCTGCCAATGGCGGTGTCCTGCCGCCATAACGGCGGTACCGTTACAGAACCTGGCGCTACCGGTATACTCGACGTCTTCGGGATGACTGATTCGAGATGACCACTGCTACCTCGCTTCCCTTAATCCACGTATGCAGAGCACACGACGCGATCAACGAGTGTGTGATGCGTGCTAAAAAAGGAAACGGACGGAGGGACTGGACGAGCGCGCGCGCACAAAAGACGCGGGCTCGGGAACTGCTGCACTGGACGGACACCGAACGCACAACGCGAACGGGCCGGACTGCTGCACTGGACGGACGCTCGGGGTCCGGGCTGGACTGGCTGATGATGCCAGGGGGGACTGCTGCTGCCTGCTGCGCGATCGGGATGGCATCCGATCCGATGATGCACCAAAAATGTAGTGACACAATAGAGGTCCTTGGCCAAAGGTTTATTGAGTCACTCCATGGTGGGAGGTGAAGAGATATGACATACAACAAAGCAACAATTACATATGCATCAGGCAATAGTTACAACACGCGAGAGAGCAAATGACAGTCTGACGACGAGAGAGAGTGTTCTCTCGCCGCGGAAAGTGCGCGTTTGTGACGCGGCTTGTGCCTTCTTGATGGAACTCGCCATGGGTGGCGACACATTCCAAATTCCAGCGACGTAATGGTAAACTGTCATCGCAAAATCATAGTCTTTTAGTTTGACCAACAAAACAAATGTCTGAAGTACCAGACCACTGATAGCGTTAATAATAGTGAATTTCAAGACGGCCCGAAGAAGGCGGATATTTTCAGCTGTTTGGTAGCGCTCGGTTAACGACGTTGGCAGTTTCGTTTTATAGCGTTTTAAATTTAGCCGAAATAGGATTGTCATGGACTGAAAGGGCAATGGTTTTGTTGTCCATACTTGGGATATATTCAGGCAAGGCTTACGATAATGGTGCATAATAGCGCAAAAAGCTGGACATAGGCAATGTTGACGACTAACTCGGCGAAAATGTCGAAGGAAGCACAAAGGAATTGGAGCCAGATTGAGATTGTCCACTGTAAAAAGTTACTTGAAGGGGGTAAAAGGGATTCTAGTGGACTTACAGCTAAGAGAACAATGTAAAAAATGAATAATGGTTTCTCGTTTTCGTATGTTTTGACCCGTCTGGTTGCGAAAACCCTTTCTATTGTCATTATAATTGGGTTCATCGGGAACTGTAGAGAAGCGACATCGTGGAAATACTTTGCTGCCATCGTGATTTTCAATGGGAGGGTTTGATGGAGGAGGTAGGCATAGAGGATTATCAATCTGAAATCCTTTTTCAGTTTGAAAATGGTGATTACAGTACACAAAATGTCTGTGTGAAACATTTCGTCACCTTTTGACGTAATTTTTCACACATTAATTCAGTCTAGCAACTCACCGTCCAACAACAGTCAAAACCGACGTCAAAACAATCGAATGAAATATCATTTTCATCCCGAAATGAACATTAGCGCTGCCATAGAATGTTTCTCTCATCCAAAAGACATTCAATACAATAATCCCAAATGATAGCAACAATTCAACAGTAACACATCCAATCCCATACACATCCCCCGACCCGGTAATCAGTGGATCATCATAATCTTTATACAACCTTTCAAATACAAACACATCAATACAATATCCTATTGATGTCGAAATGCCAATGTAAACCGCCAGAAATACGAACATAACAATTTGCGAACTGGGCGCCATCCAGTACCGCAAGGCATTGAAATAAAGCTTGAATTAAAATGGGTGGAAAGGGTGACCTTTTTTATGGTCTTTTATCGTTTAACGTAAATGGTATTTTCGCACGATAACTCGTTGAACGACCAAATTAAGTAGCTAATTGCTCTACATTGGGTGTACTATTGATAAAACAATGGTAAATAAGATTATTAGAGTTTTTTGGGTTTGAATTTTGGGGGTTTTCTGAACGCCCACGTGAAATTAGGGTTCGGAAATGGCAACTTTGTGTTTCCGGCAAACTTCCTTGGAGCCAATTATGAGCTAATCTGAATCAAATTATGTCGACAAAAGCGTTGGTACAGTTTTTTCCCGATATGTGTAACCTTTCTTTTTGCAGATATGACACTTTTTATAACACTGTATTGCGTCAGAATGTTTTCAACTCAAAACAAACATGTCAATTCGCGTTTATTTCCACGCTTTACTAAACTGTTTAAAATAATCGTCAGCCTGCGCCTTTAATGGCACCACCTTGCCCGTCACACTTTTCATGACTGCGTTTTTCATGCTGTTATGGTGGCAGCAAAGGGTTCTGAAACAGTATATAGATTTAACACTTCAAAGATTAAGTTGACTTAGAAGTTGAAACTTACCCAAAAAGTCGACCACACAAGCCGGTAGCCATTAGAAACAAGAAGTGGATCAAAAATAACCCCCCGGCAAAGACCAAATTCCACAGACCACCTATATAATGTAATAATTTCTGTAACAGCTCATGATCTTCTATTTGGAGAATAAACGAGAATCCGAGCACTATCAAATCACACGTTACGTTGATAAACATGAATTTAAATACAGCCCTGAGTAACCGTATATTTTCGGCTGTTTGGTAGCGTTCTGTTAGTGTTTTCGCTTCGGCATTGTTGTACCGTTTGAGGTTTTTCTTGTAGAGGTATATCATCAGCTTAAATGGGGGTAATTAAACTGTTTTTGAACATATTTTGAAGAAGTACTTACGGCGACAGTGCAAAATTGGAGAAAAAATTGAAAGTAGACCGTGATCATGTAGACTTGTGCCCCCAGGCTGTACGCACTGCCGAATTGCATCCAAATGGCATAAGTCCACTGAAATTTGTTATTTTAGGGGTAATTGTGGCGAAAGATAATGACCTACCGAGGCTACATTCATGAAAATAACGATATTAGGCCGTTTTGCAACTTCATAGGTCTTAAAACGCTGCGTGGCTATTAGTCGTTCAAGGGTCATCAAAATGGGATTCATTGGGAATTGTAGCGAAGCAGTGTCGTGAAAGTATTTTGCACCCATTGCAGTTTGAACTGATATGCTGCCTCGGTACGTGTCACCGTAAAGGATAATTAGTCTGGAAATATTTGGATTTGAAAGACATTAGAATTAATTAAAAGCTCATTTTGAGTATTTGAAGGTTGTTTTGTACGTTTGAAGTACAATTGGAGATTCTAGTCTTGCAAAACAAGAACCCATTACGGGCAATTTTTATCACCGATCTATCACTGATAACAAATTAGTTCAAACCTTCTTGCAAATTCTATTTTACAACTTTTGTTTGACGTTTTACAATCCCATGTTGTAATCACCGTCATCCAGTCTCAAAATTGAGCATAAATTACAAACATGAATGACGATAAGCAAGTTAACAATGCCCCCTAATTCAAAAAAAAACTCATTTTAGAGGGTGTTGGCGGACTTGATGGACTGAACTTGGTTCCAAAGTACAATTTTAACCCATATCTATCGTATTATTGGCATTCTTCCTTAAATTTGAGTCAAAAAATGAATAAATATTGACTTAAGTCGATTCTGTCTACTTAACATTCTAGAATTGCAACAATTTAGGGTCCCAAAGTACGACTTTTGACTGGTCAGACTTCACAGAAAGTAGTTAAAAACCACTTTGTGTATTTAACGATGTTAATAGATTGAATGTTCCGTGTGACTTGATGTTTGCAACGCCACTTTGCGGGTGGCATGGAATACTGGCAACTTTTTGAAAACGAATGTGTACAGTGTACAGTCAGACCACTTACCTTCCAATAATCATCAGAACTGAAGTCAATATAATGGAATAGAAGACCATTTTCATCCCGGAATGCACATTCGCACTTTTGAAGCATGTTTCATACAGCCACAATACGTTTTGGATAAGTACACCCGCTGATAGCACTATTTCAAGCACAAAACAGGTGATGCCATACCAATCACCCGGGCCGAGAATCAATGGATCATAATCTGGTCTATACATGTACCCACAGACTACGATATTGAGATAAAATGCTAGCCATGTTGATATTAGAACGTATACTGTAAGAATGACAAAAATAGGGATGAGCCTATTGCCATTGATGAAATTATACGGTAGCAACAGGCATTGGGAAAGCCTGTGCCAGCGTTTAGGTGGCTGTTTAATCGAGGAGCGTCGTTCGAACATAACAGGGGTAGCCAAATGTCAAAAGTGGCATTTATTTGTTACTTTTACCAGGTATTTTTAAAAAGCCATTGAGCAAATGCAATTCGTGGCTACGACAGTCGTTCAATGGGGAGGTATGTTATGTGAAAAGTGAACCTGAGAGCTCTCTCTAGAAACAACAAATGGAATGGGAGGAA
>KB455564.1:464350-476776 GCA_000341325.1 Panagrellus redivivus | reverse complement strand
GTGTCCCTAAAAGACAAAACCTTCCTTTTATAATGCTCTATCATTATCACAAATAAAAAATTTGTACTAGCTACCAAAGTTTTGAGATACGGAGTGCCAAAGGCTATCTCGTCGTTTTTTTGAAATTTGAAGCGTCATAACTTCCGTCAAAATAATTGAATCATCGTCATCAAAAAAAGAAAATGATCGTCTTGATGTGGGCAGTCGATTGATATACCGCACGTAGACATTTTTAGATTCGGATTCTCCAAGACGGATTCTGGAGCTTAGAGGATTCTGAAGGCTCCGAATCCGGTTTTCGTGTGTGAATTCGTCATCTACGGCCTCAGATTAGTCTGTTTGCCAAGTTTCAACGATTTAAATTAACTTTGAATTTTAAAGTGTCCTCAGAAACTCGAAAGTGTTTGGTTTTCCCAGAAAATGCGTTTTAGAAGGCCGCAGACGACCGCTAGGTATTTAGCTTCGTGCGAAAATACAACTTCCGTGGTTGGTGTTTGGAATTATTTAGATTTATACTTTAAAAGTGTAAAAAAATACAGTAAAAAGTGTATTTTCAATGCGGTCATTGTAATTGTAGTCGGTTATTCGTCATATCCGGGGAGTTCAAACTGGTCCAAATCCACTTCCGTCAGGGAATCCACTGTGGCGGCGAGAAGGGGCTTGATGTCTATGATTCGCTCCTCCCAATCGTGGGTAATGAATTCCTTTTGAGGGACGAATACGGTAGCACAGCCAGCGGCGAGACCGCTTCGGGCGCCGTTGATAGAGTCCTCGAAGACCAGGACATTGGCAGGGGTCTTGGGAGGGATGGTGAAGCGCTTCATGGTCACGATGTACGGATCGGGAGCGGGTTTGCCGCGTTTGACTTCGGAATCACTGCCAGCGAGGACGATGTTTTCGAATTTTGATATGAATTCAGCGAGTTTTGGCGTCTTCTGAGCGAATTCGCGTTCATCGGAACCGGTGCAAACTGCGATGGGAATGTTGTGCTTCAGCAGGTGCTCCACGAGTTTGACGACGCCAGGCAAAAGTGGCGCATTGGCAAGTTCGACTTGTAACACGCGGTCGTAGATCTCATTGTACTCAGCCGTCGTCACAGTATCGGCAATCCCAGTCTGATGGAGGACCCATTGGACGGCATCTTCACGGCATCGACCCATCATCCCGGATTTGAGGGTGTTGTTGAAACTGCGTCCGAAATGCTTCAAAGTGACGTCATTGGCAAGGCTGTAGGCGCGTTCGGTGTCCTGGAGAACGCCATCGTAATCGAAGATGACGTGGGTGATGGGGGCCATTACTGTAACACCAAAGATTATCCAAAAAATGACTTTTTCGCCTCAAAATACAGTAATCTTGACCAAAACAAAATCCAATCTCCCAACCAAAAAAGTGATAAAACGCTTTATTAAAGCCAATAAGCTCATCAAACAGCCTCGACACGAGTACCATAATCAGAAAATTCATTATTGCACATTCTAATTCTAGTCTAATAACCAGGAATGCCATACTTGACCGGATCAAACTCCTCCAAGCTCGTCAAAACTTCCGATGCTTGTTGTTGAACATCGGCCGTCCGCTCGGCCCAATCATGCGTGATGAATTCCTTCTGTGGGATGAAGATGGTGGCACAGCCAGCGGCAATACCGCTCCGAGCGCCGTTGATCGAATCTTCGAAGACCAAAACATTCGCGGCACTCTTCGGCGGCACGGCAAAGCGCTTCATCGTCACCAAATACGGGTCTGGAGCGGGTTTGCCTCGCTTGACTTCGGGATCGCTTCCGGAAAGGACCTTCACCGGGAATTTTGCCACGAAATCTTTGAAATTAACGGTTTTGAAGGCGAATTCCTCATTGTTGGACCCGGTACAGATGGCAACATGGATTCCATGCTTGATCAGATGGTCCGTCAACTTCTCGGCACCCGGGAGTAGTGGCGTTTGGGCAACAATGGCATCAAGGACGACATCGTGGTCACGGCCAAATTCTTCGTGGGTGATTTTCCCGGTGAGACCGACTTCGGACAAGATGTGATCAAAGGCTTCATGCCGCTTCCTACCCATGATACTGTGCTTCAAAACGTTGTTGAAGGAACGGCCATGCTTTTTGAGGGCGGCATCGTAGGCATCGTAGTAGGCTTGCTCAGTATTCTGAAGGATACCGTCGTAGTCGAAGATGACGTGGGTTATTGTCGGCATCCTGAATGGCAAATTGTAAAACTACAACAATGACAATGTCACAAAAGATATTCCAACTGTGAAACAACAGCGAATTCAACAATCAAAACCAAAAAACGGAAACAATTTGTATTCAACAAAAACTACAGTAATCATCCTAAAAACAAAACAATCTATCCTATAATTCTAGGTCCCTGGAACTTTGCCGGTCCTGGAGAAATCCCTTGATCGAAATATGCGTTGAGAAGTCTTTCTTTTTCGAGCTGTTCGGGGGTGAGCTCGCCTCGGGCTTTCATTGCGTTCCAGCTAAAAAATTATATAAAAATGATAAAATTACATCGACTAAAACCAGAAAAACGCACCTGTATCGATTCAACGGATGCCCTGGACCCTTAAGAAAGTATGTTCCCGCATTCATGAAGACACCAATGAACCCAACGCCGACGATAAGCTTTCCAAATGAGTTGCTGAACGGTAGCCGAGCATAATAGATCAAATTCCGGACGAAAAGCCGTTCCTTGAAGCTTCGTTTAGTCTGACCGGGGGTGAAAAGTGGTTCTCTGGCGGCAGACGGACCTGGGGATGGGTCGTGAGCGGTCATGGAGTTCTGGAATTTGCATTTTGACGTGGTAATTTGAAACATTTTAGGCGAAAAATCACGGAGAGAAAAAACGGAAATAGAATAGCGAGAAAATATATAAAAATCATTTCGAAAAGACGTGTAACAGTGACAAAAAGCTAGCGGAACTGATGATGCATCTTTTTGGAAGGGAAAAGCGGATATATTTAGACAAGAAAGCCTCGAAAATCTCGAAAGGAGATAAAAGTGCAAAAAATTTATAAACCAGAACAAAACCTGCCCGCAACATGCACAATTTCAAGGACCGCACTGCAAACACAACGCCAGAAACGCGTGGCTGACGCATGGCCGCTGGCTATGACCATTCTGATCCGCTTTATCGCGGCTATTATCACCTTTCCCGTAGCTTAATCTTCACTTTTCAGTCATGTCCCAAGTGATCGACACCGCCGGCGTCCGCCAGGCATGTCTCGAGATCGCCAAGGCCGAAACGAGCCGTGATTATGACAAGGCGCTCAAGGTTGCTAACAAGTGTATGTTTTTCACCTCTTTCTTGCAATTTTATATATTTTATCAATCAAATTCAGTGATCCGCAACTACCGCAAGGAGACATACGCCTTCAAATGCAAGCTCATTGCCTTGATCCAGCTCGAGCAGCTCTCCGAGGCCTTGGACTTGATCAAGAAGACGCCCGAGGGTCAGATGGGGTATGTTTCTTCTTTTTCTTGTTGATTTCGGGTTATAAACGGTGTTAATTTCAGCAATGTCTCCTTCGAGAAAGCCTACATCCTCTACCGTCGCAACGAGAACGACGCAGCCCTCGAGGAGTTGGCCAAAGCCAACCAGGAGGAAGTCGGCGTCATCGAGCTCAAGGCCCAGCTTTTCTACCGTCTGGAGCGCTTTGAAGAAGCTCGTGACTTGCTCCGGAAGCTTATCCGCGAGCATAGCGATGACTTTGACGACCAACGACTCGCGAATTTGATCGCTGTTGAGGCGCAATTGCAGGCTGCTGGTGTTTCTTCGGTCAGTTTTGGGTTTCAATCGATATTTTATTGATTGATTTTGTTTTTCTTCGATGTCTTATTTACTTTCTAACTTTATAGTCGATAACTTATCGATACACATTCTTCAGGACCCCCAAACCTCTGCCGCTGAGACCTACGAAGCCCTCTTCAACGTCGCTTGCCATCAAATCGAGCACGGAAAGTACACTGAAGCCGTGAAATCCCTCGACAAGGCCTACGTCCTATGCAAGCAGGCTTTGACCGAAGAAGGCCTTCTTGAAGACGAGATTGACGAGGAACTGGCCACGATTTTGGTCCAAAAGGGTTTTGCTCTTCAGCTTTTGGGCAAGCCTGAAGAAGCCTTGAAGATCTATGTCGGCGTCCAGGAGAAGAAGTGAGCTTTGACCAACTTCTAACCAAATTTCAAACTGTCCTTTACAGCCCCACCGACCCCAATGCCAAAACCACCCTCTTCAACAACCTCCCGACGACCCGTGCCGAACCGAACCTCGCTGATGCCCGTAAGAAGCTCAAAGCCGCTACCCAGGTCGACAAGAGCAAGCTTTCCAAGCGTCAACAACGGACCCTTCTGTTCAACCAGGCCTTGATCAGCTTGTTGTCGAATCAGCGTGAACCGTGCCGTCGTACCCTGGAAGAGCTCCAAGCCAAATATGGTGCCGTCAATGAGGCAGTTCTCCTCGAAACGGCCCTCCTCGTCCGTCAGAAGGACATCCAGGGCGCGTTGGCCACCCTTGGCCGTGCCGAGCAGGACGTCACGGCGAAGCTGTTGAAAATCCAGATTCTCATCAATTCCGGTGCTTCGAAGGAGGCCCTCGAAGCGTTGAAAGACCTTCCGGAGGAAATTCGCTACGCTCCGGCCATCGCGGCTTTGGTCAGCAACTTGAATCTGGCCAAGAACCAAGCCTCCGATGCTGCCGCATATGTCGAGAAAGCTGCTGCCTATTGGGCTGGAAAGGATGCCGAGAAGGCTAATCTCCTTCTGAAGAAGGTCGCCACTCTGGCTACGACTTCCGGCGATCATGACAAGGCCGTCACATCGCTTGAGAAGATCTATGCCGCCAACCCGGAAGACACGACCGTCCTCTGCCGTCTCATCAAGGCCTATGGCGCTATCAACAGCCCGAAAGCCCAGGAGCTCATCACGAAGTTGAACCCATCCGTCGATGACAGCGAGTTGAACCCGACAGAGCTGGAAGAGAATGATTGGATAATCTATGGCCAGCGATACAAGAAGAAGGAAGGCGGAAAGAAGGACGAATTTGTTGATACTGTAAGTTTTGATTATTTCAAATAGCGAAAAGTAATAATTTGCTTTCAGGAAATCGTCACCGGCAAACTGAAGAAGCGCAACCGTAAGCGCAAGATCATCCTCCCCAAAAACTACGACCCCAATGTTCAACCCGATCCGGAGCGCTGGATTCCGAAGCAGGAGCGCGCAGCCTACAAGAAGCGACTCAATAAGAAGTTCAAGGATCAGCACATTGGTCGTGGAACGCAGGGTGCTGCGAGTGGAGCGGCTTCGGATAGGATGTAAGTCCCTTTTTTCAAACTTTAGCATTGAAACTGAATGTAAAACTGTCGATTTCAGTGATTATTCAAAGAACTCCCCCGCCACCCACAAATCCCCTCAACCGACGTCCCCAGCGGCGCCAGAAGGCCCTCGACAAAAGGGTCCTGTCGGACAGGCCAACAAGAAGAAGAAGCCGACCAAAAAGGGGCGTCATTAAGGAAATTAACTTATTTAAAGTTGTTTTATGTTTAATTTTGCTGATTTTAATTCAATAAATTGTCATATCTGGCTCTTTACTTCACTTTTTCTGGACCTTGACGCTCTTGGTAACACTCTTGGAGACACTCCCGGTCTTCTTGAAACTCTGATTGATGTTGTCATCGAAAGCCTTGACAGTATCATTGGCCGTGCTGATGACGTAATCGACGGCACGCGGAAGACGGTTTGCGATCTTCTCGGCGAGACAGAAGGGCTGCAAGAAGAAGAGCAGGAAGACGGCCAGCTTCATGATGAAGTAGAAGGCCACGTTACGGCCCGCTGGCAAGGTTTGGTCGAGAAGGGTGCTCAGGCCGTAGGACGCCCAATAGGCATTCATCTCCGAGTTGACGGGGATTTCCAAGGGGAAAAGCAGCTTCAGGGTGACGGGATAAAGGACGAGAAGGCCATTGCCAAAGGCCTCGGGCGATAGGACGACAAGGCCGAGGTAAACGACGACAATGGCACCGGCGATGGGGGCTTTGTCCAGCCCGGATGAGAGGTGGATCTGTTTGACGATTCGCGCGAAAAGGTAGCGCTGAAATTATATAAAACTGGCATTTGGGGGCCGATCGATAAGTGATGACAAACCTCATCCTCATAGAAAGCTTTGATGTGATCGACCGTGACGACCCCCATGGCGAAAACTGATTGGAACCCAACTCAAACTGGCTTTTCTCCGGTTGGAGATTTGCATTTCACTTCTCCACATCCCAAAAACAACAAAAAACATCATTTATTCATTCAAGTTTCAAGTTCAGACTGACTTAAACCCGTAGGTTCAAAGCGAAATGTGGCCCTAAAGAGGGCCGTTGGGATAATAAAAATTCACTCAAACATGGAGATCAACGTTGGAAGACACGACGAAGGCGAAAGTGAGGACCTTACGACGATTCGGCGCCGCCGGCAGACTTCTTGGGCAGGAGCTGGGCATTGATGTTGGGGAGGACACCACCCTGGGCAATGGTGACACCGGCGAGGAGCTTGTTCAACTCTTCGTCGTTGCGGACGGCAAGCTGGAGATGGCGCGGGTTGATGCGGCTCTTCTTGTTGTCACGGGCAGCGTTACCGGCGAGTTCGAGAACCTCAGCGGCGAGGTATTCGAGGACGGCGGCGAGGTAGACGGGAGCACCGCCACCGACACGCTGGGCGTAGTTGCCCTTGCGGAGAAGTCGATGAAGACGGCCGACGGGGAACTGGAGACCAGCTCGGGAAGAACGGGACTTGGCTTTACCGCCAGTCTTGGCTTTGGCACCCTTACCGCGTCCGGACATGATGATTCAGTTGAGGAGAGATGAGCGAGTTCACGAATGTGAATGGTGGAAAAGACGACGTCGACTGCGCTATTTATATGACGCAGCGAGCCTCGCGGAGGAGGGCGGGGTTCTGCGGAGTGAGAGCGCGCGCGCGCTCGCTCTCCCTGTCTGCAATGTTGTGTGCGTCGCGACTCGCGGGTAGGCTCGCTGCTTTTGGCGCGAAAGAAGCGACACACCGGCCGACTGGTTGCGGGCAGGCTCGCTGCCTCATATAAATAGAAATTGCATCGACGTTCCCTTCACCAGTCGTCGACTGCTATTCCTCGTGTTCGCTCAACTCTCTCAACATGCCGCCGAAGCCGTCCGGAAAAGGTGCCAAGAAGGCCGTCAAGACCCCCAAGGTTGCTCGTGCTGATGGCAAGAAGAAGCGGAAGTCCCGTAAGGAAACCTACTCCGTCTACATCTACCGTGTCCTGAAGCAGGTCCACCCCGACACCGGTGTCTCCTCCAAGGCCATGTCCATCATGAACAGCTTCGTCAACGACGTCTTCGAGCGCATCGCCAATGAAGCCTCGCGTCTGGCCCAGTACAACAAGCGCTCGACCATCTCGAGCCGCGAAATCCAGACCGCCGTCCGCCTCATCCTGCCCGGTGAACTCGCCAAGCACGCTGTCTCTGAAGGCACCAAGGCCGTCACCAAGTACACCAGCAGCAAGTAAGCTGGTTGCTTGAAGCATGAGCACCTTGTCTTGATCTCGTGTTGATTGAATCTTCTTTGCGAATCTTTTTTTTATCCCAACGGCCCTCTTTAGGGCCACATTTGCATAACCTTCGGGTTTCAGTCAGTCTTGGCCTTTATGGCTTTAATGAATAAAGTGTTTTTGATGAGTTGTACATATTTATTGCTTTTTTGAAGGAGTTGTTTGTTGGGAATAAAGTTGGATGAGAAATGTATGAAATTGATGTTTTTTGAACAGTTGTACGTGGTAATCATGCGTCATTAGTCAGTTGTTGACGCTTTCAGTTTGAGAGGTTGACGAAAAGCATGACATTTTGAACATACAATTTGAATTTGGAGTTATCAAAAGTTGGAAACGTGTTGAATAGCCTTTTCAGTGAGGTAATGATGACATTTTGACCCAAAAGCCTTTCAGTGTTGTCATTTTGTTAGCTGAACAATCCTTCAGCGGTCACAATTTGCGTTGTTTTCAACTCCTCCATTGCCGCAGGCAACAACAATGCGAACACATCCCTCACCGTTCGACGTGGCGCGCGCGCACCCCAACCGAGTCGCCCCAGTTTCCCTCAAAAACAAACAATCAATACCGCGCATGTGCGTCCTCCCCGTCGAACTGCAACGTCCGCAGCGGCGCGCGCGCTGTGTCCACTCGCTCGCTTTTTGCAGCGAGCCTTCGCCATCGAACGCTCGCGAACGAACGCCAGTTCCCGCCAACTCGAATCGTGCCCCGCCTACCGGCGTTCCCGCCAAATCACCCCTATATAAGCGCTGACCAACGCTGTCATCCTCATCGTTGACTATCGTCTCCGTCGTCGAACTCGTCCGTTTTCAACATGGCTCGTACCAAGCAAACCGCTCGCAAGTCCACCGGTGGCAAGGCCCCGCGTAAGCAGCTCGCCACCAAGGCCGCTCGTAAGTCTGCCCCGGCTACCGGCGGCGTCAAGAAGCCCCATCGCTACCGTCCCGGAACCGTCGCTCTTCGCGAAATCCGCCGTTACCAGAAGTCCACCGAGCTCCTCATCCGCAAGCTGCCCTTCCAGCGTCTCGTCCGTGAGATTGCCCAGGATTTCAAGACTGACTTGCGCTTCCAATCCTCCGCCGTTCTCGCCCTCCAGGAGTCCGCTGAAGCCTACCTCGTTGGCCTTTTCGAAGATACCAACTTGTGCGCCATCCACGCCAAGCGCGTCACCATCATGCCCAAGGACATCCAGCTCGCTCGCCGCATCCGAGGTGAACGTGCCTAAGTCACTCGGGTTCGCTGAACCGCCGCTGGAATTGCTTGTCTGCCATAAATGACGTTTTCAATTTTTATCCCAACGGCCCTCTTTAGGGCCACATTTGCTTAACCTACGGGTTTATCAGTCTGCAAGCTTAAAGCTTGATGTATAAAGAGATTATTGTGTGATTTTGTTGCGTTTCATTTGTAATTTGATGTGAATTGAGTTGGATATGTGCAAACAGGGTTTTGCAATTCGCAAAAGTTGTGTGAACGAGGGTACTGCAATAAGGGAAAGGTGTGCGAATTGCAGGATTGCGTTGAACGTAAGATTGCGTGAGGGTTGGTGTGATGTAGAAGCGATGCAAGATATGTGCAAATGGGTCGTTCTTGCAAATTGATAATTGTGCGAATGGAGGAAACACAGTAAAGTTGTAAAAGGGTGTCAACGCCGTGTTGTGCGTTAAGTTCATGTGTTGCAAATGTTGTGATCGACGCAAATGTCCTGCAAAATGATGACATTTGCGAAATGGCTCATCTAAAGAACTGGCATTCAAAATGATGATGGTGACATTCAAACGGGAATAGAACTCTGGTATAATGTAGCTAACATCGCTATTAAGTATGACAAATGTAGGCTTTGTAAACAGCTTGTTATTACTTTTGCTTGCAAAACATGAACTTTATGGGTTACGTTTTGCATTCCCGGAACCCTGCTACCATAAATTCCGTTGTAAAAGCGTGATTTACAGCATTACTGGATACAAATCTACGGTTAGAGCCATAAAGTGCAATAAACATGGCTTTCAAGAGCATTACAAAATGGAAAATGCTACTAGCGACAAAAAATATTAGGAACAAAAAGTGATGACAAAACATGGAATGCGACCAAATTTACAAAATAGCTTCGATTAAAGTAAAAAAGGACGTGAAGACGTAGTAAAGCTTACTTGTGGCGCCGCTGAAGTCGAAACAAGTGTAAAACATCGAATATAAGTTGGAGACGTTTGCTAGACAAAATTGTCACGTTTTGTCATAAAATGGGCCATAAAATGTTCTGATAAAGTGGATCATGCTTTGATGTTCATCAATATGGTATTACAATTATTGAAAAGTATGAGGGTGATCAAAATTGTGACCATTTGCAGCCTTTTGGTCAATTTTAGGCCATTTGGCGATAAACGTGCTTCTTTATTATGCTTTACAGTATGTCATTGTTGTGTTAAAATACTTTTTTTCATTGACGAATGTCATCAAAACCCTCCACTTTCGAGCTTTTTTCAACATTAGGCCGGCTGACTCGCGCGCTTTTCGCCCAGCGAGCCTAGCCAAACCGCGAACCGGGCTGTTTTGTTCGAACCTGCACGTTCGGCGCTCTTGTTCATGTGTCTCTTCGCGGTCGTCGCCCGTTAGGTTCAAATTGGCGCCAAAAACGACAGTCCCCGTTCGGCTGTGTGTCGCTTGTTCGCGTTCGAGAGGAGTTCGCGAACGCGGGGCTCGCTCGCGCACTCCTCCCCCTCTGACTGGGCCCGTATAAAAAGGGGCCGTTGACCGCCCAAAATTTTCAGTCCAGTGTTTCACTGTTCCTGCAACTTCTCGTCTCCTCCGTCGTATCATGTCTGGCCGTGGCAAGGGTGGTAAGGGTCTTGGCAAAGGTGGCGCCAAGCGTCATCGCAAGGTCCTCCGCGACAACATCCAGGGCATCACCAAGCCCGCGATCCGTCGTCTCGCTCGCCGTGGTGGCGTCAAGCGCATCTCCGGGCTCATCTACGAAGAAACTCGCGGTGTCCTCAAGGTCTTCCTCGAAAACATCATCCGCGACTCCGTCACGTACTGCGAACACGCCAAGCGCAAGACCGTCACCGCCATGGACGTCGTCTACGCTCTCAAGCGCCAAGGCAAGACCCTGTACGGTTTCGGCGGTTAAACGCGCCCGCTTCTCCTGTCCTGCCGATCCGCTGTCTGCTGTGATGCCTGCTGGAATCTGACTTGAATGCTTTTTATTATCCCAACGGCCCTCTTTAGGGCCACATTTATATAACCTACGGGTTTATCAGTCTAATATTGAGCATAAAGCTTGATTTTGTGAATAAATTTGATTGAGATTTTGTTTTGTCATCGTTTTTTGGTTTGAATTTTCAGAAATAAAAGTTGCTAATTTGCAAACTTTAACCTTACAGTTGAAGGTTTTGTTTCTATTCATCAGTTTTACGTAACTGCAAAAGTGGCAGAATTCCATACAATCAGTTTAATTCAAACAATGAAAGCCGCATTCACGTGAACGGTGTGAATTCAATCTTTATCATCACATTGCGTCATTCTTTGCAGTCGTGACTGCTTGCAAGTTTAACCCGAATGGCCAGACCGCTTTATCAGTAACCGTCTTAAGTTCAATTCTTTGTTCCACCTTATCTAGGGACCGGCAGGTAAAAAAAAATTTCAACCGATTCGACTGCAGTTGGTCTTATTCGATGCAGAATCGCCGTAGATTTTGATTGGTGAAGGAAATAAGATTTTAAAAAAATCTTAAAGGTACGAAAACGCCGAAAAAAGAGCGCAAAAATCCAAAATTTTTCAGCAGGGGGACACTTTTGCTGGACTCGGGAAAGCGTGGTTTTGCATTAGGCACGCTTCGCCAAGCTTCCATGCGCGTCTTTTTTTTCATTGACAACCGTGGTGCATGCGAACGCACTTTGGTCGTTTGCGCATGCAGACCAACGCGAAAACTGCATTAGCACGTTTTTTTCTTTCTCAAATAACAACACAATAATTCAATGACAGTCAATAAAAACACAGTTTTAACACAAGAAGGTATAATAACGTTTTTCATACGTTTCAAATATCTCTTTAAACACTTTTTTTTACATTTTTTTATTTTAAATAACAAACAAAAAAACTAACGAAAAAACTTTGAACTAAACAAAACTAACGAAAAAACTTCGAACTAAAAAAATCACTCATCTTCATCCTCCATATCGCTGCTGCTGTCAACGTCAGTATCGTCGGTATTGTCGCTGTCGCCGTCAGGGGTATCCATGGTGATGAGCTGAGATAGGTTCGAAATGAGGTCATCGATGCTGAGTTTGTAGCCCGACACCTGAAAACGGAACAACTTTTCCTCGCAAACCTTACCCTTGTTGACCAGTTTACGGTAACGAATGTTGTTTTTGACTGCTTCTAGCGCTTTTGTCGGTTTGAGCTTCGAAATAGCGTTTTGGAGCTGCAAAACATTGGTCCAGATGCCAACGGTTTCAAGGTCTTCAAGGAGTTTTTGCTTTTTGTCTTCGTTTTTCTTTCGGTTTCTCGCCTTTTTCAACTCTTCCTCCTCCATCAACTTGATCAGTTCGGCTGTAAGCTTCGCCTTTTTGTGCTTTTCAAGCTTTTCGACAACAGGACGATGCGACAAAACTTTTTCAAAGAGGGCATCCTGTTCTTCTTCGGTTTTTGATTGCACGTACTGAAAAAGTCGGTTTTTTGTTGCCACAGCATGCGTTACCCTCTTGCATGTGTTCATATTTGGCGCACGTCGGTAAGTCCAGTCAATTGTCGAAAAAACCGATTCGCATGGCACATTCGTCAACGGAACCCCCTGTAGTTTAGCCCCAGATTTCCGAAAAGTGTCGCTCAGTTGATCTTCAAATTGTGTTCGAAAATAATCCTCCAATGCTTCG
>KB455564.1:451721-463966 GCA_000341325.1 Panagrellus redivivus | reverse complement strand
CGCAGTATGCTCTATTACCCTGGTATTATGATCCAAGGCACGAAAAACGAAGAAAAAGCAGTAAAAAAAGGGCAAAAACGCGTTCGGTAAAATATGCAGCTCGCCGCGGCTGAAGGCGATGCACGCGCACACACGTGCAAAAAGCAACTTGAACAGCGCCCCAAGGCGTCTCTCACCGCGACCAATTTACGGACCGTCGCGGTCCGCCGCGGTCACTTTGATCGCTGCATTTTACTTTACATTGTATATATTATTATTAAAAATTAACCAATCAATGACATAGGGCGGAATTGTTCGCAAAGCGAAGAAAAGGCGTTTTGAGTTGCTTGAACTTGGTTGGCATCAGCAGCTTTTTCATCATAGTTTTCTTTACCAGATAGCTCGAATTTTTGGAAAACGGGATTCTTTAATGCATACCAACTTTGTTTAATTTTCTTCGTTTCTTCTTTTTCTTTCTAAAAGTTTTTATTTTTACCTCTTCTTTATCTGAAAGAAGTTGAGACTCACCGCCCATGCATTATGATGTTGACGCGATGTATAATGCGCATTTCTGTCGCGCTTTGTGGCATCTTTTACCAGTTGACAATTGCAGATTCGGCAATACCATTGAAACTTTTTACATTTTTTAATGCTACATTTTTTTACGCATTCGGTTCCAACTGTTTGAAGACCCTCATCGAGAAAATCAAACAATGCTTTCTTTGCGGCTAAGTTGGATATGTGGGCGATGTGGCTAACTTCCACTGATGCCAGGCATATTTCATCAAATGTAGGAACAGGCGGTTTGGACAAAGCCAGTGCTTTTACGGAATCAACAAACGGAAAAGAATCCAAATATCCAGCGATTTCGTTGATGTAGAGCGATGGATAGATGAATTTTACTGGAATCTTACCGTAGTTACCAAGCTTCTGTAATTATTGATTTTACCCAAGTTATTCTTTAAAGCAATAAAACCGACCTTGCAGCTTTTCCAATGCCGTTGACCAATAACATGATAAATCAGAGCTTCCAATTTCATAGCATCAACTCCACACAAGGTACAGTAATAATACCCTTCCTCGTTTTTCTCAATGAACTCCATTCCAATGGGCGCATTGTTTCCGAATACAAATGTCGGCGCATCGATAAGACCGTCGCCAGTTTCATGAGCGTTTATCTTCTCAAGGACGTGAGCTTCGTGCTGTGATGCCGTCTTGAAATAGAGATCGCAAGCATCACATCGATAGCAAACATAGGCGTCAATCTTCTTCAATAAGACGCGTGGGGACGGGGGGTTTAGAGATTTGTAATCGAATTCAACCACTGGTTTCACGAATTTACGTTTGCCATAAGTGGGTTTTCGATTGGGAGGCGATTTCTTCGGAAAGTTGGCATCAGGGTGAAGGGTCGGAAGTTTGACAGTTGTCAAAAGTTCTTGGAGTTCGGCAATGCTGGGCAATATGGCGTTTTCGGGGGTTTTAGCTTTGTGCTTTCTTGTCATTGTTAAAAATAATGAGTTAGGAACGCTATGAAGAAACAGATAAGACTTGCTCAAACGCAAATTGGAAGTGACCTGCGCGAGAAGCTAGTTTATCGTTTGGGGTAGGGAGCAACTGAAATGCGATAAGGCGGAGGGCGTGGTTTGCACTTTGGACTAATTGATGCTATATTGCACACCGTTCCCCGACGGAGGTGCCATGGTTCCCCGCAAGGGACGCTATTAGGTTCTTGCGCACACTGTAATGGCTTTTTAGTTGGTATTGGCACGTCGTTTTATCGTTTTTCTCGCATGCAATAGTTTATCAGTGTTGGATTAAGCAGACGTATCGTACAAAGGTTCTTGCTTCAAAATAACATTATAACTTACGCTAACTGCTATATTCTGCTATGAAATTGCCAAATTCCACACTTTACAAATCAATATTTGATACCTTTTTATCTTTCTAAGTTTTTTATTTAGGATTTTTTAATACATAGTGATGAAAACAATAATCATAAAAAGTTACAAAATGAGAGTCCTCCATAGTGCTTGGAAGAAAGTACCTGTCGACAATCTTATTTACTTCTTCGATGGAGTCATATGGAAGAGGACTGTAGTTCAGTAACATGCAAAATCCATTTGGTTGTTTCTGAAAGTCTGCTTTTAATGTTTTAATTTAAATTTTTACAAAACCTTACCTTAAAGAATGTCGGAAAGTCCAATTCTCTAATGACATCCACGTTTGCTAGATGCATTATCAATCTTGTTGTCTGATGTGACTCAAAATTAGGCATCCACGTAATCGGAATAACGTTAGCTAAATTCAACCATTCGGTATTCGAAAAAGATGTAAACAACGTGGATAAACAGATCGGTATTGGGTTCTCCGAAGAAGGCCAATCAATTTGTAACGATGCCACGTTTGCGCGGATTAGGTTAGCCGTTTTCTGGATAAATGCGGGAGTTGTGTGGCATGCAGATATCTTCAAATAAATTGGCCGTAACGTAATAACTTCTATCGTCAAATCTGTTTCGTTGAGCGAATTGAAGACCATCTCTTTGTTGCATCGGTATAGCAGGCTGTTGTCAAATGGCTCTTCGGGATCTTCGTTTAACTGGATTACTAACGAATTACCTTTTCTTGTGATGGTTAGTAAACTCACCGCTTTAAGAATCTGAAGTCGAGGAGGACAAATATCCTTGCAGCCTGCGGCAATTTGCAGGTTGTACCGTTCGCTAAGGGTTGCAAGTTCGGCGAGACGGCAGCGAAGACCGTAGGACAGTTTGGCTATAGGGTACGGCATTTTTGAAAACAAAAAACCGTTACTCCGGAGAGAAAAACAGAATTTGTCCGAACCGGAGTACGGACAGCAACAGCGAGGAAATACCTGACCGAATGCTGCCGACAAGAGAATTATCTTTGGCTATTTATTCACTTTTGCGCCCGCGCAGCCCATTCTGATAGCCGAAAGACGGATCGCTAGCGCATTACGATATGTGTGCGCGAAGAAACATACCCTCAGAGGCAATCATTACGGACCTGCTTATTGAACGGCATTGCTATGGCTCAGCAGGTCAAGTGAAAGCCTGCTTCTCGATGCTGAAATCGACGCGAAGAACATTCTCAAAATGGGAGCCTTTGGCACCGACAGTTTACTACTAGCTTTGAAAACGCAATACCAAATCAAAAACCATTGAAACATTCAAAACAAAAACAACAATAGACAAAATTCATTCGTTAGCAGAGTCCGACGATTCAATGGAAGCAGCAGCGGCAATCACTCCAAGCTGAGTAGATCCACTCATTTGAGCAAATTCAGGGCTCAAACAGACGCCAACATTCTGCCGGTAAAACTTCCCGCATGCCGTCTTCAGTCCGTCGCGGTCGAAATCCCAGGCGTATTGAACAATTGAATAGAAATTGCGTTTGTTGATACTTGCTCCGAGACTGGCTTCAAGCTTCTTCTGAAACATTCACTTTCGAATTCCAATTAGAAAATCGCAAACTCACGACAACCGCTTTGATGTCATACTTGTCAGCAAAATGCAACATGTCAATGACGTCTGGAGACGACGAAACTCCAGTATCTTGGCCATAGCAGAAGTTGATGACGTTCTTCACGGTTGTGAGCTTGAAATCACTGACTTCGATGACACCGGATTTGGCTTCCTTTGAGTCATGGGTGAACATGGCTCGAAAGACCGGTGAAATCACGGACAGAAAGCCGCGATGGACCTGGAAAGGGTACTGTAAGACAGCAAACAGTGGCAAAAACTTACTTTGATGTCACCATCAACCAAACGAAAGTCAACATCTTGCTGTGAGTCGGCGACAAGCTCGAAAACATTCAAACTAGGCATCTTGAATGGCAAGACGTGTTCGGGGACTTCAAACTTGACACTTAAAGCCACAAAAAAATGGTCGACAACAGCACCAATTGAAGCTTCAACAATATGCTCCACCTTTCCACCAAAAGTGGCATCAAATTCTAAAAAAACTTATGTTCAAGAAAAAGTTAATTGACACAGGTAAATTAGTAGTTTCATTTTCTGCAGAGAAACATCACTACATCGTAAAGACAAAAAAGTTTTTTTCTCAAAAAATTAATATGTAAAATAATATTACTGGTATGTAAAAACCGTTATTACCATAAGATTCAGCATCAAAAGTTGGCCGGGTTAAAACTTTTTTATGCCTCTATGCCAAAAACTGATCGAATGGTAATGATTTTTCGATTTCAGAATCCCGTTTTCAATCGATCGTAGCGCAGCCAGAAGGCGACGCCAGGTTTTAATATTTTGGTTCTGAGATCCACTAAGGGTACCCTATCGATTTTTGAAATAAAAAAATTTGATGGGTAATCGACTTGTGAACTTCTCCCAGACTCCGTCTTAACATAGGAAAACATCAAACCACAATGTAAATCTTTGTTCAAAAACGGTATGCATGCAATGAACATCTAAACATAAAACGAAGAAACGAAAACACAAGCAAAATTCATTTCTGTTCTGAATCTGAGGAGTCAATTGAAGCAGCGGAGGCAATTACTCCGAGCTGGACAGGTCCACTCATTTGAGCAAACTCAGGGGTGATGGATAAACCGTGGTTCTGTCGGAAATGTTTGCCACAGGCCTTCTTTAGGCTATCACGATTGAGATCCCATGCATATTGAGTGATGACACAGAAGTTGGTATTGTTGAGATCGGCTTCAATGATGGCTTCAAGGTTCTTCTGAAAGCAAAATGGTCATTCCCAGAGCTAGTTGCTGATTAGGAAACTTACGACAACCGCCTTGATGTCATATTTGTCAGCGAAACGCAGCATATCGACGACTTCCGAGGTTGATTCGGTCTCCAAATCACGACCGTAACAAAGATTCACAACACGTTCCACCGTCTTCTTATCGAAATCGGTAATGTTGACGACACCAGTTTTGGCTTCTTTGGTGTTGTGGGTGAACATTGCTTGAAACACCGGGGAGATCAGGGACAGAAAGCCGCTGTGAACCTGGAAAGGATACGGTAGATGCGATGGCAAACAATCACAAATGGACTCACCTGAATCTTGCCATCGAAAAAACTAAACTGCGCATCGAGGTCATCTTGAGAACCGGCGAAGAGATCGAAAACACTCAGCTTCTGCATTTTGAATTGACAAAATCGCTTCGGAATCTCAAATTTGACGTCCAAAGTTACAAAAAACTGGTCAGTAGGATTGTAAAGCGATGCTTTGTGCATTACAGTTTTTTCACTCGCTTCATCAAAAGTAACATCAAAGTCTAAAACGTATTTGGTAAAAGGAAGCAGAAAGATAAAGCAAAAGTGAAAAACTTGCTATCGACAATAGTTCCGACAGTGATGGTGCCAGTAGCCCTAGCGGAACCAATAGAAACGCCAATTTTAATGGTGACTGAAGGACCATAATCACGATAAACATTCAGCGACCAAGATAGTCCCGGGAATTCCTTGATTGACCGATTTGTATGAAACATCTCATGAAGGCGATCGTAACCCAAACTTTCAAAATGAGGACGAAAAAAGGCAATCTTCGTCGAATCTTGCATAGTCTGAAAAGCTGCTTGTGAACAAATAAACTTCGAACATAACATGAAAACTTACATAAACCATTTTGTTGGTCTGTTGTTAAGAGATTGTGTAAAGAAGAGTCGAAAGCACTATCCGTAAATACAGATCCTGTAATAGCACAAAGATTGATATTGACTTTTCAAAAACACGGGTGAAGGTCACGGGAAAGAAATCTTATGGGGCATTAACCAGTTCAAATCGACAACTCCCAGTCAAAAGGTAGTTGTTTGTTCGAGAATATGAGTTTACTATACGGCTTAAATCGTTGAAAATACAGTCAAATTAAAAACATCAGAAATAAAGCAGAGACATGATACAAAGAACCTATCACTTCTTGCCGGAAGTTGGTGAGTCAATGGAAGAAGCGACGGCGATCACTCCAACCTGAGCAGCGACACGCATCTTCCCGAATTCTGAAGTCAAGCAAACATCCAAATTCTTCCGATAGTACTTGCCGCAAGCTGTCTTCAGGTTGTCGCGGTCAAGGTCCCACGCGTATTGAGTGATGGCACAGAAGTTGAATTTGTCGAGATCGGCTTCAATGATGGCTTCAAGTTTCTTCTGAAAGCAAAGTTCTCCGTTTCTAAGGTAACTGTTGATTAGTAAACTCACAACAACAGCCTTGATGTCATATTTATCAGCGAAACGCAGCATGTCAACGACTTCTGGTATTGACTCAGTCTCCACATTCCGACCGTAACACAGATTGATGACACTTTTGGCCGTCTTCATATCGAAATCGGTAATGTTGATGACACCAGTTTTGGCTTCTTTGGTATCATGGGTGAACATTGCATAGAAAACTGGTGAGATCGCGGACAAAATGCCTCGGTGGATCTGGAAAGGTGGCACTAATCGGTAAGGTCGCAAAACATTCAAAAAGACGTTTACCTTGATCTTGCCATCGACAAAACTGAACTCCGCATCGGTGACATCTTGTTGGGACTCTGCAATGAGCTCGAAAACATTCAGATTCAGCATTTTAACCTTAGAGAACTTCTTTTGAATCTCAAGCTGGACCTCCACAGTAACGAAGAACTGGCCCGTAAGATGAACAATCGAAGCTTCCTCCAGAACAACGTGCTCCTCTGCTTGAACAAACGTAGTTTCAAACCCTGGAAAAAAGACATGTGCATAAATTTCTTGATAAAACATAGCAATAGTGAAACACTTACGTTGACTATCAGCTCCAATAGTAATGCTACCAAGTTGAATATCAGCTCCAATAGCAATAGTACCAGTAGCCTTGACGGAACCAACGGAAAACCCAATTGCCACACGAATACTAGGACCAGCAACGCGATGAAGACGAAGCGACCAAAATAGCCCTTTGGATCCCCCGATCGGACGTTCCGTATAAATCATTTGCGTAGGTGGGTCGTATTTTACCAACGCGACGACATCTTTTTGTAATTCTATCTTGACCAAGTCGTTAACAGTCTGTAAAAGAACTTTTAACACAAAAAATAGAAAAGCAAAAAAGCAAAACGTACGAAACTCATGTCGACGGCAAGAATTTGGGCTTGTCACAAGAAGGGTCAAACAGCGCTCCCTGAAAAAGCATTGTCAATCAACTGGACGTCGAACCAGAATGTATTTCATGTGTAAATCAAGTTGGGAATTCAAAAAACTTACGAAATCGTTGATCAGCTTTTCACGGACGAGCGGCGCCGAACTGTCGACAACACTACCAGTTGTGCGGATTCTGTGACGGTGTCGACCTTCTGGAAAGAAGGGATGGAGGCCGTGGACGATGCGACAACTGTATTCACCGATGAAACGAAGATATGAAAAGTTGAAATCAGTTCATCGCCCGTGGAAAAATTTGAGTTCGCAAACCTTTGGCATTGGTGACAGAACGCCAAGGTCAAATGCCACCTACTTTTCATTCGCTTTTTGAAATGTGCGGGTTTTGTGTAGACACTCACCTGACCAAAAACTAACATTCTCATGATAATGCCGCAGGCTATCTTCACCGTGCTTAATCTCAGGCGTATTTAACCGAAAAAAAGACATCGAAGTACCGACCATGGCAGATATGTGATGCTTTCCGTGGTGTAATTACGGTACTGTATTTTATCACAAAATGCAACCACCACCCTTTCTTGTTGAGTTTGCCCTTCACTTCCTTTTTAAGTGTCACAAGAACACCAAATTACTCGACTTTCTCATAGTTGTCCCTACACAATCGATACCGTAATATTTTAGTTTTATTGTTTTTAATTATGACAAGGTACAAAATTGCATTATTTTATCCTATCAATGACAACGAAGGAACATCTTCACAAAGCATTTCATAGGTGTTGAGCATTTCCTGATCTTTTTTCTGACACAAAGAAATTATTATGTTTGCAAATGCTGTCGTTGAAATAACTTACTTCACATGCAATGTGATGCTGGCGAGACTTCGTGTGCTCCATTCTCGACTTCTCCGTTGTTTTTTGTAACCGACAGTTGCATGCTTCGCAATACCAATGGCACTTTAGACCGCATTCGTCGATAAACTGTTTCACGTATTCGGGACCGATTGATTCATTGCCAGAGTCAAATAAACCTCGCAATGCCGCGATTACGGCAAGATCGAAGACTTCAGCGACTGAACAACAGTCCGCAGAATCGCCGAACACAAGCGCTGACTCTTTTGAGAATGCCAGCTTTTTGACGGAATCAACAAATGGATATGCTTCCAGATATCCGTCGATTTCTTTGATGTAGAGCGATGGAGTGGTTTGTGACTTTGCACGGGACTTCTAAAATTGTTGTTAAAAAATAAGATGTGTTTAAAAAAAACATACCTTGTAGATAGTCCAGTGTAGAAAACTACAAACATGTCTTATCGTATCATGTGCATTGGGAGAGTATACTTCACACAAATAACAGTAGTAACCATTCTCGTTCATCTCAATGTGCTCCATTCCGATGGGCGCATTATTATGGAATACAAATGTTGGCGCGGCATTTGAGTCATCGCCAGGTTTATGGCCGTTAAGGATGTGGGCGCGATGCTTTGATGCCGATTTACAAGGTATTTTGCAAGTTTCGCATAAATAGCGAACAATGAAGTCATGTTTAAATAGACTTGTAGGGGTCGGTTGAAGAGAGGAGAAATGTGTCATTTGTGTAGTTAATGTTACTTCCTGGGTTCCAATTGGTTGTAAAACTTCAGGTTTACCAAAAGTAGGGTTCAGACTGGCAGGCTTTTTCTTCGGAAAATCGGCGTCAGGATGAGGGGTGGGAAGTTTGACGGTTTCGAGAAGCTGTTGAAGTTCGGCATTGTTAGAGAATAGGGGGGTTTCATCGTTATCTGATGACTCGTCAATGTCTGAGAATAGAGAGGTGTGATCGTCTTTGGAGGAACAGTTTGAAGATTGGAAATTTGGTGGCATTGTTGAAGATAATAAGTTTAGAACGCTATGCAGAACCAGGGAAGACCAATACGAATGGGATACGCTAAGAGTGAACTGCGCGAAAAGCTTACTCACTGTTGGTTGTGCTTGTGAGTATTTGCAAGGCAGAGTTAGTATTTGCTCATCTTTTGTGTTCTTATGCCAAATATCGATTACTTTTATACTCAACACTTCCCCGATCGTGCGCAATCGTAGCCTTAGTAGAGTTGGTGTTCTGTTTTTGTACAAGCCTATTCTTCTATTCGGTATTCAATTCGATAGCCTAAATCGCCCGAAAATGCCATACCCCATCGCCAAGCTTGCCTACGGCCTCCGCTGCCGCCTCAATGAACTCGTCACTCCAGCTGAACGGTATCGCCTTCAAGAAGCCGCTGGAGACATGTCCATCTGTCCACCAAAACTGCAAACTTTTAGAGAAAAGGCGTGTTGTTTTAAGCGCACCGAGAATTACAAATTTTCTTTGGTTGACTTATATCTCGACGGGCCTCTTCTTACCGGCAAGGCGGACGAACTTATTTATGTCACTTTGGTATCACTACCGCATGCCCACCATTTAGAGGGCATGCCGGATAGTATGCTTGACTATATTATTTTTCGACCTCATACGCTGCACTTACCACCAAAATTTGATGTTTCAACACCATTCTTTAACAGATTACAACAAAAAATGTCATTGGTATACTTGAAAAACTTAAGACTAACACTGCGATTTTCTCCTATTGATTTTAATTATCTGTTTAATACCTTTCCCATGCTCGAAACGCTGAATTTCACTGGTGCCATTCGTAAAACTTGGATGACCGACATTTTAGGGGCACAGAAACAAAAGTTGCACGTTCTTATTATACAGCTTACTTCTGAGTTTTTCGAAGATTGGACAGCTGATGATCTGATTGGTTTCATGAAGGTATTTCTTTGCAAATTTTATATGTTTTACTCAGACTTTTTTCTAGGCACAAAACGACGTTTGCGAATTTATTATTGATATCAGTGGATCGCGTGACAATAATACAGACAAGATGAAAAATCTTTGTTACCATTTATGTAAACGGTTTCGAGCAAGCCAATTCAAGAAAAATCTGAACATCGATCAGATTATGATTACTAAGCATCATGACGATTTTACTTTCCACGTGCCTCGAATATATACGTTTCCCGTATCCAAATAAAAATTTTTTAACGCGAGTTTTTCGTGTTGGGCAATGATGATATCGGTCCCGGTGGCAAAATCGAAAAGACGTTTCGCTTTTTTGAGTAAAACGGTTGAATCGATTCATTAAATTGTAAGTATGTCTTATTTTTGCAATTTTTGATTGATTGTGATTGCATGCTTATTCAAATGTGCGTTTTTTTTAGCAAGTCATATATTCTTTATTTTAGGGTGGGAGAAGCTTTTGGGTGCGACTATACATCGAATTCCACATGTGTGCGCGTGCATGACAGATCGCTTCAAAAAGTGCACGCATGCAAATTTTTCAAAAATCTACTATCGATTTTTCCATGCTGTTTACCACCTTTCCCAGGCTCATAACGCTGCATTTCACTGGTGCCATTCATAAAACTTGGATGACTGACATTTTAAAGTCACAAAAACAAAACCACACATACTTATGTAGATGTGGCCGTACCTGTCTTTCTTCTAGGCTCAAAACGACACTTTCAATTCTTCTATTGAAGTTAATGTCGTTTACGTCGAATTGTTTGTAAATGCCAATTAAGGAGAAATGTGGTGTGTGTGTGGAAATGGTCATAATTTTTAAGCATCAAGATGTTCTTACTTCGCATTTAGCAAAACGTTCGTGGATCTTTTCATTTTCGAAATAATATATGCAATCAGGAACAAGATAAATGTTAAAAACTTTGTTTAACGACACCATAAAACACTTTATAAAGCAAAAAAGTAATAAAAAGTATCTTTGAAATCAAAGCTCGAAAACATAACAAAGTCGCATCTGAGCCATGTTTTATTACGGTTCATTCCTGTGAAATCGTGTTTTATGACTGTTGTCTTGTCACCTTATAAATGATGAATTTGATGCTTAGAGAGAAATAATTTCCAGAAAGTGCTGCTAGTATGCACGGTATTAGTGTGCTTGTGTTACTTCTTATATTTGTCTCTGTTGCAGCTTTTAAGGTTCATGATGCCGATTTCAGCATTGACGAGGCCGAAGATGATAAGCCCTCGAAACTGAAGAACGATGGTTTCAATGGGCAGGATATTGGAGTTATAATCCACGGCGGCAAAAAAAGACGTAATGGAACACCTATTTTGAAGCAGAAGTCAAGAAGCCGTCCGCCAAGGGCTAAGAAAGTCGACGACAGCTTAGAATCTGATAAGCCGAAGGACAGTCTACGGTCCAAACGGAAGAATGGCAAATACAACTAATTCAAACAGAGAATCGAAGCCGCGATGATCGGATGCGGAATCCACGTAATTCATTCGATTTTTGAAATTATTGATTTAAAAAATTATGACGTTAAAATGAAGTAACTGACTTTGCATTTAGCCCAATGTAGAAGATTACAAATATGTCATGCTCATGTATAAGACTACTTTCACACAAATTACAGTCATAACCTTTTTCTTTGATTTCAAGTGAGCTTATAGAAGTGAGATTTGATGGCATTTTTAGGGGTAATAAATTTAGAATACTCGGCAGAACTAGAGAAATTAATCTGAGCTGCGCGAAAAGCTTGCTACCGTAAAAAGCCAAGCAATTTCTTAATACTTAGTGTTCTTATGCCAAATATCGACTTCTTCTGCATGTTAGCTCGCAACGAGTGGGTGTCCAACGGTGATGCGCACGCTTTCATTAGCCATTTGCGGTCTGGTGGTCACTTTCACAAGATGTCGACTTTTATCTCGAAAGTCCACTTCTTACCGGCAAAACGGACAAACTAATTTATGCCACTTCGCTTTAATTCACCAATTTCCTCGCAAAAGGCATACCGGATAAGATGTTGGATCATGTTATTTTTCGACCCAATACTCTGTACGTGCCCCCTGGCCGTGACATGTCAGTGGCATTCTTCAAGGCATTACAGCCGAAAATATCATTGTTAAATGTAACAAAGCGAAAAGATAAATGTCAAAAACTTTGTTTAACGACGCCATAAAACACTTTGTAAGCAAAAAGTAATAAAAAGTATCATTGAAATCGAAGCTTGAAAGAATAACAAAGTCGCATCTGGGCCTTGTTTTATTACGGTTCATTTCTGTGAAATCGTGTTTTATGACTGTTGTCTTGTCACCTTATAAATGACGATTTGATGCTTAGAGGGAAATAATTTT
>KB455564.1:413674-438399 GCA_000341325.1 Panagrellus redivivus | reverse complement strand
TGTCAAAAAGGGGAAACGGTTCCCCCTTTCGACCCCAGTGAAATCGCGATTTTTTTCTGTGTAGAATATCAGCTGGGGTTGCAAGTTCGCCAAAGCGGTAACAAAAGCCAAAGGGTAGCTTGGCGATGGGATACGGCATGTCGAAGGGTCATCTGTGAACACATGGGATGACATGGCCACCAAAACATATTAAGGTGGATCATGTGTGTCAAATGCCAAAGCTTGACGTCGTAAAAACCCTGCGGTATTTGAATCGTAACTCTTCGCAACGTTTTAATTCCTGTTTTCTGTAAAAGCTACCAATGTTACGCAAGCTTTCACGACGAAACAGTTTGGTATTTAGAAGCATCAATCCGCAGTGCAACGCAAAACTTTTTTCATTAATATTGTTTTAACCGATAGTATTTAGTACAATATTCAAAATGAATTGTCAAGTCAGAAGAAGGAAATTCTCCAGGAATAAAATATGGACTTAATATTATTTCAAATTCTTCAGGGATGTCGTTCAAATCTTCAAAATTCAGTTTCATTTGAAATCTATTGGTTTGTTTCTGCAATGCTACTGTGGTATGTTTTAGTTGAATTTGGGACAAAAACTTACTTTAAAGAACATGAAAAAGTCCAAACCTATAAAAGCATCCATGTTTCTTATATGCATGTCTAACGTTTGCAATTTTGTAGTCTGGTCCAATTTTAATTCCGGCATCCACGAAGTAGGCAATAGATTTTTGATACGCAATGTTTCAACGTCCGGAAATGCTGTAAATACCGTCGATAAGCAAATTGCGTTTGGTACCAACAAATCCTTCCCAATTATGTGCAGAAATTTCACATTTTGCGTTACATTACCCGCTTTCTGGATAAATGCTGGAGTTTGATCGCAATGGTAGATACATAGATAAGGTAACCGTGACGTAACCACTTTCATCGTCAAATCTGTTTCGTTGAGCCCATTCAAGATGAGAGAGTTGTTGCAATGGAACAGCTTGTTGTTGTTAAATGGCTCTTTTGAAAAAATGTCAACGCAGACTTCCAAGGTACTACGTCTCCTTGTGAAGATTAAGCGATCCGCAACTTTAATAGGCTGAAATTGAGGAGGGCAAATGTCTTTGGAACCGGCGGCAACTTGAAGGTAGTATTGTTCAGCGGGGGTGGCGAGTTCGGTGAGACGGCAGCGAAGACCGTAGGGCAACTTGGTGATGGGGTACGGCATTATTTAATTTAAGAACTTAAAACGTAGTTCTGGAAAGCAAACTGTAATAACGTGTTTATTTTCTAAAATGGGTAACGGTTATGAGAAACAAACAATGTGGTCAAAGAAAGATGACGGTAAAAAGCGGAAAAAGCGAAGTACAGTGCAAGTAACGAATTTAATACTGGCTTATCGTTGACTATTCATGCACCCTGCGCAATGGCTGGAAAGCTACAAGCATGAGCAAGGATCAATATTGGCTAACTGCTCGAGGTACAAATGCGATTCTGGAAGACCCGCCCTTTCCTTTAGAAGATCTGTTCATCCATCTTCTTCACATTTTGAAGCAATAATGATTCAAAATGTGAACGTTTTACTAAATCAAACTACGTTTTTTAATAAAAATGCTTAATTTTTACAAAATTAACAACTTCCAATCTCGACTCCGCCTCTTTACTTTTCAATCATCAACCGATTTCACTTTAGATCCCAAACGGATAACAATTAATCGGCGTGGATATGCGGCATCGTCTACAGTAAGTTTTATTTTAACACTTTTGATGTCTGATGTAGGTCTGATTTAAGCATCCACGTGATTGGAAACGCTTTTTCTAAATACACCATTTTTTATGTCTAGAAAAACTGTAAACACCGTCGATAAGCAGATCGTAGTTTTGGATGGCGGCAACTTGACTTCAATAACAAAAGAAATCTTGCAAAAGAATATTATTCCTAAAAAGTTAAGAAATTACATTAAAACACAACATCTAAAAAATTCAAACAAAATTTTTAAATCTCGACTCCGCCCCTTTTACCCCCAATCGTCAACCGATTTCACTTCAGACCCCAAACGGATAACAATTAATCGGCGCAGTGCCACCGGCTGACACTTTTAACGACTGTCCTGTCGCACACCCGCGGGCTGTCAGTATAGTACACACGTTGCCCCTGCAGCCACTGACAGTTATAACAAGTTGTAACGTACATTCCTCTATCATCGCCGAAGATTCTCGGGACTGTCTACGGGTGGTCCGAAGACGAACACGCACACGCGAAAGTGGTGCGTGCCCACTGATGATGGCCGTCGCCGCAGGCGTCAAACACGCGCTGCGATTTTGTTTTCATGGCAGATGAGATCAGGCGTGTGATCGCGGACGTGCTCCCGGTTTGACGGACGGGATTTGATGCGGGTGTTCCTAATCAGGGGTTTGTGGCGACATGTTTTCACTTTTTGAGAGTTTGATGTTTTTGGGATGGTTTAGATTTGGGTTACTGTAGTTTTAATTAAATTTTGTTTGCACAATTTTATTAACTTTATAATTTGTATGTTTACGCGTTAAACTTATAAAAAAACAAAAACTTTTATTGCAAAAAATCAACATTTCTTAAAATTTAGTTTTCAAAACAATTCAAAGTCGTAAAACCTTCAATTTAATTTAATACAGCCCTTGTCATCCTTCATTGTCGGCATGCCCGGAGGCGCATTGTTTTCCCTTGCGTGTACCCTTCATGCCTTTTCAAAGGCAAAACATGCCGCTCCCGTCTTAAGACAATTGAATTTGACAAATTTCGTCCTTGCACAAGCTTCACTCGTTTTCTTTAACCATTTTCAAAGATGTGATTTACTTGTTTTGCATCAAGAAGGGTTTTCTTTTCTTTAAAAAGTTTGTTAAACCCTCGAAAATGCCGAAAATTCTCATTAATGCCCTTGTTTGATGTTGCTACCGTTCACTCAACTTGACTTTCACCGATATTGTTGTTGTTGTTGACAGGTGCCACCCATCGGTGTCGCGGCTGACACCTCTTTTTACAATGCCGTGATGGTGGATTTTCGTGGATTTGGTTTACGCTCCCGCAAATCTCGCCAATCTCGGCTGGTGTGACTTATGACCTTTTTGGGGTCGCGCGATGCATGCAAGCTTTTGGTTCATTCAGCCAAGCCTGATGGGTGGCGATTGGCGGCGGCACACCTGAAATTGGTCAGGGGCCATTATCCGGCGATATGGGGCTCCATTGTGTGAATAGTTTTTTTCGAAAATAGTGCCGCCATGGATCCGTTTTGACAGATGGCTGTCTTTAGGGAGGGTAATGTCCGCGATATATTGTGCACCATGGTCATTTCCATACAGTTGGAGGCTGGCAGGTAATACAATAGCGTGCCGAGATGGAGGAGATCTTCTTTGTGATGCACCATGGGGCTCTGAGTCAAGGATGGGGGATTCTATTGTGACAGGTTGTGGCCTTGGAGGTTCTTATTTGAGCATTTCATCGAATTGAAGCAAAATATTTGATCTTTTCGTAATTCCAATCATTTTTAACCAAATCAAACACCAATGTCCACCCCATTTCATCAACCCTGACATCCTTCATAATTATCTTTCCCCCTTTTTTCCACCTTTTGCCCCGTTTTCCCATCATAACCACCGGACTAGGGCACTGTGCCGGTCACCACTGACACCGTTATTGCCACCCACCCCCTCATCGAAGCAGCTCATCATCTGGAAAACCCTCGCGTGAACGCAGGCGCCAAAGGATCTCCTGGAAGGGCAATTATAACCGCTCTGCCTCCGTCGCCGCAAAAACGTCTCATTTATTCTAATGAGGTGTCCGTTACTTCGTTACTTCGCAACCGTGTTGAGGTCGGAGGCGTCGACACTCGTCGGCATGGTATGGTCATCGTGCATATGTAGTACACAAGCTGTGAGCGCACTGATGCGCGACCGCTTCGCGCACATGGTTCAAAGCCGGCACGAATCAGCGCGGCTCAGCCGACCAGGTAGGCGTTACGGGTTGTTTTCGACGGTGTTCGCAATCTTACTTGTTCCTAATTAGGGTTGATGGTTGATTATGTAGGTAGTGGATTTGGATTGGTTGGATTTTCAATTTTTTTAATTGGTAAAAATATTACTGTAGGTCGTGGCCGGGGCATTGAAAAAAGTGACATTTTTATGGGTTTGATCAAGATTTTGAATTACGATTTAACAAAGATTTTGGCAGTTAGTGAAATTTCGGTTTTAAAAAGTGTTAATTGCACTGTTGTAAACAATATCTGAGAATGGCATTGGGACGTTGGTGTGGAATTTATCACAGCTAAGAAATTTTATTTTTACTGAAATGTCGTTCATGTGCACTCCTCTTTTTCAAACATTTTATCCCCAATTTTCACTTATTTTCAACCAATTATCCCAAAAATTCATCAATTCATCGAACAGGTGCGACTTCCATATTTCCGGGTGGCTTGCCTCCGCTTTTCATGGACTCCATTACCTGTAAATGAAGCCACTTCCATTACCCCATGAATACATTAACAACTGACCACTTGGCCATTTCAAGTGAGCCATAAATCTATAGTAGTAAATCTAAATCGGGACAAAGTGCACTGGCGTTCACCTTTAGGCTAATCCGTGCCCGTTGCACTGGGTTACAGGTGTCAATGCCCCCAGGGCATTTACATGAAGGGCATGCATTTTTGATGGGTTTCACTTTTTGTTTTTCGTTTTGTTTGAACGATTATGGGGTTTCGTAAGGTTTTGGGGGCGGTGGAATCGTCTGAAATGGTCAATTTTGTGCGTTTGTCCTTGCGCAATCCATCTTCCACAGGTTTTTGTGCCGATGGGGTCGTCGGAGGGGGCCGCTTTTACAATGTACTAATGGTCATTGTCCATTCACTCGGCAACGGTCAAGGGTCTTTGGAGGGGTGGCTGTTGTCAGGGCCGGAGGGCATTGTGGTATGACACAAGCCTTGAAAGTTGGAATTTGTTGCGCTAAACCGTTTCTTTTTGGGTTTCTTCTATGAAAACTCAAGTCGTGCCCTCAGGCATCCCTATCTTTAGCCAAGTATACCCAGTCCACCCCCAACTGACCATTAGATGTAGTCACCAACGGCATCCACTCCCTTTTTCCAACGCAATGCACATGCCTGCAGGGGCCTATGCCTATGTATGACAATCTGAGCTCCTCCGCGACAGGAAACAGAAGTTCTTGCCATCGCGAGAAGGGCCAATTAGGTGAATCCGGCCGCAGCCCAGTGGAATGACCGGAAGTTGGCCGGGTTTCCTGTCGCAATCGCGAGCTAACATTATAAAAGGGGGCGGAGCCTATAACCATATTGATATCCCCCTAAAAACGGCTGTTCTCAGAACAAATAGTAAACAATGCTTTTCAAAGTTTACTATTTGACTCCACAAATGCCGTCCAGTACCCGCTTCGCCAAGACGCAGCAACTCATGCATGCCAGATGCCTCTTGGCAGGTCATTTCTCCCCTCCGACTTCTTGATTACGCCATCCTTCGACTCTTTCTTGGGCTTGCTTCTGTTTCACTTGTCATCGCACTCTTTCGAGATGTGATGCTTGCCGTAGGGCGTGGTTTGGGTTGGGTTGAGCCCTTCAGGACATGGTTGTGATGTGAGTGGGTTCATGTATTTCCAATTAGACAAATGCAAATTTTATACTCGAAATGGATGCGCGTGCCATGACATCTTTGAGCTGTCTGCAATGCGATGTCCATCTAAATCGGATGGATGTAGATACTTGGCGAATTGCCATGGCTATTTTTATTCCTTTTTTGTTGACTTTGTTTTTACACTGGCTAAAGACTCCGATAATGTTTGAAAAGCGTTGAGATTAGTTTTTTGATAAAAATGTTGTTCAAAAATCCTTCGATATCAGAATCCCGATTCTCAGAAAGTTTCAAATGACACTTCGCCAAAAGTAACAGTTGCCATTTCCGCGCACACCTTGCGCGAGATCCGCGAACACAATGCCATCCTACATTCGCACTCCCGAGACTCTCGACTTTTCCTCACACCTTGTGGATGGCTGCTATCCGTCTTCCCTACGTAAAATGTAAACTGTATGCGTTATAATTGCAGTGTTTTTGTCATCCGCGAGAGTGTCATTGAACTACCTGCTGCGCGAACTGTGCCTTCTGCTATTACCTTCTGTTTTCAATGGATGGTGGAAAAGGTTAATACGGGTCATTTGAGACTGGCTTCTGTAATTAAATGGGTGTTTTCTTCGTTTAATTTGACTTTTTTCATGAATAGGATGGGGGTGGCATGTTTGTGTTGCGATACGACATATTTGGTACTGTCTTCGGCTCTGTCAATCACAAACTTTCTGCCCGAGTAGGCATTTAGAGATATTTTGTTTTTAAACTATATTTGTCTTTTATTATGGTATCAATTTGGAAAAAATCCCGTTGTTTTAATCGGCCGTGTAATTGGTTGGTAAAATTTATTTTTGTCGTTCCGTGTCGCTTTGTTTCACCACCCCCGGAAACGCATTTTCCCGTGTTTTAAAACCTAAAAATGCAAATACAAGCTCTACAGTCACTTTTGAATTAATTCCCACTTCATCAACGTCTCTTTTTGCCAATGAACATTAGCTTCCCACCACCCCCTGCTGATCGGCCTTCCATCCTTCACCGCCGCTGGCCATGAGTACCCCAGACATGCAAATGAGCAAATGAACTGCCCATCCTAGCTTGTCGTCGATGAAGTATCTATCCTCGAAAAACGTTCGACAATTGTCATGGCAGCCGTGCCCTCCTCTGGCCTGCGCAAAAGCGACAGGGAGTCAATTGTTGCGGATGTGGAGTCCGTAATGTCGCGACTCGCGCGGCCACAGAGTGGTGGTAAGCTTTATGAAATTGAGTAGAGCATCCTAGATCGTTCCGTCTATTCGTTTTTGGCGGCGACAACGTCTTCCGCTTCAATGAGGACCATCTTCGTTGTCGCTTCCGACAAGCTTTACCAAAAAACCGGTTGCTCGGGGTCGTGGGATAAGCCATTGCGCGGGATTTCGGTGACTGGCAGATGCAGATGGCAACAGGAGGTGTCTGTCACATCGGGTCACATTACAGACTGCCTAAAAAGGTGTGATTAACAGGGTCATTGTTAATTTGCAGTGGCAGAATGCGGGTTGCTTGCGGGTGGAAAAGAACGACTTGCGCGTGGTGGTTTTTCGTGGATACATTTACAAATTTCTTTGTTCTAAATGGTTTTTCTGTAATTTCGTTTTGCAGAATTATGTAATTGGATTGTCCATTAACAATTTAAAATTTTTTTATAGCAATAGCACAGTTTCAATTTAAAAAGTTTTGAATCAATGCTCTTGCTGAATGTCAAACCGTGACCACACCCCTCATTCTAAACAAAAAAGCCTACGCCGATTACTGTTTAATCGATGAAAAAACTATCTTTCACACATTTTATCATCAAAGCCACCTCAGAAACAACTGTTATCTCAAACCCCCACATTCCTTTCTCCCAGAAAAATCCAGGCCTTTGACTTTGTAACCCCTTCCGCGCATACAGTGCCTCCGGTAGCTTTCACAGTCTCTCCGGGGGCACTGTTATCCTGTCGGGCAAAACACACACTTTACTATCTCACCTCTGATCAAAGGATTACTGTCGGTAATGCGCGTGCCAATGTGACATGTTTACAACTTATCTTTGTCGCTTTCTTCTTTCTGCTATCAAACTTCCGTAAGTCTTTCTTTATGGTTTCACACGGGTCGTTGATGTTGGGCTTTGTTGGTTTGGATTGCTACATTTTCAATGAAATGTTTTGTTTTTGAAATCCCGTCGTGATTTTATGATTTTTTGCGACATCACGCAATTCTTTCTCGTTTAATTCGATTTTTATTTTTAATATTACTCTCGATTGTCGCCCAAATGTTCATTACCCCATCGAAAATGCAATATCCATGTGTTCCATTACCATTCATAAAACCCAATCACATCGCCCACGCGGTTCAAGTGATCAGCGAGCATCCATTTTGGCGCGCGACCTCGCGCCGTTCTCTGCTTCAAGTGCCATTGTTGCGACACTCTCGACACTGTGTGGCCATGGCTCCGAGACCGATTCCCATCCGATTTCGAGTGCGTGAGGAGGGCAAGTCCAAGTGGTTCCGGAAGTGCCGGAAGCCACCCCGACCGCCGACTGTCGCGAAAGAACAGACAGTTCCGTTTTTTGATTGCGATTGTTTTTCTCTAACGATAAAACGAAAATGGAGGGCGCAGTGTCTTTTTTAACGACTACAAAGGGGTCCTAATTGGGGGTTTCGGTAGTAGCAATAGGGGCGTCAGCTGGTAGTAGGTTAAAATTTGGTAAATGGTGTGATCGGTCTTGCCGCGAAAAGGGGGTGGACCGTCAGGTGGGGTGTGCGACATTTATCAGTTTGGCGAAAGGCGTCACGGTTATAAATTTTTCAGTTTTAACATTGTTTTAACGAACTCTGTTTTTATATATTAATGATTATCATATTGTCTTCAAAAATGGAAAAAAACCGTTATTGTGCGACTAATGGTCACAGCATTTTTCTCAATTGATTTTTGCCCTTATATGGCACATTTGTTCTACCCCTTCCAAAATTCTTATTTCGCGCGTTTTTTTATATCACACAACACAAACTCTTCCAAACCATCAATAACATCTCCACACCCTTCTCCATAACTTTAACTCATATTTCCATAACCTATGTTTGTCCTTCCAACCAAATATCGTTAATGGTTATCACGTTTCTAACGAGTTTACCGTACTTCCTACCCCTTTTTGATGCCCCCATGAATCCCCCTGATGTTTAGTATCTTTTTCCAATGCCTCTATTTGGCAACGATTTTCTTTGTTTGCAGACACGTTCCCTCTACACCAAAAACTGCTCACCAGAAGAAAGTGAAAAGAAACCAAACCATGGCGCGGCGCTTCGGGTTCGCATGTATTTCACGGAACATGGCTGTCGTTCGTTGTCGCCTGGCTCCATGCCTATTGTATTCCGATTTGTCATTCGTTTATGGTCTTTGACTGTTTGCTTTCCGGCTGATCCAGGTCGGTGATCCGGCACACGCAAACACTTGAACCTGCATCGATATGGCGTTCCGTCGAGGAGGGCATTCGAGTGAGTGGGCGGGCACGGTAAACACGGTAAATACGGGACAATACGTGTTTGTTTGTTCATGCAATAAGACTTAAACGTATTGTCTGGTGTGTGAAATAAGTTTTTAACATCAAATTTATTATTTTTGGTTTTCGTGGCGGGACAAAATATTTGAATTTTAAACGCGTCTCGTCGAAAATGACGTCAAAACATCATAACTATGCTTGGATGTTTTCAAAATATGTTTTCGTACTCAAAATTCAACGAATTTTCAACTTAAAAACATTCGTGTCGAGACCAAAATTCACTTCCCCTCCAAAACCAATCGTATATTCGACAGTTTATCCCTCCAGACGTCCAAGCCTCATCCATTTTTAATCACTACCATCTATCTTTACCCCTTTAGACCATCTGAAAATTCATTCCGTTACACCGGTCAAAAACAAATGCCCCTTTTTGGCGTGTATACATTTGTTCGCAAAATAGGGCCCCATTTCCAAACTGACCACGCCAATGGCCATGGTTCACAGGAGGAGTCAATCGGAACCTCAGAACCGAAAAAAACGTCGAGAAAGTGCCCCAGGCTTGTTCTTCGCTTCCCCCGCTTTCCGGAAGGGGTTTTGGAAGGCGCCCAATGGCCAAGGGCACTCAAATTGACTCATCGCTTCCTTCGAGTTCGACTGACTGACGGATGTACCGATGAGGACATGTGGCAGCCGAACGCCGAAATGTGGTGGTAAAAAACTTGCTGTTATGTTTTAAAAGATGGACAGATGTTTTTGGAGGAACGTTTTTTGCCGATTTTGTAAGCGTAGGCCATTTAGCGGGTTTTTAATGGGACTGGGGAATGGCATTCTGGATGGAGGATTGTACAGTTAGTTTTACGGTGGGTTGGAATGGAGTTTTGGGTTAGATTTTTGATTCAGATTTTGAACACATCTGGTATTTACGTAAAACTTTTAGTTTGTAATTTCGATTTTTTTGACTTTTTGTAATTTTTTTACGAAAAAAAAAATGTTTCAACTCACTTAATTAGCCACATTCCCCTCCGATACCAACCTGCCAATCCATCACACTAACTTATCAAACCCAATCCCCTCAGGGCAGTTGCGATCAGCGGCCATTGTCACGAAAGCTGTTCCAATTCACATTCGAATTGCAACTTTGAATCGGGCCATTGGTACACCAACAGGCCTGCCCTGCGGCGACAAAAGGTCGTTACGCTGCCGTTTAACATTAGTTGACTCACTTGGAGCCCCAAGATTTCGACTTTAACCTCCCTCATCCATTACATTTTTTACATTTTCATCGTCCTAGAGATTGGTTTTTGCTCTGAGAGAGCTGCTTAGATATCTCTATATAAATAGCTTGTCAGAGAAAATGACTGATAATCTATGTTTCATCGACTATGGTTGATATTACATGTCAGAACAACTTGGCTTAGCAATTGTTCCAGTTCTTTCAAATTGCTACTTTCCCACAACGGTCACGTTCAACCTTTCAACGCCCAAATGATAGCCAAATTTTCTCATAATAAACTCGATTGGAACCCGTTTTCGATCGCGATCGTCATTTGTTCCGCGTCAACATCAATCGCCCTTTTCCGCGACGAAGACGCAAAAACAGTTTGCATCGTCTCAATTTACGTTATTTCATACCAGCTAACCCATACATACACACACTAACAAACGAGAGTCAGCTTCCGGACGGCGAGTCATCGATGCGCCTGTCATCACATCAGTCATTCCGAATCTGGGAACCTGTGTACCTGTTCTGTTGCCATTTGGCATTGACAACACCCCTCACATCACTGATCATTGGCCATGATACTTTTTCTAACTTTTTAAAAGCTAACTTGTTGCGGTTTTTTTACCTAAATTTTAACAATCAACAAATGCAAAAATGAGTCACCAATGCACTGAAGAGGAAAAGTTCCGACTGCGGTCAGCTTTCGGCAAGGGCAAGCTAGCCTGAGGCGATCGGAGCTGGCAGCTTCGAGTCAACAGCATATTTTACATTAACATTAGTCAGTCTCGACGGCGAGGGTCTCGGGTTGTAACTGACTTGGCTATTGCGGTGCATTGGCGATTGAATGTTTATGTTTTGGTTAGCTTTGGGAAGGGAAGGCGTTCAATGGCTTTGGTTTTTGGCTAGCTTTTGACCGAAAATTGGAAGTTTTTGTCATATTTGGGAGTTTTTGTCCATTTAGGGACGTCAAAAGTTTTCACCGTCTCTGACGGCATTCTTTTAATCAATGAACATAACTCTCGAGGGTGCCATTGACTGTTTTCTGGGCCATGGGTTGAGATAGCTTTGGAGACAAAGTTAAAAAATGGTTATATCTTGGATATGGGTTGGCATAAGTTGACCAGTAAAGCGTTTTGTAATACTTTTCGTCAAGAATTATTGTTTCAAATCAAAAAGTTTTTGCTGTTTTGAAATTTTAGCGCCATTTTGTAATCGAAAAACTTATCCTTCAAGCCAGTTTGACGGCATTAATCAGTCACCCTCATCTTTCCCCTAACAGCAACAGCTATTTTTTAATTAAACCCTTTTTCAACTGCCCCTCCACTTACCCAATAATGACTTTTTGCACTTCCATCTGAAGGCACAAGCCAAGGTCATTACCATGTGCAGCCCTTTTTTCGGTGGTTGTCTTTTGTCCGTCGGGTTAAGTGGCCGAACCGCCTGAAGGCCTTTTTCAAAACTTTTACGTTGCAACCTGTATCTCGCCTTGTTCGTTTCGGCGTGCTCTTCACCCCGGTTTTGCGTCATTAATCTTTCTTCGCGCCTCTGTCGGCCTCCAGTTTCCTGTATCGATGGTATTTGTGAAAACAGTCTGCCTTCCATCTTGCAATGTATGCGTAATACCGGCATTTCAACCGTGTCGATTAAATTAAGACGTGTTCTTTCTGCAAATTTGGTAATGGCAAACTTTTTTGATGATTCACAGCATTCTGGAGAGTTATTTGGAAGTTTGGCGTTCTATTTTGTAACTAAAGTCGGTCAGTTTTAAGCTGTTATTACGTTTTTTGTCTCTAATTAGTAAGCTACCTTGCCGATATGTCATTAAACCTGCCCAAAATCAACTTACAATAGCAAAGCTAAAGTCAAAGTACCTTCCCGGCTTGGCACTTCTCTTGTTGCGTCACTTTGGAAACGCCGATACGCGCAGATTAGCCAATTACAGCCTTCTATGAACTGTCTTCGGAGCTTTGGAAACTTTTGTTCGCGCATTTGAATACACCTTTCAGCTTTGCAACGGCCATCCGCGCGGCGTGATGCCACTTCACCATTGTCTTTCGTCGGCATTTCCGTCCGAACATAACCCCCCGTCGATCATGAACATGCTCGGACCACTTAGAGGTGTGAAAATTCCGCAAGTGAGACGCTCGTTTCCGACTTTGAAGAACGGAAAAGGTGTTAAAAGCAACCAACGACGTTTGCCATTCGAAAAAAAGCCAACATTCCTCCCTCTCTTTCCATTTTTGCTTTGATTGTGCCAATTTGCATAATATTTTTGACCCGAAAACAGCTGCAATCTGCTGCTTGCAGTTTTACGAGGTTCTGTCATAAGCAAGTTCACGACCTCTAAAAACCCTTGTTGAAGCACTTTTTTTGCTTCGTGTCATTCAAGCTCACGACAGCACGTTTCCATTATCACAACATGCATGTATTATAAAATAATCACAATGGAACCCCCGTTTGGTTGAAAGGTCGACGTTACGGAGCATTTGGCTGCTTTTGTCGAGGCACAACTTGCCCTGATGACTGAACAGTGACTGTTTTTGCAGTCGGCTTCTAACCTTTGCCGTGTGTTAACTATAGTGCTTTTCGCGGGCGGTCAGCGTGTTGCCGTGGATGGAAGTTTCTGAGTCATGGTCAAGCGATTCCGCATTCTTCGAAAGTTGGGGCAGAGAGGCGGTTGGGAAGTTTGTGGTAGAGTACATTTTTTTTTATTATTTTACCTCTGTGAGCAACATTTATATATACAAAGAATTTTTAGTGTAACCCAAAGGTTAGGAATTCCGACGAGAATTTTTTTAGAATTTTGTTTTTTTATTATAAGTTTATTTCTGCTAAATTCATTTTAGAGAATTTTGTTTTTGCCATCCATGGTTCACATTATGAATTTTTGGTTTTGAAAACCAATCATCGTTTCAATCATTTTCAAAAAAGTTAATCAGAATTAGCCACCGCTCCCAAATGTCGCCCCCGGGCAACCCCCACCGTGACCACCTGAATGCGCGTATCCAATCCATACAAATTCGCAACAATTTGTCTCCCTCCCCCTTTTCAAAGTGCGAACTGTCACCATCCGCGATCACATCATCATTCATTCATTTTGAACCCATGTCTCCAGGGCTCCAGCGAGTCTTGTTCCTGTACGATCTCGCGCAACCAATGTATGATTCGCGTTCACATTGCCAGCGGCGGTCTTTTGTCACTGTCCAGGCGTGCGTGAGCAAATCGAAACTTTGAACGAACCTGTGTCCATCGAAATTTTTGAATTGAATTCAAAATTGCATCGCATCGGCGAAAACCCTACTACCCCTTTAATGGATCTGTAAAGGCAGCTGGTGGCGGTCTATTGACAGCCTCCTCGACCCAAACGGCGGCCGACAACGATTATTCACCAAAATTTTATGATGTGCGAACTCAGGTGGCGCATCCGGGGATCAATATGAGGGCCTGATTTGGGGTGGAAACGGGTTTCATCGACCCTCTCGGCCCCGAGTACCTGATCCACACTTGACTTTTTTTTTTCATTGTCCATTAAAAAAGTGAGTCAGCCTTTTTCTCTGACTTCTATTCCAGAAATGGTTAATTCTACCTACCTGTCTGTCTCAAGAGGCACTTTATTCACTTACTAAACCCCTAAAAGTGTGAACAAATCCGCCTCATTTCAAAATGAAATCCCAGAATCGCGACACTTTTCGATTCCACCTTTCAAAACCATCTAAAAATCAAAATCCATCAAACCAAACCCATAAAAATTTCCCTTCCAATGTTTTTTCCAACATATCCGTTAGCTAATAGCCTGTAGGCTCCTCCATAATCCCGTCCGTAGGTCGATTACGACATATCCGCACGCAACGCGGCTGTCACCAACCACCTTCTTCACGATCATGTTGGATTATACGAATCAAAATGGGGGTTTTGTCGTCGATTTCTCGGGGCCGACCAATTGGTTGTCGTCGTTCGTTCGTTTTTCAATCCCCTTAAGGAGGTGCAATAATCTGTCTTGCAAACTCCTCGCATCACCATTACCCAGGCATGGCCTGTCAACATGATGCATGAGCACAGTGTCGGTAGTTGGCGTGCTCGATTCCCATTCTCTATTCCGAAAACTGACTTGATTGCCATCAGGTTTTTTGTGCTATTTTTGCGCAGCTTGAGAAGGGTAAGCTGTTTGTTTGGTTGATCACATTCCACGTCTTGCGTGAAGATGGAAACGGTATTTTTTGTAAAAAACTTTGTTTTTTTGCTTTTGAAATTCGATTTTTTTGGAATTTAATACAAAAATTAGAATTCCGAAGCCACCATCACACGAAATTCTTAATTAATTTAAAAATTCTTGAAAAACGAAAATGTCAAAAACAGCTTTGACAAATCACTTTCAACCGATTTCCCCATTTCCAATCAACTCACGACGCCGCCAATCCGCCTGTTTCACACCTAATTGGTGCCGCATGCTTCACATCCACAAGATTTATGAGCGTCTCACATTTTTGCATCTGAATGAAAAACGTCGGAACAGCCGGCTGTCCATCTGATCAGGAACTTTTTGTTTTGCGAAAACGATGAAAAGAAGACCTCCTACTGGGTTTAGAGGCACTTTTGGAGTCAGTTTCAGGATTGGAAGTGAGTCGTTCTTCGCATTTGGGGTTAGTTGGGGGATTCTTTGACATTTAGAAACTGCATGGGATTGGATTTTGAAACTGCTATTCAAAAGCGGTTCAGAACGTTTTGATAGTTTCAATATATACAGCTTCAAATGTGTTCTTTTTGTTTTTGTAAATTGTGTTACAGTCCCCAGTTAACCGCCGCCCATTAAAGGCAGTAACAATGTGACAATAGCCTGTTTTATGGGGCAATGGGGTTGGTTACTCACCGATGCCAACCACCACGAGCACTTCCCCAATGTTGCATTGCTTGCTTCAGTTCGCGCAGGACCGCGGGCACAGCGCCAAGGGCACGCCTCCGTCCACGCTCGCGCCAAGCCACAAGACACCCACTCATTGGCAGTCTCAGAGGGTGGGGGCTTCGGCCGAGGTTGACCGTGTAGCTAGCTTGGACTGGAATGTGTTTTTAAGGAAGCTTGGATCTGATTTTTTGATGTTTTGATTTTTATGTGTAGTCTGTAGGCTCCTAATTGTAGCTTAATTTTTGCATTTTATCACATTCTGGTTCAAAAAACTAAAGTTATCCCACCATATTAGCCCTCATTGTTTTCCGAACACCCATATCGAACCCATTTTCATTGCCAATTCATCGTCGATCATGATGATACCCACCCATTTTTCGCGCCGGCGATTTCCCTTTGATCCCCGCATCGGTTTCGCGTCCCCACGAAATCCATCCGTTTCGGTGGCACTGAAAAAAGGTGCCAGCCTCACCCTCCCCCGATGGTTTACAGCCAGCTTTTTACCGCCTAATGTGCCGGTTTCTGTCGGCTTTCAAAGAAGAAAAGGGTGAGCCCGTGGTTGCCATCGATAATCGCCGCTTCCATTTCCCGATATTATGCCCTTGCCGTGCGTGTCTTTGCCACCTATGTGTTACCTCGCGCCCTCCTCATCGCGACGAGATATGACTAACGTGGTATGTACCACATAAGTGACCGGGACATTGCCACCATCGGGACTCTCGATCGATCATGATCAACCTCAACTTGGCCTTGCCATCGTGATTCGCGTTTATGCCTTTTTAATTTTGATAAAACTAAAACTTATTGACTTCCAGACTCCGCGAAACCTTTCATGCCTCAAATTCAATGATTCCGCGGCCGTTTCGCCATCGACATTTATCTACGCACTGATTTTTGGCATTTGGTCCATTTCGTCGCCGTTATTCCATTCAATTTGATCATAGTTCATTCAAACGGAGCTACCTGTTTCGCGTTTTGACGCCCATTCCGACCCGTCACAATGACGCCATTAAAATTAATATTGTTGCTTGCCAGTTGGAATCTGGCTTATGGCGCTCAATATAATATGCCGGAATATGATGTATTTCGGTATAAATGTCCTGATCGGTGAGTTTTACCGCGAACATTTTTGCTACTGTACTTTTTATAATGAATGTTTGCCTCGGGGCAGTCAGGTAGTGCTATTCAGCGTGTCCATTGACATGGTTTTCATTTGGGAATCCTTTTGTTTCGCGTTTTTTGTCTTTCACACTCGAAATTACGGCACACAATACGGTGCGTCTCGCGCACCCCGACGAAAGTGTCATCATGAATTGTGTTGAAATGTGATCTTCCATGTTCATGCTTCTCGAATTTGTGTCTCCAATGATATTCAATGTCGACCGGGAAGACACCTCTTTTGTCTTGAGATGGTGTCGCCACCATTTTTGACCCTCATTTACCTTCGACACTCTACTCTCGACGGCGCAATCGACCGGAAAACCGTGTTTCCCTGTTTTGCGGTCGCCTTCAAGCTCGTAAAAATCTTCATGTTCTACATGGAAATCATAGTCCGAGATAAGGCCCTGTCAATCGACGCAAAAGTGTCTATGAACGCCCCCGCACGCGACAGTTGTTCTTTGCGCGCGCACACTTTCGATTCGATCCAATTTTGCATGGCACATCAGGTTTGGGGACCGTTAAATACCCGTTAAATGGGATGAAATACAAAAGCAAGCATGTTCTGACCAGATTGTTACGGGGCACGGAAGGGGAAGGCACAGATTTACAGGTTTGGTGCATCGTACTGATCCAAACTTCCGGCGATTGTTTAACCAGTGCTGGGGCTGTGGGCGAAATACATTTGTATTGCCACATTGTTGGCGGATTAACCTGTTTGCACGTTGTTCAACATCTTTTTATGCAAATAGGTGCCATTAAAGTTGTAATGAATCGTTTCCGATGGGGTGGCGGGGTAACGACATTTTGGATGGTTGATTTTCGGGGTTTGAATTAAAGTTGTTTTTACAAATATGAAAATTTTGGAATTCTGTGTTGTATAAACAATTGTTATTAACCTTTGACTTTTCTCAGAAAACGTTTTTATTTCAAAGTCCACCGTTATCAAAAACCTCTTGATTAATATTTATTTAAAAACGACGCTCCGTTCGACTCCCCTTAATTTTTTTAAAAACGCATTTTATGCATAATTATCAGCTCCCCAGATCTCAAAACACCCAACAAGTCACTCTTTTTATGTACTGCCGCTTCCGATGCCACAGGCAGATCTTGCGCGTCTTGAAGCCCTCAGGGGATTCACACTATTTCGGGCGGCTTTGACCATCTCCGCTTATAAAATCTAATATCATCGGGTGCTTTTCTGTCTATAAAGCCGCTAGCTATACGTCTTCTCAACGACTTGGGCTCTGTAAAATTTGCATTTTGATTATGGCAACAGATATGCTTCCGCTTTCCACGACATGCTGCCGACGATGGCACTTTTAAACTTTTTGAAAACAAAAGGGACCATGAGCGCATATTGTGTGGAATTAGCAATAGCTGCAAGTAGCAAACATGGGAATTCATCCATCTTGTGGTGACAGATGATGAATTAGGCCCTTATTAGCATGGGTTGACATTGTTTCGGAATGCTTGGTGCCAAAAATCAATTTCAAGGGGGCGCCAGCTTTGTCGGACATGAGAGGGTGATGTCATGCCGACATGGAAACGAGGGGGGATCATCAGATGGCATGAGAGGTGAACGGCACTTGATTGGGATTGCGCAGGATGGTGAGAGGGAATGAAAGGGTTGCGTAGAGACGATCAATGGCACTTATTAGAGGAAGGTTGGAGGGAAATGGGATTAGATGGACACCTGGGTGGAACTTTGAAGGGTTTTGGAGGTTATGAGCTGCCATCATATCTTTGTGGGGAATTATTTTTGCTTTGTTTAACGTTTTGACAGTTTCGAATTTGATCAATTCGCATTTTTAACTCAATTTTGATGTTTTGAACGATCTTAGACTATTTAGATTTGAATGGGGAGATAGCTTTGAACCTTTTTTGCAATCATTTTCGTTAATCAGTTTCAAAAACCCAATCCAACGCCCTTTTGAACCCAATATTTCCCGACCCATTACCCCATCATCCCGAAATGCCATCCAACCATACCTTTGATCCTTCTCGTCCCAGACCTCCTGCTGCTCAAATTGCCCGTATCCAGTCTATCGGCACACTCGATCCGCGCTAGCTTGTTCACGCAAGCTCGCGCAATCGTCCGTAATCGAAGCCTTTCCTTTTTTCCACTCTATTGTACCTTGTCTGCCGCCGGCACTCCATTTCCGGCCGGTATTCAACCCTTTTGTGTGCCGTCAAAGGAATTCCCAATCAAAAAAACAAGGCCTCGCGCGAGCAGGATACAGTTTCCTAGACACACCTTTCCTCTATAATGGCACACAAAATGCTAATGGACTTGCTGGGTTCTGTGTTTTACCTTAACGGTGCCGCGAAGAGCAACAAAAACAAACATATGTGCCGACAAATGTAGTGTGAAATAGTATGTTATGTAATCGATGCATGTTTGCAGATGTATCTGTGTGCCCGATGTGGTCGACACGCACCAGCTCGTGATGACCTGCGAATTTGGCAGTCTCGATGGCGGGATCACGTTTGCGAGCTTCCCGGCCAATGCCACAAAGACCCTGACCATCCGATGCGGCACCCAGGATGGCGGCACTTCACGCTTTGCCGATGACATGTTTGAAGGCTTTCGGCAACTGCGCGATTTACGAATTGCGGTGAGTGTCTTGTCTTTTTCGGGGACAATATTCTATTCTTTTTTCAATGAAAAGGAACTGTTTCAAGTGGATTTGAAGCGTCTTTAGTCCGTTTCGGCACTTTTTGATGCGTTTATTTACAATTGAAAGGGACCAATTTTCAGGATTGTACGACGACCTCCATCCCGATCAATGTTTTCCGAGGCCTTTCAAATCTCAAATCATTAACTTTATCGAGGTTAGGTGATAACGCGAATCTTGCTGGATCCATGTTTGAGCCGGTAGCTGCATTAGAAAAGCTGACCTTCACGGAAACTGCCATGCCAGAGGTTCCGGATAAGCTTTTCTGCCCTTTGGGCGGTCATTTACAGGTAATCTTTTGGTCGAATTCTGGTTTTGTGCGAATATTCATGCTTTTGTCTAATGGAACAAAGTGCCACAGGCTTTCGACCATTGTCGGAAGTGGTCCAACAAATTATTACACAGTTTAATCGCGCCCATCGGGGCACTGCTTGAAACCTATTCATGCGCGGGGGTGCCGAGACCGAAAGCACTTGCCTCCGAGAGTACGGATTAATTGCGGTCATTTCGATTCGAGCGCGTCTGGAGCGCGCAATATTGGCAAACCGTTTCGAGAGCGACAGCTTTGTGCATGTTTACTTGGGGGCTTATGAACGCAAGCACATCTCATTCGCGCACAAGATGAATTATGACAAATGTGTGCCTGAGGGGTCGTTTGATAATTAGAACATGTCATTAGAAGGAAAATTTATCGAAAAAGGGGACGAAAATGCAAAATTTCGAAATCCTTGGCAAAGTGTTCTAAAACAACGCAAGTCTGATGAGCCTTGGCAAAGTGTTCCGAAACAATTTTCAACAAATTACTGTAATTTCAATCTTTTCAGATCCTGAATCTGACCGGAAACGCACTAACTCGTGCCAGACTTGGTGCCTGTCCGCTCAAACAGCTACTCATTCTCGATTTGTCCAACAATGCCATCAAGGCATTCGCCGCGGATGATCTCAACGCCTATCCTGCCCTCAGGCAACTCACAGCAGATGGCAATCACCTCAGTGAACTGCATCCTGATGCGTTCAGACTTGTCGGTGTGTTGCAGAGGCTTGATTTGGAGCGAAATGATCTTGCTCAAATCGTTGAATTGCCGGCTGGCTTACTGCATCTGAATCTGGCCCACAATAAGTTGACGATGATCCCGGCCGCTGTAGCAAAGCTAAATCGACTTGTCAGCCTCAACTTGAAAGGCAATTCCATCAAAGACGATACACCGTTCAGCTTGACCGCCGAAAGCCTCGAAACACTGGACTTGAGCGATAACAAGCTGACAGCCGTGCCACTGAAGGTGTTCCAGCTGTCGCAAGGGTCACTGTTGTATCTGTATCTGTCTGGGAATCAGATCGCCGTGTTGCAGCCGAATGGATTGAGCAATTTGACGCGATTGCAAAAGGTTAGTTGCCGGTTTTTTTCAATTTTTGGTGCCAATGTCAAAGTATGACTTGCGCTGATTTGCCATAAATGGCCATATTGCGTGCGCAAACAAAACCGACTCCAAACAAAAGCCATATTGAGCCTTTTTGAGATTGGGGTCTTTTTCTCGAGTACCTGCAATCGGATCTTCGACAGCTTGAGGGGGGCTTCTGATGGCTATCTGACAGGCGCGCACAGGCCTCTTATGCCACACGCAAAGCTTGCGCGTCTGAGCCTTTTTTGGTGTGTCCTTATGTTTTGTATGCTTATTTACACAGATGCGGGAAAAAATGAAGGGTCACTCCTTCAAAAATGGTTGTGACAACTCGATTATGTTGTTACTGTAGCCAATTAGGGGCTACTGTAGACCCATTTTCAAGATGAAGGGTACTGTAGTTTGAGGCAAAACCGCACATTTTACACTAATCAGTTCCCCTGATCGATATGACAGGTTTATGACCTGGCTTAGGTGAGAATGGCGCGCATAATCGCAAGTCATTGTGTAACTGACCCGTCCGATTTGACAATACAATAAGGGGGCCTGTGGCCAGTTGGGTAACACTTTTAGTATCGCCTGTTTGGGGAAGGAGACAGTTTTTTACGATGTGAACGTCTGCGCAATCGGCGACGGGTCAAGCGAGGTCGTAAACGGTGGCCAGGGGGACAGCCTCATGGGACCAGCGTCAGTCGTAATCGGATTAAGTTCGAGGGTAATCTTGGCACTTGGCACTTCCGGGGAAACACATGTTCTTTTTTATTGGATGGGAATTGGGTTTGTTGAGTGGGGATTGGAAATTTATAGCTGAAATTGCTTGTTTGCGCATTATTTTTTCGTAACAACGTAATTTGCCAAAAAAATTGCGAGAAATTGCGAAATAAGTTTTAAACCAAGAAAATTACAAAAGGAAACAATATGTCAAAAGTTGCCGTAACAAACATCCTGAAGTTCAAAATTTCAGCTGGATCTCTCCTCCAACTCGCTCAAAACCCTCCCCAATGACGTCTTCGCTGGTCTGACCGACCTCATCGAGCTCCATCTCAGCAAGAACAACATCTACGACATCGAAGTCGGCGTCTTCGACGATATCAGCCGTCGACTCACACGTCTTGATCTCGCCTCCAATATGCTCGTCGAACTGCCTATCGCCGTTCGTCGTCTGACCAAGCTGAAATCACTCGACCTTCGTGACAACCACATCAAGAAGGTTCAGGCCCACGTTCTCAGCAAGCTGCCCCACATCAATAGGCTCGACTTCTCCGGAAACAAGCTCTCCTCAATCGATTCCTATGTCTTCGCTGATTGTCTGAGGCTGAATGAGCTGGATTTGAGCCGGAATCGGATTAATTCATTAGCGGCAGATGCTTTTGAAAAGTGTCCACATTTGAAGGCCATCGATTTGAGCCAAAATAGTCTAAGCGGCTTTGATCAAGCGTTGAAGGCTGTCAGGTCACTTCGAACTGTTAACGCAAGCTTCAATGGCTTGACGGACCTCAAATGGGCTGAGCTTCCGGATGAGCTCTTGTTTTTGGATGTTTCTGGGAATGAAATCAAAAAGTTGGACAAAGCTTCGAAGAGTAATGTTAAACGGGTTAATGTGAGTTTTGCGTTGACTTTTTTGAAAGAATTTCGAGTAAACTTCGTAATTTCAGCTCGGAAACAACAAGCTCACATTGCTCGAAACTGGCACTTTGCCAGAATCAATCGAATATCTGAACCTCGACAACAATGAGATCGCCAAAATTGGCCAAAACGCGATTGTATCTCTGCCAGTGCTGAAATCCGTCGATTTGAGCCACAATAAGCTAAAAAACTTGAATTCGACGACCTTCCGAGACAGTGAATCTTCCATGATCAGCGGCCTTCTCACTACCCATGTCAAACTTGCCGGAAATCCGCTTAGTTGTGATTGCGGACTTGCGTGGATTGCGTCCCTATCTGGCTCTACTAGCCTTCAGATTATCGATTCTGAAGCCGCAACTTGCATTCATCAAGTGTCCAAACTCCCACGCAGTTTGAATTCTCTCGAAGCCGAAGACTATCTCTGCAAATACAAAGAAGCCTGTGAACCGAGTTGCATCTGCTGCAAATTCGGTAATTGTGACTGCAATTCAAAATGCCCTCAGGGCTGTACCTGTTTTCACGATGCAAGTCATAAGACGAACATTGTCCAATGTAAAAACCTGGATGCAACTGCTGGGAAAGCGTTCAAGCCCCAAGCTGTGCCGATGCACGCCACCCACGTCTTTCTAGAGGGGTTAAATTTGCCGAAGTTGTCTTCAAATGCGTTCATGTCACGTGTGAAGTTGACAGAATTGCGGATCAATGACTGTGGTGTTGGCTTTATCAATAGTTCAACGTTCAATGCGCTGCCATCGCTGAAGGTTTTGGACTTGTCAAAGAATTCGTTGACGACCGTGCGTGGTGATGAAATCAACAAGTCGCAGAGAATTGAGAAAGTCGATCTGAGCGGGAATAAGATTGATAAGATTGGTGTGAAGTTGTTGGATCAGGTTCCGAATCTGGTCGATGTGGACTTGTCGGGTAATAACTTCAACAAAATCCCGGCATTTGTGACGGAATTGAAGCCTGAAACACTCATCCATCTCGGACGCAACCCCTTCCGTTGTGATTGCGATTACACCAGATTCACCGCCCAGACGTGGATTCCTGCCAATATTGACCGTGTGCAAGATGTCGACGACCTCGAATGCGTTGAAAATGTGACTTCGTCCTTCCTTTCCAACGATTCCACCGTCCTCACTGGTCAAGAACCCAATCGTGGCGAGCACCTCCACGCAATGAAAATGCTAGACTTCTTAGCCAATGCCAATTCGACCATCTGTGCCATCGAAGCCGGCGGAATCTTCGGCGGTGGCCCCGAGCGGAATGTCGTCCTTATCACTGCTGCTGCCATTTTCGCTTTCTTTGCCATTGCTGGACTCATCCTCGTCCTGTTCGCTTTCGCCCGATCAGCCAGAGGTGGCCGTCATCGCTACCAGAAAGCAACGCCATCCCTAAACTGCTCCACTGGCACCCCTGGAACTTCGCCATTACCAGTCTTTCCCTGCCTTCAATACGATGCTTTCATCAGCTACAGTAAAGCCGATGAACCCAGTATCATGGATTGGTTGGTCCGCCCTCTCGAAAACGACGACTACCAGCTCTGCTTGCTCCATCAAGGCCAAGGCGCCCACGCGTACCACAACAATGTCCACAGCATCAACGACCATCTGATCAACCAGATGGAATCCGCGCAAGTCTTGATTCTGGTCCTGACCCGAAACTTCCTCGAAAACGAATGGCGCACCCTGCAGATCAAAACCTCACATCAACTGTTCGCCAAGCTTCAGAACAAGTACATCATCGCGGTCCTCAGCGATGACGTCCACCCCAACGATCTCGACGACGAACTCGGTCAGATTCTGCGCAAGAATCGCTGTCTCCGCCGCGCCGATCCCCTGTTCTGGAGTTTGTTAAGGTCAGCCTTGCCCATGAAACTCGAACTTCGCCAAATGAGCTCCGGCTCCACGATCCTCGGCGACGGTAGCGACATTTACAGTGAAATGTATGGTGTCGTGCCGTCGGAAGTCGTCTAACAGCAGCCACAACCAACTTGAATAGGATTCAAATGCCCATGAACCCAATCTACGAGTCTCCTAGTCAGGCATCCGCCTACCGTATTTCCTTTACATTAGTTATTGCCCCATGAATCGCCCTAATCCTTGCCGGTACACATGCATGTATAGTTTTTTTCTTTGTTGTTATCTAAAGATATTGATTTTGTTGACCAGTATGGCTAAACCTGATATTAAGATTAGTTTGCAGGGGCAACATTTGTTCCGAATTGATATTTGATTGATTACTCACGGGAACTTTTATAATGAGAATAAAGATGACAAATTTCATGAATTAGAGTCAAAGTAAAAAATGAGCGGCACTTACAAAGATATGGGCGGAGTCAACAAATTTTTGTTTTAATGGGTAAAAGAAGAATCAAAGAAATTACGTTTTTCGTTTCTTCGCAGGTGGTTCGTTCATTGGTAAATCCAGCAAATCCCAAAATTCCGGACTTGAATGCAAATTGACAACAACAACACGGCCAGAGGCTGGTAGATCTTCCCTGCGTCGAAATCGTTTAGTAAGAAATGTCACGAACGAGTTATAATAATTGCCTTCAGCTTCAATAATTAACCGGAAATTTTCTTCTTGCTTCTAAAAAAGAAGTTTATTAAAGTATCAAAAAATGGTTTATTTAGAATGCAT
>KB455564.1:384883-399025 GCA_000341325.1 Panagrellus redivivus | reverse complement strand
GCCTTCGGCGGCCCCAATTTTTTTTCATATATAGTCACGACACACTTTTGGAAAGAAGTCATAATGTGCTTTTCCGAGTTACACGACGTCCGCTTTCAAAATCTATGAAACTCTAGAGTAAAGTTACAGTAGGTCACTTAGATGTGAACAATAACATAACAATAAACGCTTTCATTAGTGAAGAATTACAATAGATGAACAAACAAAGTAACATAAAATCGTGCTACATAACATCCTTAAACAATTGCTGCATGTTGTGTTCGACAGCTTGAATGACTTGACGATGCACAATATTCCGACCCAATCCCGTCCAAGTGGCGCCGTCTCGTATGAAGTCGGAAATGGGAAGATAAACTTTCACGTTCTTGCTGGAACCTGCTCGGCTTAGCGCCACATAGAGTTGTCCATGAGCAAAACACTGGCTATCCAACATAATGCCAACTCGACTGAGCGTTTGACCTTGGCTTTTGTTGATCGAAATAGCAAAGGCAGGGCGGATGGGAAACTGTAAACGGATGAATGGAGGGAAGGCGTCGTCTTTTGCGTCGTCATGGACATGTTCTACCATTGGAATAGCGACAATTGATCCGGCTTTGGAGCCAGTGATTAGCCGACACTGTAGGATTGTGTCGAACATTGCCAAAACGATCATCCTGGTCCCGTTGCACAGACCGCTACGAATACACAGGTTGCGTGTCAGCATAACGACGCTTCGTTCCTGCAAATAATGTAGTTGTACTGTTTTCAAATTTAAAGAAATCTTACTAACTTTCAAAATGAGGTTTTGAAGGGCAAATCCTGGTTTTTCGAAAACTTGCATAATCTCTGTGTCCATAACAGACCGTAAAGTGTCTTCTTCGGTGTTTTCCGTTTTGTACGGCCAGTTCACCGCTTTGTAGCATCGTGCTTTTTTTGGAAGGACACTGACAATCAGTGAGTTGTACAGGTCCACGAGAGCATTAGTCGGCGCAACGATGGCAGCTTTTTCGACGACTTTTTGATACTGCTCAATGGTCAAAGACGGATCAAAGGTGGATCTGGGGTAAACAAAGTCCATTACTTTCTGCTTGCTTTTTTCGACAATATCTGCAGGAAAGCGAATGACCAAATTGTTTTCCTTGCCGGGACGACTGTCAAGTACACGATCTTCGCCAAAGCCAACACTTTGAATCCAAGCAGCGTATGCGGGATCTTTTTCGGCACGAATGTTGGATGTCAAAGTGAATACCGCAAAATTTTCAATGAAGACAGGACAGCAAAGCAAGCTAGCGGCATAAGCATCGTGTACGGTACCTCCAGGAACGACCGGAAGAATCTGCTTGAAGTCCCCACCCATTACAACAACTTTGCCGCCAAAGGGTGCAAACTTGTTGCCCATCCAATCCCGCAACATTCCATCGACAGTTCGAACAATGATGTTGTGCTGCATCGGAGCTTCGTCCCAAATGATGATGTCAGCACGTGTGGCAAGTACGGCTTTCGTATTTTGGGCCGAAACTGATCGCAATTCATCGAAGTCAATTGGCAATTTGAAGGCGGAGTGAACAGTTTGCCCTCCATGAAGCAAGATGGCGGCAACTCCAGTCGATGCTACTGCCAGAACTGTTTTTCCTTGATGCCGTAGACGCCGAATGAGTGTGTTGTAAACGAACGTCTTGCCTGTGCCGCCGCTTCCTTGCAGGAAGAACAGTTTGTGTTTTGAAGAATCATGTACGGCATCAGTAACGCGATCTACGAAGCTTCGTTGGTCGACGTTTAGCTGGGAGTAAGCTGTGCTGCCATCAACATCACGTTCGTATTCGTCATCGGTGAAATCATTGGTAATGGCTTCCATGATCTCTTCATTTGTCACTTCTGGCAAGGCCAAACTCGTCATCGAAAGTCCATGGTGGTAGAGGATGGATGCGATATGGGCCAAGGCACGCCGTTCACGCTCGTGAAGAGATGCAGTGAAAGGTTCATTGCTGATGAGGTCATTTTTGAACATATTCCACAGCTTGTCGGGATCTTGCGGCCGGTTGAAGACCATTAGAAGCGCAAAAGTTAATCGACAGTTTCGGGGTGTGGCAACGGCAATGGCTTCCTTCATTGTGCGAACCGAAAGGCGATCATCGACGAACAACTCCAAAGCAAATGCAGCAGCCTCAAAAGTTTCCATGACACGGCCGTTGACGGTTCGCAGATCTTTGAAGCTTTTTGGGCCTTTACGATGATGCAGAAGTTCACGCAAGCAGTACCGCTCCCGATTTGACGGGTAAACCGTATCCATACGGCCAATGCACTGAAAGTACAAGCATAAGTAATGTTGCGAGACAAATGAAACTCAAAATCACTGACCTTACGGTTTACAATACGACGCCGCCATTCTTTCTTTTTTCGCTCCCAAATGTAATGTTCTGGCATTTGTGCGTAATGTAGGTTCCATGCGCGTGCGGGATCACGTTTGTAGTCATCATCGTCATCTTCTTCGCGTACGGTTTGAAAAAAAGCCGTCAATTGGCTGACTGCCGATGAGTCTTCGGCTACACCGTCTTCGGCAACCAATTGTTCGAGTTGAGACGACGTGGCACCATCAGTAAACGTGACAGTATGCTCAGCTGGCAGGTGTACAGGAAGAACTTGCACAGTGTGACTGCACTTCGTCACCGGAAGGCCAGTTCTCAATCGCATGTCGGCCTCGGCTGCTCCAATGACACGAGTGTTTCGATAAAGTTCGATTTCGTTGTAGTCAATTACATCTGGATCGGCGCCTTTTCCCAACGCTTGCACTGCTTTTACAAATCCGCGGTCGTGGCCCTTGAAGTTGTATTTGTAGATATATTTGATGCTTCGTACGTTTCTGACGTCCTCAATGTTGATGTGGCAATCGTATTTGAGGGCCAAGAAACGGTTGTGCGGAACAACGTAGCGATTCGTCAACTTGAATGGTTTCCCCTTCCACTTGCTGGGAACGAATCGACCATTTTTGGGCCTTCGTAGCTCGGCGTAACCTGTGGCGTTCGGAATAGTGACCTCAGAAAACGGCTTGGGGTAACGCTTGTTACATATTGACGGATCGCGCTTGTTCATACCGCAAAACTGTTTACATCGACTTGGATGATGCATATATTTCGTTTCGACGAGTTTACGGTAGTAGCGAAGTCGGGAAGTTCGAACGGTGCCATCTTCATCGGGAAATTCAGGAAGCTCCGCACATAACAGATCATTAATTCCTTTGGCCGTACGCAGCAATTTCCGGTCCTTTTTGTGCAGAATCAGCAACAAATGAATGTGTGGCATACCGCGTTTTTGGTGTTCCACACTGTAATTGTATGCAATCACCTTGCCAAGAACGCCATGCACGAGCACGTCACGCAGAAACGCTTTTGCGTAGAGTATAAAAACGCGGTTGACGAGCTCCGGGCGATCTGTCCATTTTTCAGGGGGATCATATGTAGTTCGAAGATTCTCTTGAATTTCCGGCCAATTCGGATTGCCGGTAAAGGTGACGAAAAGGTCGGATTTTCCTCGTCCAACTCGAGCATTGATAGCAACACCATTACGGTAGCGTCGTCGCATGTCGGCGGGGCTACTCCGATAATCGTGTGTCAGTAAGACGAGCCTTCCAACCTTCTTATCCTTCAATGCGGGATCCTTATCCTTGAGACGTTCAAGATATTCTCGGAGACTCTTGCAGCGATCACCTCGTTTCTCGAGTTGTAGTTGTACTTCTTCGAGTTTGTCAAGTTTTTGGTGTTCTGCTTTGAGGAAAGTATCGATAATGTAGACGTGCGTCAGCTTCCGAGCTCCCGTGATTGGATGAAAAACAAACTGTTCACGGTCGTTCCGGTCATATAGTCGTGATACATGAAACCCGCGCATAGAAACATATGGGTTATGACCGGGCCCGTCTTCGGCTTCATCATCAGTGACAGTTGAATCCTATAAAAATGCTTGTTTAAAGGTCGAATATTCTCAAACAGATGTGCAAAAAGTATAAAATACCTTTTTCATTGATGACGTCTGGGTATTGTTGGGAAAGATCACGGGTGCTGGCTGCGTCATTGAAGAAACGATACCCGTTTTAGACGTTGATACAGGCGCTACAGGCTGTGAGGTGGTACATGGTAGTTGGGATAGTCGAGTACGGCGCCGGGGAACATGTAGTTGATTGTGTCGCTTTTTGGGAAAATATGCCGGACTGGACTTTGATGATAAACGGCGTTTGGACGGATCAATCTTCCGTTTTCCTGGTTTCTTCGATGATGGAGACGACCGATTGGTTGCTGCTTTCGGTTTTAGGCGGCTAGCAGGATCACATTTCGGAATCTCTGGCTGCCAACCTAACTCTCCGTAGATGAACATAAGCGGATATGCAGCTGGGTCGATATGAGCGCTGTAGAAAGGAATCTCACGTCGGAATCCGTTGCTTCGGTCGATTGAAAGCATTAAACACTTTTCTGGAACTCTGCTTCCATCTGAGCGCCATAACTTGAAGACTGTATTCTGTACTGACGGTTTGGAATATTGTCCTGCATGCGTTCCATCTGTTGGTTCACGTGCTTCCCATACTAGGTAAGCCCGTTGCAGTTCTTTGCCTTCCTTTTCAGCTGCTTTCTGTTCTTTGCGATACACTTCGGCAGCAAGCTTGAATTTGCGGGCCAAGGGATGGTGTTTACGCACGACTCCTTCCAAAGTGCTAACGAGATCAGGATCGGCATATTTGAGAGGGTCAAGACCAAATCTAGCAGCATCATTGTTTCGATTGTTGACAGCTTCGTCCGGATCAAAACAGTAATTTTGCTCAAATCGTGGTAGGGCATCTCCTTGGGGCAGAATATCTCCGACGTGATACTTGAATTCGCCACAGACAACGAAAATATCCATCTGTCGTTGTAATTGACAGGCGACAGACACAAACGACATCATAGTGTTGAATGCACGAAAGTTTTTGATAAACTCAGGGTCTTTGAAAACTGCCTCCATAGCTTGTGGATACCGCTTAAAGGGTGTTACTGGAATGGTACCGCAACCGCAGCACCGATTACTGGTTTCAGCCCAGAAGAGACGCGCGCCGCAATATTGACATATCTTATCCATCTTTCCAAAGCTGCAAGGCTCAGGAATAAAGTTTGCGGACAGTCGAGCCAATGGAATGCCGCTTTTCTTGGTATCTTGACGTTGCTGTTGATCGAAGATGATGTTGTCAATCTCTTTGGTAAGCTGCTTCGTTGAAAGTCGAGCGGATCGCCGAGGTTCAGACTTCAATGGTACCGTAGACGCTGGGAGATGCTCCTCTTTGAGTGGTTTTAGCACCTTTTTCTGCAAAAACAGTACTATTATTTAAGGGCTTGATCTCTAAATCAGAAAGCTTACCTTTGCTTTCTTTTGAAGTTTGATAGGTTTAGGAAGGCGCTGAATTGCATGCGTATCTTCATCAACCAATGGAAATGCTGCGGCTTGACAGGTTTGTGGCCACGCTTTTGGCAAACCTTCTTCGAAATGAATTTCACGACACGTTTTCCACATGCGATGAAGTTCCGCTTTAATGTTAAAGGGATAGAGTTCGTGTGTAGTGCCGTTAAATGCAAGTTCTTCCGCAATTCGAGCAACGTGAACGCCACAGTTAGCTCCGTCTTCTTGCTTGTTGTATGAATGCGGTCGATGACGGATGTAGCTGGGGCGTCGGACAATCAATTTGCCTTGAATAAGTCGGTCGCAAACTTTGTTGGCGTACTCTATGTATCGTGGATCAGGCAAAACTTTGTCTTTGTCGTTTTGATAGCTGGGATCAAGTAACGAATCGTAAACAGTCATGTTATATCGAGTAACATCAATGGCGATAAGAAACCAATGACCGACGTCAGTGCCAGAACAGCCACGAGAGAATGCGGGATGAAGGATCAATTCCGGGTTTTCATAATACCCTCGCATGTAGTTCTTTATCGGTGCAGCGAGTGTTTGCAATTCACAGATGGATGAATCCAGAATACCGATACTGCGCCAATGACCGCCTTCTTTGACAGCAAAGTATGCCATCGCCGTCAAAAATCCGACCATTTCACTGTCATTACGATAAGTTGGATGAGGGGTGATAATGTCGTTCATGGAAAAAGCGGTTCCGATGTCAAATGGGTTCACTGGTAGTTCATCAACGTCATAGTTGGCATCAGCTTCGACATACGTAGGCTCGTGATCATCGTCAAGGATCTCGTCATGTTCAAATTCTTCTGAACTTTGCGGTTTTTTAAGGGCAATTTCCATGTCCAACCGCATTCCGTCGTTTTGATAATCATTCTGATGTTCCTAAAAACGTTTAGTTAAACAAACGTAAATAATGAAAACACAAAACATACGTTATCTGAATCAATAACATCATCCTCAAAATGATTGTAGTGTTCAAAAGTGTTTTCATTGAGACTCTTATCACAACAGTCAGACTCAGACGGATTAACCTGTAAGATTCCTTGTAAAATTTGGTAAATTGATCGAGTATGAAACACACCTGAAGGCATGCAGAAGTCTGTGTGGCTTGAAAAGGAAGGTCATTTGCAGTAAGGTTACTCGGTTCATCATCATCGGCAAAGATAAAAATATTCTCGCGGGCCAAATCGATATCATCAGCTTCTGTATTATTGCTGTTTTCATGTAAATCATCTGGTGCGATCACATTTTCATTGTATGTTGAAGGTCGTTTCCGAATGACGGGAGACGGTGTAGCGAGGGCTCCTTGTGTAGGTTTCTTAAAAGGCAATGTACCGTTACACTTTTCTTGTTCTTTGTTCACAAAAACGAACCTTGCGTTTTAACCGTAATGATGCCTGTTTAGAAGTGATTGTGTCCGATACGGATGAGCCTTGCAAAACATTATCTTGAACTGATAAGGTGGCAAGGTCCATTAAAGCATTGTCGACAGCAATTTGATTTGATTGTGAGGCAACTTTCAAGCGTTTGTAGTGCAGCTGGCTTGCCTTAAAAACCAATAATACGTCATTTACAATTTAAAACAGTTTGTCGAATCTTACATTGCGTTTCATTTTCAGCTTTGTGGCTTGAGACAGTTTTCTGGTTCCCTTTCTTTTGGATAGACGACATTGTTTGCTTGGGGTTACTGTCATGTCAATCATCTCGCAATCCCGGTTGATGTCACTCGAAACTGGATCCACGTTCACTTTGGCAGCACCATTTATGTCAGGCATATTAAAGAATGAACTTTGCCTTTTTGAAAGTGGCGAGGGTATAGATGAAGCTTGGATCGGGTTCGGTATCTGTAGGGTTTAGTTTAGAATTGTGAATTGTGAACCGAAAACAAATGACGCACCTTGCTTTGGACTGGAACTTCAGTTTGGGCGTTGTTTGAAGCCATGGTAATACTACCGGTGCGCCATTGAGATGGATACCTTTTTGTGTGTGCGATTTCGTCGAAGATTAGCTGCATTCGACGTCGTTCCGTTTTGATATCGAGTTGATGAGGTTCGTTTTGCCAATCTTGTCCATGCATTGCAATTCTTTCCATGAATCGGGAAACGTAGACGCCACAGTTGAAGCTGTCTTTTTGTACCCAAGAATCAGGTAAAATGACTGGACTGATTTGTGGACGGCACGAAATGCCAAATATTCGTTGAAAAACTTCCTGGCCGAACCGTACCGTTGATGTGTTCCCAGTATTGTGCCGAATGAGAGGATCATAATGGGTTACTGACCAAAACACTCGATCCAGTACAACCAATGTCCAATGTTCATTTCGGCAAAGTGGTAGAAAACAGAATCTCGTTTCATCGTCAAAAGGTGTGCAGTGCCGTGCAAATTCATCGAAATCGGGTTCATTTTGCATGACGAGTGTAGAGCTTACTGTACTGTTCACCTGGCAAAATGAGTAGCTGGGGTTTCCAATAGTTCGAAGCAGCTCAATGAAGTAATCAATATGATCAGTCGAAAGAAAGTTTGAATCCTTCACAGGATAATTTCGTAGCTCCACAGCGACTTCATTGACATCCGCCAGTACTCCTTCAACTAAATAGATCAAGTAATCAAACTGAGGTTAATGTTAAGTAAATGGAAGATAAACATACTTTGCTGATGATTCGCTACATTTGTTCCATTATTACATGTTTGAAGATAAGATTGTGGCTCTACAGCGTCTTCTTTCATTGAAACAGGCTCTTCCTGGTCAGCTTCACTGTCATTGTTGTCATGGGCACCGCCGTTTTGGGACGGATCAGAATCTGATGAAGGGTGTTGGTTCGGTGGATTCTGAACAGTCATGGCAGCGTTGGATATGGCAAGTTTTTCTTCGACAATGTAGTTCGCAAACTTTTGACAGTTCTTCTGTAAAAACAACTGGTGAGTATTAATTTAAGTACGGTAAACATTGTAAACTTGCTTTAAAAACTTGGTCATAGGAGGCTTGAAGTGATGCCGAATACTTGGTAAGGTTGCTGCGCAACCTGAATGCTGCCCGTTCGTCCTCCTTTGGTTGTACGGTACGCTCAAAGAACAGATTAGTGCCATTGACGGTTTCATCGTTGTAAAAATGAGCTTCGCCATCAGGGCAACCAAATTTAGGCTGAATTGCCAACTGAATGATACCGAGAGTTGATGCGAATAACGTACGTGGTGGCATTGTGTCTGATACTGAAACTAATTCCGTTTGTGTAACAAAAGTTTACACAATTTGGGATTACGAAAATCACGAAATGTAAAACTGACAGTATCATAATATAAATTGGTCAAAACTGGGCAATAAGGGGACGATATAAATGATGCCATAAATGACACTACGAACAAAATCGTATTTCAAATTAAGGGTATTCAGTTTTATGATGTCAAAAACCATACAATCACGAAACACGTAGTTTCAGATCACCCGTGTTCGACGCTATCTTAGGACGGACACAATTTGCATGCAAAGTAAACTTTTAGCTTACAATCCAAAAATGAAACTATAGGGAACTTGGAAGAAATGGTCAACAATCAAAGAAAAAAGTCTATAGTCATAAGTTTTTGCCTAATGATTTGAACCCGATCTCAGACAGATTGAGATCTTGCCGTCTAAAAGGGATAGTGAAGTGAACTGATTCACTGACATAAGCATTCTCGCCACAGAGATAACATTTTTGCAGTTGATGGTTTCGCCATTGAAGGTTTCTGAAAATAAACGGTATTGAAACTTTGAAAATGCATGGCAAGACCAATTCAACCTACCGTAGCACACTCAGTGAGAAGTGAGACTTGTTCTTTGGAGCCCGATTGTCCGTGTAGTTGCATCATCTGTCTGAAATATTGGCATCGATTGAAGGAATGGTATTCAGTAGTCTGTGGATGGCACAATATATCCTGGAATTGCCAATTTATATATATTTTTCAAAAAATTTTAATGGGGCAGGGTAATTATAATATGCACTTACCGAAAACGAAAACCATGGGCTCATGTAATGAATCAATGGAATCTGGTTGATTCGGGTAAACCGATGAAACATGGACGATCATTCAGACTGATCAGCAACGTTGGAAAGTCGATGTGGGGTAGAAAGTAATCTGAAATGCGGCTACTGAAACGGTTGTAAGAGCAACATGTAAAGATTACCTTTTTGAAAAGATTTGACCATAGTATCCTGATAAACGGATCGCTAAAAACCTGATTGTACAAACCTCGCCCTTTGCCGGAGGCACCAGAGGATTAATCGGCAAGAAGGAACCCAAATACTTGTAAATACCAAGAGAATTGTCCGAATGTTACATTCATTTTGTAAATTCTATGTCCCTAATGTGATCATTTAAAACTGTCCCTGACATAGTTATTTTGATTCGTAAAGTAGGGCCATCAACTCCGCACCCAACTGTGTGCCACTGTCCACCCTCTCGCATATCAACTCACGGCAAAACACGCTGTTACGTGAGTGAAAAGAAAAAGTGGCGCGAAGTGTTGACAGCGACTCGCTGACCCCTTCTTCGCGATAATGTCTCTTTCGTGGCGAGAGTATCACCTCTTCGGGGCAAAGCACAGAGACCGACGTGCACTAATAGATTTATTTATTACGACTAACTCGGGAGTAACTCCCAGTAGCGCTATTATTTTCGGTGTAAAACCGATCAGTACGACTAAAATCTATTAGACTTGTGTAAAAGCTATTAGCATTGCCTAAAATCTAATAGACTGGCGTAAAAGCTAATAGTTCTATTATTTATTAGTTAATCTATTATTTTACGACTAATTACTATCAGTTTGAGCTTGGCGTTCTGTTTCGAATGAAACTTCGATTTCGTCACAAATTTTGATGACAAATCCCAAGTCTTGGACTTGGCTTTCTCGAACTTCGACTTGTGTCGTTTTTCGATCTTATTTCGATCGCTTTTGTTATTGTTAGTGTTGCTTTAGCATTCAGCAGCATGAAAAGCGCATTAGGCTGGTTTTGGAGCAGACGCTGGCCGAAATGAGTGCAAAGTCAGCATTGGTTTCTGAAGGTGAGTCAAGTCAGCTTGAAATCGCGACTTTCCGGTCGAGTTATTGCTTTTCATTTTCAGTTGCAGTCTCACGAGCGAGAAACGGATCTCTTTGCGCCGATTTGATCGCCCTACCGAAACCGTCATGAAACCCCAGCTCGGACTTCGCTCAAAAAAAGTTCGCCACCTTGTCATCACTCGAACAACGAGCTCTGAAGGCTTTATGTCGTTTTTGCAAGACTCGTGGATGCGGTAAGCGCTATTTTGAGTTGTTTGTCACCAATTTTATATATAAATTGTCATTTCAGTTTGACCAAGTTTACATGCACCATGACCGAGGAATCAACCAACCCACTGGCATGAAACCGACGCCTCAAGTTCACAAAGCAACTCCCAATGAGATGGACGATCGCCAGATTCTTCACGATCGGATACGAAATCAAGCTCATGAATCGTTATCAACAGCCATCCTTCGCGTCCGAAAGCGTCGAAGTCCTCAAAAATCCGTCTATGTTTTTGACTATGCTTTTGCTTTCTCTTATGTTTTGTTATTGATATCATAAGATGCTAAGTAAATCATGTATTGCAACATTGGTGTAATATTACCATTACGTGAATGCAAAAAAGCAAGCGGGTAAACGGGGAGAAAACCAGAAAGCAAGTAAGCGTAAAAACGCTCGATTCATGACTAATTTCTATTACGGGACGACTAAAGTCTAATAGCGCACGATTAAATACTAATAGCGCGCGACTAATTCTTAATAGTAACGACTAAAAGCGACTAAAACGGCACTAAAGTTTACTTTTTTTTAGTCGTTTTTACTCCCGATTTAGTCGTGCAAGTGCTTACCTGTGAGGCCCGCCGAAAACAACTGGTCCCGGTTGGATTGGCAGTGTTCGGGGGGATCTTCTGAGAGGGCAAATGCGACGGATCTGGCTGCTGTTTAATTTTGAATAAACTGACGGAAATTATGCTGAATATTACATGTTTTTGCATACGATTATCTTTTACTGCATTTTAGTTTTTCCAAAAAGGAAATTCCACCACTTACAATTTTGAGCAATATCTTTGTAATTGTGTACTCCATCTCCATGTCGCTCCCGTGCAACCCCTTATCAAACATCCATGATGGCACTGCCAAGTAGACATTGCCGCTGGCAATTCCAACTTTTTATCGCTTTTCCCCCATTTTGGAGATGTACTTCCTTATTGTTTTCATCTCACGATGCATTTATGATGTCTGGATAAGGGTTGTAGAAAATAATTTTGATGTTTTTTTGGTTTTAAACTGAATTCAACTACTTCTGAAATACTATTCACGGCTAATCCCACTTCCCTTTCTGTCGTAAATCTCTCACCGATCGCTGTCAAAGGTTGGACAACCTCTGCGTCGAACGCAAACAACCGCCCTCGGCGGTTGTCGCAAGGCGGTCAGCGAGAGATGGAGCACACGTGGCCGTCGGTCGTTTCGCGTTCGCCTTCATTTTCTGCGGCTGTGCGACACCGAGATTGTTGCAGTTTTTTACGCTTATCGCGCTCTCATTAGCCAGCCACGTGTATTGATGGTTTTAAACTGCTTACAGATAGTCTACATTGAGTCTCTTTTAGAGGATGTCAGCCTCCTCCAGACGGTTGGGCCTTTTGGCATTGGCACTGGTGGCCGCGGTGGTCTTCGTCCAGGGCCATAGCCATGAGGCTCCGCATTTGAAGTATACGAGAGAAGTCAATGAGCAGGCTGCCGAAGAGGTCTCCACTGGCAAGGTTCATAGCCATCTGCATGATCATGGACATGAACATCATGCCGGTTGTGGACACGATCATGGACATGACCACGACCACGTTCATGACCACCACGATCACGACCATGCCCATGCTCATGACCACCACCACGACCATGAAGAGATCCACGTCCACTCCCACGGCGGCCATCACCACCATCATGCTGCCCCATTGAAGGAGAAGTTTGTCCCATACCCTGCTGACAGGTTTGTTTACTCTTTTTCTATGATTTTTATATATAATTTGTCAATTTTTCCCTCTTATTGACAGTTTTTATATATAAATTTCCCTCCCTCGACATATTTTATATATAAATTCTCCTTTCCAGCTACCTCTCCTTCCTCAACGACCCCAAAACCCGCCTTTGGACCTATGCCATCGGCTCTGTCCTCCTCATTTCCGCCTTCCCGTGCTTCATTCTCGCCTTCATCCCCATCCAGGCCAACACTTCCGAGTCCAGCTCCCTCCTGAAGGTGCTCCTCGCCTTCGGTGCTGGCGGTCTTCTCGGTGACGCCTTCCTGCATCTGATTCCCCACGCTTCTGGCGGCCATGATCACGGACATGGTCATGGACACGACCACGGTCACTCCCACGAACATTCCCATGGCGAAGAAGGTCATGATCATTCGCATGATATGTCGACTGGATTCTGGGTTCTTGGAGGTTTGTTTTATGCTTTTTAAACTGAGTTATGGTATACTTCCGTTTTTTAGGTTTGCTGACGTTCTTCATCGTCGAAAAGTTCGTTCGCATCGTCCGCGGCGAAGACGACCATCATCATGGACATAGCCACGGTCACTCCCATGGTCCGGTCGCTGCCAAGAAGCCGAATTCGAAGTCCCAGGCCGAGGAATCCGATGATGAAAAGTCTGAAGCCTCCGTCAAGAAGGACAAGGCCCTGAAGAACCGCCCGACCAAGAAGGATGGCGACAAGAAGAAGGTCGCCCCCGCCGAGACGGCCCCCGTCGTCGAAGCCCCGCGAATCCGTGTTGCTGCCTATTTGAACCTCGCCGCCGATTTCATGCACAACTTTACCGATGGTCTCGCTATTGGTGCCAGTTTCATCGCCGGAAGCACTGTTGGACTCGGTTTGTTTTCATTTTTTGCAAAACTGAATCCTTTATTGTTGTTCTTTCAGTCACCACCGTCACAGTCCTTTTCCACGAAGTCCCCCACGAGATCGGTGACTTCGCCATCCTCATCCAATCCGGCTACTCCAAGAAGCGTGCCATGTTTACCCAACTTCTGACTGCCCTCGGAGCCCTCTTCGGCTGCGTCATCTCCCTGTGGTCCGTCGATGCTTCCGCCCTCGCTGAAGCTGCTCAATCTTCATGGGTCCTGCCCTTCACCGCCGGTGGGTTCATCTACATTGCGACGGTTTCGGTCCTTCCGGAGCTGCTCGAAAAGTCGTCTTTGTTGTTGAGCATTTTCGAGGTTGTCGCGATCTCGGCTGGTGTCTTCGCCATGTACCTTGTTGCCCTCTTCGAATGAGCTAACATTTGGATTGTTTTTTTGAATAAGTGTATTTAAATTACGTTTTACGTTAAACTTCTAAAGTACTTCGTGATCGAAGCTTTCGTTTTGTAAATTTACTTTTTGTTAACGTCGTTATAACTTATTGGGTACTGTGGGTTTCTTTGGGGTAATAAAATTTGAAAAAGAGAACTGTATTTTGCAAGCATGGTGATACTACTGGGTTAAAAGTCTGCCTATGCTTGGAAGATTGTTGCTATTGCAAGGTCAGTCAGCATTGGACGATACGATGGTGATCAAGTTTAGTCGCGACGTCATCGTGTCTCTTTCCGCGCGTTGAAACGATAAAAACCTGACTTGTGCGTGGTGGGCGTGAAGTCTGAAGTCAGTCTCGAACACCCACCGTTTGACTCGCGTTCGAGTCAATCCAGGAAACGCAAGGTTCGAGTCGATCCAAATGAAAAAAG
>KB455564.1:277154-343570 GCA_000341325.1 Panagrellus redivivus | reverse complement strand
ATTTGGATGTCAAAAAATCGGGGGTCGGCCTCCCTAAAAAACCTCGCGAATGGCCTCTTAACCTTGCAGACAGCGACCCGTCTCGATGGACTCCAAAGTCAAACAATGACTCCATCGGATTAACTCCACCCCAATCCAGGTAAGTTATTTTTATTTATTTCCACAGTTGACACAATAAATAATAACAGACCCTTCAAAAAAGGTCAATACCAAATTAAAAACGGAAAGAGACACTTATGAAAAGGCGTAAAACAGTCAGAAGAAGGATGAAATTCCACCAACCAGAGGATACACATACGCTTTTAGAAGAAAACCGACGAAAAGTAAATGAAATGGCCCAAAAGGGAATTTAAACTTCACTTCTTGGCTTTATCATCGGCGTTCTTTGAGGGTGTCGAGGGTGCGAGCGCCTTCTCGTTTTCCTTGTCGGCGCTACCGGCGGTCGAGAGCTTCTTCTTGTCGAGGGTATCCGCGTCTTCGTGGTCCTTTTCCGACTTTTGCAGGGCCAACTTGTTGTCGATGAGGTTGTGCAGGGCGATCACGGTTCGGACGAGCGAGCCCAGATAGACGCACATGAGCTGATCGTTCGTTTGGACATTGTGGGCTTCGACGAATTCGGGTTGAGTGACGTCGGGGAGGAGGTTGAGGACTTCCTGAAGGGGTTGAATGAAACATAAAGGCTAAAAAGATGTGAAATGCCTACCTGGATGTAATAGATGACCGAATGGTTGGCGGGAAGCTTGTTCTCGCTGACTTCCTTCAAGTATCGCTGGATATCCTTCAACTGGGTGTGCAGGCCCCGAAGTCCGAGCAACTGATCTGTAATTCGCTGGGAGAGGGTGCCGGCGGTTTGGTCCTTGATGTCTCTCAACAAGTGCTCGACACCGACTTCCTCGGCCTCTTCGGCACCGATTTCGGAGGGGACGTGTTCGTAGGTTTTGATGGGAGGGGTTCCGTCCTGAAATCGCGTAATTTAGGCATACTGTATATATATTTTTGCCCCAAAAACGACTAAAACTCACATCATGAACCTCCTGAACCTCGATATAAGCCTCCGTCGGCAGGCCCAAGTCCTTCGGCTCGGCTTCCATGATCACCAAGACCGGATTCGGGGTGAAGCGCTTCAGCTGCTCATTGATCGCAATATCGTTCTTTGATAGCTTCGGCCCAGTGTGGTACCATCCGACTATCTTTTCCTTCGCGGCGACCTTGTAGAACATGCCATACATGGATTCGAGGTAGTCCATGTCGAGGAACCAGGTGTTCTTGTCTTTTTCATCCTCATCGAAGGGAACTAAAGAGGAATTTATATATATTTTATAAATAAGTCATTGCCAAAAGCTCGGAAAAACCTCAAAGGAACTCACCAGCAAAACTGTTCGCAATATCAAGCGTCTTATCGGCCTTCATACTGCCGAGCAGCACACCCACGACACGCTTCACATTCTGGGTCTTGCTGACGCGGTTAAAGTGATCCACGACCGACAGAAGGACAAGTGGATGCACGACGACCTGGAAATGGATTCAGTTAGGTTGAAAAAAGTAAACCGGGGATGGAAACCAACCTTCTTGACAGGCAAATTGAGGTGAATCGAGCTCGTGCAATGACCCGCATTCTTGTTGGTCGCTACGGCGACTCCGGCCTGTCCAGCTGCGCCATCGTCTTTGGTGTGGGGAGCCATCGATCCTGTAACGTCGAGAAGGGTGATAGGGTCCGAAAAAGGAGGAAACGGATTCGAAAAAGCCGCGAAATATGGAAATCTCGATGACCTCGGGGCGGGGTAAACATGTCTCACAAATGATGACTTTTGCAAAGTGTCCGCAACGTGCGTTTGCGTTTTTCGTGGTGGGAGTTGTTTTGGGGAGATTGCACGGGGTAGGTCCGTTAGCGTTTACAGTTTTTCTTACATTAACCGTATTTCGTGTTTATTTTTGCTGTATTTTCGGTAATGTTATGCTTCTCCAGATGTTTAGGGATGTTGTAAATACAAAATAATATATAATTTATTACTAAATCCTGGTAAAAAACTAGCTAAGTACAGTAAGTACAAAAGTCGCTATTTAAGTAAAGTCCAAGAATGCAAATTTGTCAATGATAGGTTTAATGGTTCTCAATTCACACGTGTTTACTCATCATCCCCGTAGTTTAGCCGAAAAGTGTAAGTTTTGTCCGATTCGTTATAGATGGCATCGAAGCAGAATTTCGGATCGTCAGATGCCTCCCATTCTCGGACGAATTGCCGTTCCTCCTCCGGCACTGCTGATATGAATTCCCGTGTCGGGTCGAGCATCCGATCCCACCCAAAAATCGACACTGTTATCGTTCTTTCTCGACAGACGAGTGGTGCGATGGCTGACCAGGTCACTTGGCCCTCTAACATGATGAATCTGTACGGCCCTGTCAAAATGGCACTAGTTTTCTGCCATTCTTCAGTGGTTAGATTCGATCCCGCGACAGTACCCGCACAATAGATCGGTTTGGCGTTAAGTGGGCGGGATAGAAGTTCAGCGCGGTCGATGTGCCGGAAGATACTGTCATCGAAGGGGCCAATGTGGAGGGGCAGGTTGAATCCGATGGCATCGACGACACAGCCACGGAATTTTGATATGTTTAGCGCGAAATAACTGGTCCGACGGAAGGCTTGAAGCTCGGTGGGCTTCATTTTGAGGATGATGAGGCGTTGAACGGCATAGGGGAGGGTGGGGAAGTCGATGGTGGCGGCATGTTGGGTGGGGGTTGCCGGCGGCATTGACTGCCGTCGGCGTTTTCGGGGGTTTGATGAAATGGTGAAAGCAGGGGACTGAAAAAGGTACACATTATGCACATGTTTACGACATTTGATGTTCGAAAAAGCGCGCCAAAAGGCATAAAAACGTCCAAATTGACTATTTTTGCAAAAAGGACACTTCAAAGGCCAATGTGTATCAAAAATAATAACCCCGACACGTGGCTAATGTACGTAAAAAGAGGTTTCTAAAGTTTGCGGTCCACGTCAACTATGTATCGACGACGACAAGGACGGCTTTACCCTACACGCCTCAGGCATTGCGGACACCCCACAGCTCTGGGCTGCCACTAGGCCGGCGGCCGTCGGAGTCCATGAACTACACGCTCGTGGCCTGGCTGCCTCTTTTTTCGGGCGGACGGCCTGGCCTGCAACACCAACCACAACGACGACTAGAGGTGCTTGGAAGCACTTTGGCCTGGGGCGCTGCTAGTCGTCGTTTCTCTCGCCCCTGTCTCTTCATTGCCCTTATAGCCGGCCAACCCAGCCCCGTGGGCCAGTAGACAGCCAACCAGCTGCCTATGATGGTGGTGGTGTTCATGATAAACACTGCAATCATCGCCTATTTATTAGAAAATGGGCCTTTCCATGCTTCGCACCCCCTCTAATTACATTAATAACACTATTAACGCTCATATTTAATAAAGTAATTAAAACCAACTTTATGATCCGTAATGACACAATTTAAAGTGCAAAAATTTTCACAAAAAACCAAAAAAATCAACAAATTCATCGTCCACGACTCGAAGCCAACCTGTCAGCAACCTCGGCGGCATCTGAAAAGTATCCAACTTTATTCTTTTCATCGAAAAAAACCCCAAACTTACAGTTCTTATCAGTAGCCAGCGCTCGGCTATCCTCTTTAGCCAAAATTTGCTTGAACGGCGTCATCAATTCGTCCTTGTTCAACGCCTCCTTCACGGCGTCATCGACGACAGACTTCCAGGGAAACATGTGCAATGTCTTCACGGTGGGGTTCGATGGCTTACGAGTTCCTGGCTTTGTTTTGATGAGCTTTTCGAGTTTGGTCAGCTTGTCGAGAACAGAGTTTGTTTCTCTATTGGACATGTACGGCATTTCACACATCAGGCGACGGGTGGCCTTGTCGGCGGGGTTTGGGGTCTTTTTCGGGGTGCCTGGAATTCCGATATTGAGGTTGTGATGAGATAAGTTGATTGGAGAAGGTGGCTTACTGTAGGGAGTGGATTTTGATGGTGTGCTGGCGGAAATGGCATCAATAGGTAGCGCTGTTTTGGTCGGTTTGAGGCTGGCAATGAGGTCTTCGATGGATTCTAAGGCGACTGGCTTGACTGGGGCCTCGGTTTCAACAGGTTTCGAGTCGGCACCCTTGATATTGACAGACTCCATCGGTTTACGAACTTCGACCTCTACAGGAGCATCTTTGGCTTCGGTAGCCGTCTCAGAAGCATTGATATTGCCGTTTTCCATCGGCTTCTCGGTCCCGTCGATCACCTCTTCTTTGATCGGCTTATCATTCTCCGGCTTTTCAGCACAACCATCGCCTTCAAACAGCTTCTCCAATCCAAACAAGTCATCTTCACACTTGATCTCCTTTTTGACCATCTCCGGCGTCGTCTTCTGGCTTCCATCCGACGTGACCACATCCATCGATTCTTCAACGCGATCGGCCACCGAAACGGGCTTCTTCACATCGGCAGGCGCATTGAAACCCAGATTGATCTTGATACCAAAGTTGAAACCACCGCTCTTCTGTATCGGTGTCATCACTGAAGAAGCTGGCTCCATCGTCGTCGGCTTCGACCCCGGAATACCCTTCAAAGTGGCCGCCAATTCCGCGCAGACCTGCATCTCGGTCAAAAAGTCGAGAAACTGGTCATGGCGCTTCTGCCGACTGGCCTCTTCCAATTCGAAGAACTTCTTCCGCGACATGGATCCATCTCGGAAGGCTTGGTAGTTGTCCGAAACAGTTTGAAGAGTCGGCTTCGTGAATGCGTCGAGAAAGACCTTCATGTATTCGGCGAGCGGGACGAAAGTCACCTTATGCCCCAAGTTGGTCAGATACTTGTGAAGATTGCTAGCCTTGGCGATGGTGGCACATTTGACGGCGATTCGGCCGAAAAGGGATGGCTGCCGGAAGGGGTAGATGTGTTCGATGCCGTGGTTGTCTTTCAGGGATTGCTGAACGCTGAAGAGGAGGGATTCTCGAGCGAGGATGGCGTAGTCTTCACGGGAATCTGTCCGATTTACGGCGGTGTAGACGTCGGAGAGGAAGAGGCATTCGGTGGCGTTTTCTGGGACGGGGGAATGCTCATCTGAGTCGTCGTCGAAGGTCATTTCGTTCTTGGTGGGGGTGTTCTTCGGTGTTTCGGCGGAAGCGACTGCCAGATTCGGCAGAAGGACGTTCAATCGGTTGGCTGTCGCGACGCTACCGACCTGAAATTGCACTTTTGAGGGTCCAGAAACCGAAATTTGGTCGTCTTAAAGAAAAAGACGTACCTTATCGACGGATTCCGGCAACCAAAACTGAACATAAGCCGTGTTAAGCCGAAGTCCTTGAGTTCTGACCTGTTTGATATCACGGATTGGACCGCATTCGCCGAGGATGGATGCGAGTTGAGAGAGGGTCATCGAAGTGGGGTACTGTAAACGCACAAATGATACACACATTGGCCAAAATCAAGTAAAAACTCACATTGCTGACTTGAATCGTCAACTTTTCAAGATCTCCCATCGATGGATGTTCGATAGCGCCAGGCGGCGGGGTCGTAGTGATGGCATCTGGCGACGGAGAAGCGCAGTGACGCTTGCGATCAGGGGAATCGCGACGGCTAAACATCAAAGGTGATATCAATGCCTTCAAAGTTTACAAAATAGACTTACCGACGGTCAGATTGACGGCTCCGACGAGACCTAAAAACGCCATTTAGAAAGGAAATCACTGTCAAAGGCAAAACTTACGTCCTCGAATCCGAATTCCGCCGTCCAGACGATGATGGCGATGGGGAGCGTGACTTCCAACCTCCCTCGTATGGCGAATTGGGCCTAGAAACCAAAGAGAGCCTTCAAATGATGAGAAATATGTGAAAATGCTCACCGTTTTCGGCGATTCTCCTTTTTCGAGCCCTTTTTGTCATCTGTCTCCAGCGATTCGGCCTTGTTCGACTTATTCGGCGATACAACGGCGTTCTCGACTTCGGTGGGGGTCGTCAAGTTGGATGGTACGCCTGCCGACTTCGGCGGGGACGGTTCACGCAGATAGGCTTCGTAATCGAGGTCGAACGTGCGGAAGGTTTGGGCGAAATGACGCGGATACCGGCGAATCATCCATCGACGGAAGCTGCAAGATTATAGACGGCATGAAGGGGATCTATGGGGGTTTGTGAAAGTGGTCAGAGATTGGCAGAAGGGTTGGAATGTGATAGAAAGGGGAAAGAAGACAGAAAGATGGCGAAATCAAGCAAAAAAGACTCACCTGGTGATGCGCTCATCCAGCGATTGCGCCGGATATGGCTGGCCCGTGAACGGACTGATGACATTGGGATCGGCCTTGGGCAGCTGATCAGGGGATGAGGTAGCCATTTGGAAGATTACCATGACAGAAATCTAGGTGATCGGGATGGCGATCAGTTGGTTGTCAGCGGCAAACTGCCAGATGCGACTGCGTGCGCGCCGTTGGCTGGTCTCGGCACGAATGAGCGGCATTGACAAATGTGAAATGTTTGTGCCCCTTTTTTTCTTTTTCAATTTCAACCAATAAACTTCAAATTACTTTATTCCACAACGACAAAAATACAAAACCAAATCACAATTAACGTTCCAGAGATCCACAAACTTTCAAATTAAAAATTCAACAAAGAAAACCATCATTCTTGTGGGCCTTCTCCACCCGGCACAAGCATCGTGATGTGATTGCCGTTGAGGAGGATCTGATCGAGCTTGTTGATTCGCCTGCCTTCGGGGGTCGTCTCGTACTCGGTGACGTCTTCGAGGACCATGTTGACAAAGTCGTCGAAGCCGATGAGGGTGCCTGTGATTTCGCGTTCATCTGAAACGTCGATTTTTATCAACTGATAAGAAAAATCAAAGAAAATCTGACTCACTTTTAAGAATAACCCAAATCTTGGAGCCGATACACTTGTCGACAAGCTCCAAGGGCATCAGCGTCGACGGATTGATGGCGGTAGAGGCGTTGGTGGTCATCTGAAGACGGGGGTGTGTCAATGGGTGCGATTTGGTCGGTATACGGTATTATTAAAGTTGTAAAAACTTCATATTTCAGCCAAAAAAAACAGTCAAAAATCATTCCGTTTATTTAAAAGAACCACGCATAAACACGAAAAATAAGTTACAATTAAAAAACCGAGAGATTAATATTACAAAGACCGAATCGCATTCAACAGCTTAGTTGTCGTCAGTGGGTTGATAGGCCAGGTCTCGGCCGAGTTCTTCGGCGAACTCGTAGAACAACTCGTTGACATCCAACGGCGGATAGCGGGTCTTGCCTTTGGGCGTGATGTGAGCGACTGAAAACGGCATCGATAAAGATGAATAACGTGAAAGAAGTGAAACTCACTGTTGCAGAAGCCACCAGAACCAGAATCACGGAATGTCGCCAGCGTAATCGCGCGACGACCAAGCTTGAGCGCTTCTTCATCGGACATCTTCTCCTTGTAGTGCGTATCCAGGACACCGTAAGCGTTCATGGAGCCGGAGCCGATGGAGCAAACCTTCAACGGCAGACGAGTGCCTTCGCTGTCGACCTGGAAGATGGCAGGACCGCGCTTGTCGTAGCCGGCGACCATCGAACCGACGGAGAGACCACGGTTGCGGTAGTTGTAGAGCTGGTTGGCAAAGTACTTGGAGGCTGCGGACACGGTGATTTCGGACTTTTCACGAAGCTCGAAGAGGCTGAAATCGTCAATTTAATGGTTAAAATCCCATAGAAAGACTATAAATCGACTCACTTGCAATACATAGCAACAACACGGGTCCAAAACTGGCAATCAGCAGCGCCACCGGCCATGGTCGCGACCATGCGGTCTCCGATGTCGAGGATCTTCATGACGGACTTTGATGCTGCAATTTTATATATAAAAATCATTAAATTAAGTCGTAAACAGGCACAACTTACAGATGTATTCACCGCTCGAAGCACGAGAATCCACAGCAACAACGATTCCACCAGTATCCTGAGGGGTCGCCGGTTCGTAGATGAAAGCCAGGGTCGTGGTACCCTTGACGAAATGCATGTTGTTGGCCTTGGCGCCAGGGCCGAAGTGGGACATGACAAAGTCCTTGGCCTATAAACACATAATTTGTATGTTTGAAGGCATTAGAAAGGTGTTTTATACAAAATAAACTCACATCGATGCCAATGGGCGGATGAACGAACTCAAAGCCCGTCACTTTGGGTTCGGCCAAGGAAAGGGCCTTAAAACCTTCATGACCCTCTTCGTCGTCGCGAATATGCTTGGCGGAGAACATCTGGAAGGTAATAGGGTGAAAGAAGCGTCAAAAATGGGGGGATTAGAGGCAGAAACGCGGATTCTGATGGCAGAACGGAGGGGGGGTTACTCGACCGCCGACGGCCAGCTTCAATTTGATGATATTGGTCTTTTCGTTATGGGACCAGCTTTCATTTGTTTTTCGGTGTTCAATGGACGGAGATCGGCTCACTGTTCACGCATTTTGTCGGTCTTTCCTTTTCTTGTTCACACAATCGACATACCATGTGCGTGTCTTTACTTTTCAGATGGCCCCAATTCAGCCAATGAAAACCTCATTTCCGCTCTTCCCGATCCTCACCCATCTTGTCGAAGGTCAACAAACCTTCAATTTTACCAATCAGTTTACCAGTTTACAACATTTCAAATCAGTTTAACCTTCCTAAACCACATCTCAAATCCATCTCCAGACCCATCACAATGACTTCCGATGAAAAACAACCTCCAAAATTGACTTTCACATACGACAAGCTCCGATCAAACTTTTATGATGATCTTGTTCGTGAGATCGCAAGTTATAAAGGCCCAAACCGAGATACGGCTTTACCAACGTATATTTTAACTGGTAAAGAAGCGCTTGCATCTTTTGGACGATATGCTGCTACAGCTGAGGGCGCTCATAACCATCGGACAGGATTTGTCGTCTTTTGTGTGAGTTTTAAGAAGTCAATGATGTAAACTCAGTTTAAAATCTTCCAGAAGGACAAGACCTCCTTCACAATCCCCCGGGAAATGCCTGCCTCCGGTTGGTTCAAGCGTGTGGTGACAACGGGCAGGATTCGGCATGAAGGGAGCTATTACAATGCAAGTGAGGCGAAGAGTTGAAATTTATATATAAGTTTGTACCTTTTTATATATATTTAAGCCAATTGGTACTGTGATAACAGTTTAGTCGACGTGTATATTGTCAGTGCGAGGATGGGTAATGATAAAGTAGTCAGTGGACTGTCAGAGGTAGTTGTTGTCTCGGCAACTTTAAAGATGAAGTCAGAGGGTGGTTTTGGTGGCATTGATGAAGGTTGCGGCGTCGTTGTATTCGGCTGCCGAGAAAATGGTTCACATTGAAATTCATTATTCGTCGTTTTGGCCAGCCATGGGCAGTAGTAGGACGTCTTCATGAAGCCGTCTATAACTGAATTTATAAATACAATGGATGTCCATGGCCAGACTTACACGGCTTTCCGTGGTACTTTCTTCTGGGGCCGAAGCTGGCTACTCCGATCTGAATCCAACGACCTTCTGGATTCTTAACGAGTAATGGGCCCCCAGAATCCCCGATCGCGATGCCTTCCGTCCGTGATCCGACACAGATGTGCATGTCTTTCTGGGCGTCGGGCCAGGCGTCTTTGCAATGTTCAGCGGAATGGATATACGTTTTGAGTTGTCTTAGCTTTTCTGAGGTTTGGAGTTTGTCGAGATCCAAAGCTGAAACGAATCGGAGTACAGCAGTTTTGAAGAGAATATCGCTCACGTTGCCCTTCCGGATTATAGTCCCCAAATCCGAGAATCGTCACGGATTGCCCTTGAGAATCCGCAAAGTCCAGCGCCACCGGGACCGGCACCACTTGAGCAATGAAGGCTTCCTCGGCTTCAAGGACAGCCACATCATTGGATAGTTCTCGCATGTTAAAATCAGGATGTGGGATTACCTTTTTGACTTCGGCGGTGATGAAATCTCGAATGTCATTGCTGAAGTTGGCATTGATCTTTAGGCGTGGTTCTCGACGGATACTGTAATGCACTTTTTCTAGAACTAACAGTTTTAAATGCTCTAAATACCTACACTAGGATGATCTTATCAACCTGATGTATGTTAATCACGCAATGCGCCGCGGTTAGGACGTGCTTCTTCGAGATTACGGTAGCGCTGCACTCGTACCACTTGCCCTTGTCGTCTTTGGCTTCGACCATCGCGACGAAGGGGAATTCTTTCCCTGAGGCCACTGTCCCTCCAATAATACGTCTATTCCTGTTAGCATTGGCAGCATCCTCCTCTTCTGTGAACTTCGCCGTCGAAAATAGGCTACCAATGACAACTAGGATCAGTAAGAACGGCGCCGCGCCCATGGCGCCGTCGTGGAATCAGAATGGCCTGGCCATGCCCATCCGGGACGCCTGTAGGAATCCCAAATGCCCTTTAGATGGGTCCTCGGCTTTTCATTCACAATTTTCATAAGACAGTTTCATTTTTTATAGATCGACATGGATACGGTAACTTTTTTAGATAAACGCTATGTATTGCCAAATTTGAAACATACAAAGTGTTTACTTTTAATAAGTTAATTAGTTACTATTGAACATCACTACTTACAGGCTTCATGTTGCTTAAATATCAGTTATTTTGGTTAAAATAGGAATAATTTAATTGCAGAAATTGGCGGTAAACTGCATTTTGAGGAGACGAGACGGCTACGAACACGTGGCGAACAAACATAAATAATGAAAATAAATTCGAAAGGCTAATGTTTGAGCTGTACTTGATGGGATTTTCGGGCATCAATAGGCAGGGTTACGCTTCTCGGCGAAGAAGGATCTCAGCAAGAGGACCTGGAAATGGGGATTTTTAAGGATAGATATTCAATAACAGTTTTGGAACAAAATTTTGCAGCAAAAATGGGTTTTGATCATTTTAATGTAGACAATACCCAACAGTTTTGAAAACCAAAAAATATAAACGAACCTGTCCAATGCCGATAATAACAACAACAGCAGTCTGGCCAGCCGACCACCACAAAATGCGTTCATTCAAGTCCTCGGCACGCTTCCTGCCGGTCGCTTCACGCAATCGGTGATGCGTCTGATAGTCGTCGACTAGCCTGAGGCGATCGGCGATCGTTTGCGCCGACGAATCCAGGGCAGTCATGGCGATGGGCTTCGGTGATGGCTTGATGCCGCCGCTGACGACGTTGCCCTCGTATTGCCAGTCCATATATATCACTTTGTGGGAGAAGGTGCTGAATTCGTTCGAGAAGCACACCTTGTAGGTGCCATGTTGTTCCGTCTTGAAGTTGAAGGTGTCATACTGCTTTCGGGGCTGTTTGTACAGGACTTTGCCGTGGGGATCTTCGAGGACAGCGTCGACGTCGTATTGGCCACCAGTAACGACCTGGAAATGGGATCATTGAGTGGGTTTGGGGTATAGAAAGATGATGGTGCTCACCTGGAACTCGAAGACAGAATCAATGCCAGCCTGGAGTTCTTCATAGAAGCACTGGTTAGCGTTGTCCGGCAATTCGAAGGTCAGCTCAATCGCGTGCACGAGCGAGGCCCCGAGGATCGCCAATAAGGGGAGTATGAGGCGCATGGTTTAACCTGGAAGATTGTATGGTATTATGAGAGGAAGTGAGATAGCTGGAAGGAGATTCCACGTCGAAAGAGGGCGGCAAACGTGAAAACAAAGAATGCGCTCCACGGAAGACACGTCAACGAGAAAGTCCATGAAGGTATTCGATGTTGGTCACACAATGCCAAGAGACAACTAGCGTGTCCACTCACTTCTCAAAAAGCACGGCCCAGCTTTCTTCCATCCGTATTTGCCATGCTTTCTTGTCCATTTTTTATGTTTCCCTCTTTCTCATCTAAGACCCGACATTGAAATCGATTATATTCCAAATCGCCATCTCAATCCACAACATAACAACCCGTGCATTTCCATGTTTGCAAACCGCGTGATCTTGACCGACTGCGCGACCCCATTTCTTACCAACTTTTTTACTGCTGTTAACCGAAAGCTCAGTTTTTTGCAAATCTAATTCATATCCACTTCCAACGCGTTCATTTTCACGTGTTCCCAACCAAATCCCAAACCCCTTTCGGTCCCCGCGCATCCTCTACCTGTCTATTTACCTTTTCCCAGACACTTGAACAACTCCCCGCACATCCTTATGTTACAGTTTTGTTGTATTCACGTTTTTGTTAACTTCAAAGTCAACAAAATCACCTCAATGATGTTAACTGTTCCCAGAATCTAGTTAGTTTTTGAACATTGTGGTTTAAAACTCATTGTAATTCAAATTCACTTTGCACGAGTTGACTAAAAACGACAGTTTTGATACGCTATTTACTATAAACTTCTATAAAAGGCAAATATATATGGGATACAGTTTAGAAATGTTACACGTCTGTAAGATTGTCATTTGGCACGAGGGTCGAGATATCTGTCTGGAAGTCAGTCACATTAGTTGGCGGGGTTCTTCAAATTGATCATTGCCGTCTGTAGTTCCGCTGGTGATAGCAAGAGAGAAATGATTTTGGCTTCATCGCGGCGTTGATAGAGCATTTCGCCTTCGAAGTCGACCATTTTGTGTTTTCGGGCTCGGAGCAGGATTCCGACTACCTTAAATTCAAACGATTACATTTTTAAGAGTTATGTTTAACCATTGAAGGAGTATATAAAAAATTTTTGGTTATAAAAGTTCAAAACTAACTTTGTCACTGATAAAAGTGTAAATTTTGAACAAATTTTCAAATGTAATCTCTGCATTGCCGGTCTCTTCGTTGGTGTAGCCGTTTTCTTGGATGACTTCACAGAGGTAGAGCATTTCTTTGGCAATGTGTTTTGCTAAAGAAAGATACAAGATAACATATTAAAACTTGAAAAAACCAAATAATAAACCACTTACATGCTTTTTTAGCCCGCATTTCCGTCAATGTACCCGGTTTCGGTGTGCCATACTCCTTTGACATTTTGGAGAATCGCTTCGGCACATAATTCTTAGAATAGACATCACATTTCCGCTGTTCTAGAGCGTCTTGTTCGAGTTCACGGAACTTCAGGAAGACAGACCCAATTTCGCTGACTGAAAGGGACATTTTTGAGGCTGATTCTCCGAATAACTCCTAATTATTGACAGTTTTGACACAATTGAATGGTTATATAGGCGATTAGCTAGTCCAAGCAGGAAAATGTAGGCGGTTTTGGCCGGTACTGTTCACTTACAAGTATTACTTTTTAGTAGTGGGGCCACTCTACGTGGGGAAGACGACGGCCGACGACGTGAAGTGAGGTCGGGGGCGATTTGTTGGGGCTGCTCGAGTTCGAGTTTAGGCGTACTCGGGGTTCGGTGGCTTTGTTTTTGATGGGTCTGATGATGGATTTCAGTCGACATGGCGGATGTGTGCATGCGTTGCTTGAGGCGATGTTTCTTTTTCAGCTTTTCCCAGGCAATTTCGACGTCTTCGGAGAAGCCGATGAGCGGGATTTGGGATGGCACTGGAAATAGGGTACTGTAGCCGACGCACAAATTTTTTAATAAAATCACAATTACTGCAGTTTTTATTAAAAATTTAAGGGTAGTTGGGATACTGTAGGGAGGGTCAACGAATGTTACAATTACATTATTTTTGAAAATTGGAAGATATTGGGATAACGTCAAAAGAAAAACGATTTCAGTTTTTAAGACAAACCAAAACCAAACCTGTAGCAACTGTTAATGAAATCGTAACACATCCGGCTCGCCTCCATTTCCTTGTTATCGTCATTTTCAAGGGGGTGTATCTCACTATCCGCCTGACAGGTGATCGGCAATTGTTTTTTGTAGCCGAAATTACTCGGAAATTACTTCAAAGTGTCACTTAGTCAATAGGAACATACAACCTCTAGCAGTTTTATTTTGATCTTGAACTCTGTCCTGCGCACGGAAAGCTGCAAAACTTTAGTTTTGAATCCACCAATCGAGAAAGTTGACGAAATCTCCAGCTTTCGAGGTGCTAAAAAACACGTTCACCCTCCTCAAGATGTTCGCCGGGTACGCTATCCTCGCGCAACTCGATCTATCCACCCAAAGCTCACGCTCGAGGCGGATGTCTTCAAAGTCGACGGTCCCTCATGGCTGGCCCGTAGGCAAATAACATAATTGACATTTCGTTTTCCAACGTCAACAAAGAACGAACAAAAATAGCAGGAAGACAATGTAATGTGAGCTATGAATATACCTATCAGACATGTGATCTCATCCTAAAACAAGTATTTGTACAGTTTTGCAAAGTATTGTTCAACACCTTTGTCCAATCAATTCAATGTTTCAATGGCCTTCCGAAAGTGGTCAAAACGTTTTATCGCCCATTAAACACACATTGATGGCTACACTTGTCGATTTGCATCGGTTTTCTTATCAAAGTTCATGCCTCTTCTTATAACAACCACCTTGGATCTCCTCAAACATGTGCAAAAATGGGTGATAAGAACCTACACTAGGCCTTGGTCTGCTCCAGCTTGTCTGGAAACGTACGTATTTCGGTTGACTTTTGAGTTTTCCGTGTATGAAACGTCGTGCTTTTATCCCTATTACTATTTTTTGTAAGCAATCATGGTTTTAAATTACAGTATTATTAATTTTTGTCAATTTTAGCGGGTAAATTTGACATAAACCTATGATTTCTACACTTTTGGCAGCTTTGTAAGCCTTATTTTAAGATTTCACAATGATGACCGCCATTAGGTAAGTTTCGACTCAAAAGTGAAAAAGTAAAAATGTCCAAATTTAGTCGAATCGAAGAAGACGCCCCACTCCTACCGCCCGAGGATGCTGAAGACGCCGAGCGAGTGATCCCCGTGAAAAAATACGCCAAAGCGTAAGTCCTTTATCTATTCTATTTTAATGGGGCTTCTGCTGGGGACTACTTTGGTGTTTCTGCATCAAAGTAGCCCAAAAATGACGCAAAAGGTAGCCGTAATTTCGTCATTTGGGGGCGGAATGCGGATCATTACGGCCATTCTTTATGGGATCCGTTGTCTTTTTCCAATGTAGTGGTAACGTTGAAAGTCCAACTCATCTACCTGGAACAAAATGGGCAGTGGCAATGCATGAAGTTTGCATATAAGTGCTTTATTGGGAAGTCGAGCTTTGCTATTGCCAGAGGTCTGGGGAGACTGAACTGTGTCAGTTGGCTTGCACAAAATGACTGTCTACTCAGTTTACAAGAAGAAAATCGATGACCATTCTAGGCGCCGCTTTGCCGTGGCCATGGTAGGCTTTGTGTGCTTGCTGTTTTTCATTATTGCCACGGTGTTGTTTTTGGTTTTATGGTTGAAATTGTCGTCAAATGTGAGTTACATCATCAATTCCAGAATATTTACAATAAAATTTGTCGTTGTAGGACCACAACAAGATGCCCGAATGGCCAAAGCCAACTCCCAGTCATCTTGGGGAATATTCCAAGGCTGCGGTAGCGGCTGATAACGAATTCTGCAGCGACATTGGTCGAGATATCCTTCTCCGTGGGGGTAATGCCGTAGATGCCGCAATTGCAGCTCTATTCTGCATTGGAGTTATGGATACACACAGTGCCGGTCTCGGCGGTGGCCATTTCATGACGATCTACAATGCCACGACTAAGAAGTGCCACGTCGTCGATGCCAGGGAAACTGCTCCAGCCAGCGCCTTTACCGAGATGTATAAAGACAAATGGAACAACTCGAAATATGGATGGGAAGCTATTGCCGTCCCGGGCGAGTTGCATGGCATGTGGACAGAATACAGTAACTTTGGCGGTGGAGTCAATTGGTCTTCTCTGATCACGCCGACGCTGGAAATTCTGAATGAAGGGTATCCGACTTCGCATGCCCTGGCCCATGCTTTGCATTCTAAGGAATCGCAGATCTATGCCGAGCCGACGATGAAGGAATTCATCAATCCGGACACCGGGAAGGTCTACAAAGTCGGTGAACAGATCAAAACAAGATCACAATTGGCAAAAACCCTTGAAAAACTTGCCAATGCGCCAGATCCGGTGGAACTTTTTTATCGTGGAGAGCTTGCTGACCAGTTTGTAGCCGAATTCAAACAGCATAAAGGCCTTATCACTAAAGAGGATCTCGCTAATTATGCTTCTATCATCCGTCCCGATAAAGACGTCATGTATACCACGCTCAAAGGCGGCCGATTCGTCTGTGGCCCACCACCGCCATCTGGAGCCGCTGTCACGCAGGCTTTGATCAATGTTATGGATGGCTATGACTTGTCTAATGTAAAATCCTTCAATGATTTTGACCTTTTCTTCCATCGATTCATCGAATCCTCCAAATTTGCCTATGGCGGCCGAAGCGAATTAGGCGATATGGCTTTTGTCAAGAATGCCACCGATATCGCTAGGAATATCACATCAGCCAAATGGGCTAACTTGGTTAGAAGCCGGATAACTGATAAATCTCATCCGGATGCTTATTATGGTGGCGATTTTGCGGTTGCGCCGGATCATGGCACCTCTAGTATTAGCGTTATTGACAAGTACGGGAATGCTGTTGCAGTGACTTCGACGATCAATTTGTTGTGAGTTTTTTGGGCCAAACAGTTTAGCAAAATTATCATTATCCTTTCCAGACTCGGTGCCATCGTCGCCTCCGAATCCACCGGCGTTCTCTGGAACGATGAAATGGACGACTTCTCTTCTCCCGGCCATCCGAACTACTTCGATCTGCCGCCATCTCCGGCCAATTTCATCAAACCCGGCAAACGGCCAATGTCCTCCATGAGCCCGATCATTATATTTTCCAATAATTCTCAGGAGTTGCTTGCCGTCGGAGCAGCCGGTGGCTCCACCATCATTTCGGGCGTCGCCGGAGTGTCTCTGCACACTCTATGGCTCGGCGAAGACATCAAAACAGCCATCGACTTTCCTCGATTCCACAACCAACAAAGGCCAAATATAACTTATTACGAGTCTAGAATGCCACAGAAGTACGTCGACGTGCTTGAAAGCAAGCACGGCCAAACGTTTACCGTGTCGGATAACGATACTGTCGTGACAGCTGTCCATCGGGCTTCGGATGGTGCCATATATGCAAATAGTGATTTCAGAAAGGGGTCAGAGAGTGAACCTGCGGGGTATTAATTATTGTTTTGTTAAGTAAATTTTGTAAAATTTACAAATGTATGTTTTGAAAACTGGCTATAAAGTCAAAAAATTTTTTTTCAGCTTGTGATTAATGTTCATCGAAAACAAGTTCAATGAGATTGTTGTCAAAACAAACCATCAGATCGAATGAATTAACAATGTACAAGTTTATCGTCACAAAAATTAATCAAAATCAAAAAATGGTACCCTGGGTCTATTTAAGCATGTATACAGTTTTAACAGAGTCAACAAAAACAATCACCAGTCGTCGAATTAATGCATGTCATGCAATAAGATTATAATTATATCACTTTTTAGAACGACTTTCGCCTTGGTTGTGCTTGTACAATAATTTCCGGGGCTTCCACCACTTCTGGGGGTGTGAAGAAATCTGGAGTTAGAAAAGTTTTGTGCTTCAAAGCAGGGCTGATTTTGTTGTAGTATTCGCCATTGTTGAAGGTCGAATAGTCATGGCCGGGTTGGCCGCCCCATTTGGCCAAGACGTCCAGGACTTCTGGTGGGACATGGTGATGGGGGCTGGTGGGTGTGTTTCTAAAGTGGTAGAGTGAGATAAGATGGAGTTATGTTTGGCTTACTTGTTGGAAAACGGCGAAATAAGCCCTTCTCTGATGTTTTCTAGTCGAGAAAATAGCGTGAATCGAGGCTTCGGGTTGTCACAGTCATCGACCGGCGATCGGGCAATGATCAAATGTGGCACGGAGCGTGAGCGTTTTCTTCGCAGACCGAAGATACATCGCAGGAAGGCGGAGGAAGTGTCATTGTCGTCGAGGAGGTTCTGGAATTTTTGAATTTCAACTTTTGAACTGTATTTTTAAAAGAAAAAGACTGCTCAGTCCATGAATATGGCAACAACATTAGTTTCAAAGGCGGTAAAAATGAAAAAGTTTGTCTACATATCTACAGTTTTCTAAAATTCATAAAAACCAAGCATAACCCACCCTCAAATAGAGCCACAACGCCGAAATGACCCCAAACAGCAAAATTATCAGCACGCAAATTGCACCGAACAGATCCTGCTGCATGTCTGACCACTACCAATTTGCAAAACGTGTTCGATTTGGAACCGTGGAATCTGAAAAATGACACGACTAGACACAAATGTTGTTTATCAGAAAGGGTGTTCCGGTGTGTCATTCACCATGGTTTTGGTTTATAGCCGTTTCGCAGTCGACGTCGATCAACGCAAAAACGGCCATCAAAAATCAGAAGAATCAAAGGCGCAATGAGCCTTTTTTGAATATGTTTCTGTCGTGCTCTCGCGGCCGGGTTAGCACACGCAAAATACATTGTACAACTGTTCATCCACTATATGTGAGGTGGTCTATAAGCGGATTGGCATAAATTAAAGCCAGCAAAAGCTGGCGAAGTTGCATCACAGGGGTTGGAAATGAGGTAAAGTCGTGGGAAATGACTTTGTAGGGGGTAGACAGCGGGTACGAAGGTTGTGTGATCGACGAATTTGGTAGACTTTGTGAGCCAATTAGAAAAAGGCCATCAAATTAGGCAATTTAATTGGTAACATTGAGACCGCATAAATCAGAGAGCGAACAAAGTTGACTAATTGCAAGATCATTTGATCAGTTTCATCGTTAATTTGGGTGAGTTCGAGAAAAGGGGGTGTTTTGGAGGGTTGCGAAATGACAAAATGGTGAATTGGCGTAAAACTGGTAAAAAACATAAAATTGTCGAATACTTTGACGTCGCCAAGGCAATACACATGTCCCAACAAACAAAATGTGCATGTATCCATCTCCCTTGGCAATGATAGACAGCCGCAGGGGGCTAGGGTTTGGCCATAGCTTGGAAAAAGGTTGTTAACAGCGTCAGTTTTTGAGGTTGAGCAAGACAATGGGAAGTAAGTCAAATTTGATCTGACTGATCACATTCTAACGCATTCCTTGGGGACCTTGTGGACAAATGACGATGAGCAGTTTGGTTCTTTGTTCGAAGGGGGAGTCCCTGATGAGGTAAAACGGCTGGCTGTCCTAAGGGCATGGAACAGAAAAGTCATACTCTGATCATGTCACCCGAGTCAAGGCAGAGAGAGGGTCGATCAATGGTTTTGTTTTATTTTCGGCAAAGTCCAACCCTCCGCCGTTATGTATACGTCGGAGGCCCCACGTGTGATTTGATGTGATCTGATGTGATCGACGGGATGGAGCGATTATCAAATAACTGACTGTGTATTCGTTTATGAAATGGGCTGGGAATGGGAATGAGAATGGGATAGATTTCGCGTGAGACAGCCATTAGGAATTTGATTTAGTCAATCAAAACTGGTCATCCATCTAAGTTGAAGCGCACTTTTGATGACAGGTGACCGAATCTGAACTAATTCAATAGCCATTAACAGTTTTGCACTTTAATCTTCCACGCCTGCGTCCATCTGACCTTCATCACCCTTCCCCTTCCTTCCGATCTCTGTCTAGTGTACTGTACTACCCCTGAATCCCCGACCTCTACCAGCGTCTAGCCCCCTAAAATGCAAATATCTCCCTCAAATCCCGTGATGGCGTGTCCCGTGCCTCCTTTCACAGGCCCCTCATTTCGGCCGACTTCCCCGGGGGCAGCGTGACACGGCGATGGGCCAACAAAGTAAGAAAAGGTAAGTGTTCATGTGTTCGTGGGCCTTTTTTAGTTGTTTGATGTCTGTCATGCGATTACTCGATGAACTGTTTAATCCGGTACCAAATGCCTAAACGGCTAAGCCCTTGTTTTGCAGCAAAAAGTCAAAGCGCGTTTCAAGGAAAAACGACGAAAACGAAGACGTCGACGTATCCGAGAGCAAAAAGAAGAACAAGCCAAAGAAGAAAGGCGGTTTGACACCTTCACCCACTCAAAATCAGCCTAAAAAGGAGGATCCTGAAGTTAGTTTTTGGAGTTTATTGTTAGCTTTTTCTGAGCGCCATTTGGTGTGACTTTCAAAAATAGAAAAAAATGTGTCTTGCAATAATAAGACCTAGTCAGAATCATAAGCTTCGACAGAATAATTTCACCGATGGGTTCTTACACAGTTTTCACGCTCTTATTTTTAATTATTGCCCCATTTAGGACGACTACATCGAGTTCCAATTCGGCGCCGCCAATCCCAACGTTGCCAAAGGCTTAGCCAATGCCGCAAAGAAAAAGCCATCAAACAACAACACGTGTCAAACCGGCCATGGCACCGATGATGAGGAAAGTTCCGAAGAAGATGCACCCCGCAAAGGCGGAAGCAAGACTCCAAAGTCGGACAAGAAGAGTTTCAATGCACAAAAGTCAAAGAAGAACAAGAAGAAGCGCTAAACTGATTGGTTTCTACTGAAATACCATTGAAGCCGTTGCTTCGAGGCACGCTGCCCATCGATCTTACTGACACCTAACACATTTTTTACTTGATACGGGAAATGTATATCCATTGTGGCATAAATCTGACTTGAGAAACCTGTTAATTCGTTAAAATTTGCATGAAATCTGTCTTTGAACTGTAAAAATGTGGCAATAGGATCTTCTGAAGTTTTAATTTTCACGATGCTTTTGTACCTTTTGTGCATCTTTGTGATTATTATCTCGACTTCTCATGCTAATGTCCCAAGTTGGGCCACAAAGTTGCCATGGTGTGATAATTGTGCTCCTGATGGTATAAAACCAGTTTACAATGTTTCAGATTGCCTAAATTGGTAAGCTTAACTGTTCTTAACAAACTTTTTTAATACAATTCAAGGTCTCTTATCCCATCAGCTCTACGCCGCTCAACATGGCCGATTAAAGGCACTTCTTGCGTATCGCTGGACAATTCAGTTTCTCATTTCTGTCCAAAGAGCATCAACAATCCACCGGAATTGATAATCGCGTCTTGTACGACCTTCAAATCCGATGATCTCATCCCATGCATTGATAATACTACGAATTCAAAGTGGTATCGTGGATCGAAATCAGTCACTGCCTTCGGAACGCCATGTCTTCGCTGGGATACTATGACAAATTTCACAAAAGCTTTCGAGTCGTTTTTTGCTTTTGAGACATCTTTTTGGTGCTCATCTGTATCCGGTGGCATTCATAGTCACGAAAACTATTGTCGAAATCCCGATAGTTGGGGTTCTGGACCGTGGTGTTACATCAATGTGGGCTGACCAACTACAAAGTGAAAATTCAATGATAATCATGCTTCAGACAAAAGGTCGCCGAGAACCATGCTTTCAACAATGTACCGGGAAGTTTGAGTCCAAAGATAAGCCATGTTTGAGTCGAAATGTCTTCAATAATGACCATTTCTTCAAGAACCCTAAAAAAGACTTTTACAAAGGTTTCGTTAACTTTGTCAACTCTAAAAATGCCTATTCTTTCATTTCAGCCGGTTTACCACTGCTTTCCGACGCCAGTTTTGCGTCTTTTGGCGGCCTCGCACCACCGTCACCATTCTACAGCAATCCCGATTTTTGTTATGTGCACGATGTTCGGGCCAAAGTTTTCGGTCCGTGGATGTTGAAGACTGATCCGGATGCTGCCATCAAAGAGTATTTGCCTTACTTGTCCTTGAAATCACCAATATCTGCATTTCAGACCAGAATCCAATCTTGAAGCCGACCCATGGCGCCGATGTTTTCTAGCTTGTGAAGACGCTGCTCTAACATGTGCTCCATCTGTGACATTTTCCTACTTTGGACCAAAATATATTACGGTGAAGAGGCATTCATGCACGTCACCTTCCGATTTACTGCAACATCTAACTGCTGTTGCAAAATCGTATGCCAGGGCAGATCTTTTCAAGAAAAGCGAAAGAGTAGACACTTTCCACAGTTTTGAAAGTTAAAAAAGTTCGGTTTCAGCACTTCTACGACCTCTACCTACTTTTCACAGTAAAAAAGCTAAAGTTAATAAACAACAAACAGGGAAATAGATTTTTAGAAGCACAAGCCTCAACTTTGGCAGAGTATGTTTCGTCATGTCAACATTTTGGCTTAAGATAAGAAACGTTATTTCAGTTCCGAATGCTTCAACTACGGTAACTTGGTCAAAGACATCGATTTTACAGCTTATCCGTCACTCAAACCGATAGCGGATGGCGGTATTGGATGTTTCGTGGTGGAGATTTCGACGGCGAGGAAACTGGTTTCTGTAAGCAATGTTAATTGAAATATGGTGATGGTAACGGTGGCTTCAGGTGGTGTATGAACCATGTTTCAAACAGTGTTCTGCCAAATCTGTCGCACCTGTTTTTGCGGTTGATCCGAATATGCTGAAATACAGCGAGGAAGAAATTGGTGGACAGGACGTCGATGAAGAGGGTGAAGATGAGAAGGAAGCAAAACCGGTGGTCGTGACGTCAGAAAACTTCAAGGAAATGCTTGATAAAGGGAGTTTGTGGCCAGCATTTGCGATCTTAAGCATATCTGTTTTGGCAATGGTGGCAGGTTTGTTTTTCGGGGGAATTAACGACAGTTTTGATGATGGAGTTTGTGTTGCAGCAATCATCGTTTGTGGATTACATGCATTTGAGAAGATTTGAATCTGTTTTTGTGGTGCTACTGTAAATTTTAATGAACATAACGATTTAAAGAATTTGAAACACCGAAACTGGAAAGTGGTTCATGCAAAAATTTAACATTCCTCCGGCAATGCCCAGTAGGGCCCCCAAGTGGCCGTGTCCCATTCCGATCCGACCCCTCGGGCCGTAGGCACCAGGCACCGCCCCCAAATCCCCCAACGCCCCTTTAATCCCGGCCCCAATTTGATCCGCCGTGCCGCAGTCACGTCGTAGCCCACATCGGCTTCGACCTGATATTCCACCACGGCGATGAAACGGAAGCGGGCGGCCGCGGCCGCCGGCACATCACGAGTTTCTGCCAACGAACGCACGAAGCGGCAATCGTCGAAATCCAAGTCAAAGGCCGCCACGAACGAGGACGATGGCACCCAGATCGAAACGCCGGTCAACAAGAAGAACAGCACGGCCCGGAAGACCATGTCCAAACAGGGCCGTCCGACATCATCTGGAGGGTCAGCCTGTGGCGCCGTCAACAAAGAAGACGCCTATAACGCAGCTTTGAGGGCATTTGCACTCGCTACCGGTGAACTTGGTGTGCCACAACTGTGTCGAGAATTCGCCGAAATGAGAGCCCGGGACATGGCCAATATACCACCGAAGACGGCTTTCGACGCGAATCCAGAGAAGAATCGCTACAGGGATGTGTACTGTATCGATGAGAGTCGGATTTCGTTGACTTGGCCGCCAGGGAATCCGAATGAGTGGGTTTTATAGTCATTTTGTTTTGAAACAAATTGCAAAAAAAGTATTAGAATTCATTTTTGCGAGTTTTGACAAAATTTTATTCCGGTTATGTTCCAGTTTTTCAATATTTTCGATGAAAATTAGTGATTTCCAGATACGTTCATGCGAACTACGTGCCTATACGTGGCGAAAAACGCTTCATCTGCACCCAAGGCCCGACAGAAAAGACTGGCGACGATTTCTGGAGGCTTGTTTGGCAGGAAAAAGCCAAAGCCATCGTCATGTTGTGCAATGTGATAGAGCAAGGCAAGCCAAAGTGCCTTCAATATTGGCCGGAAACTGTCGGCGAGAAGTTTACTTTACCCTGTGGGCTCGTCGTGACGACTATCGACAGTAATGAGGTAGAGAAACAGCTGGTATTGACAAAGTTGGAGCTAGCTGTCGGGAAGGACACCTATGTCTGTATGCATTATTTGTGGAAGAATTGGCCTGATCGGTATGTTATCAGTGTGCTTCCGCTCACTGATCACTTTTTGGTTATAAAAAAAGTTCAAAAAACAACGATTTCAGCGGCGTCCCCGAAAACTTCATGGGCTGCTTCCGCCTTCTAACCAAAATCAAGCCCTACAGCCCGGTAGTCGTCCACTGTTCAGCCGGAATCGGTCGCACAGGTACAGTCATCGGGATTGAAGCAGCTCAGGCACACCTCATGGCGGGCGAAAAGCCAGTTATCGCGGATATAGTCACTGAGTTGAGAAAACATCGGCATGGGTCTGTTCAAACTGATATACAGTAAGCTTTTAGGCTATTGTGAAAACTGAAAGAAACTTTGAACTGTTTAGATACGCCTACATCCATCGCGTCCTAATAGGCTTCGCAGAAAACCGAAAACTCATCAAACGGGAAGAGGTGGCCCAATTTTTCGTGGATTACGATACATTGCTCAAGGCTAGGGGTTGTTTGTGATCGCTTATTGATACTGACCATTGGACCTGATTAGCTGATCATTTTTTGTTGATAAATTGGAGCTGGAACTGAAAATAACAAACGTACAAAAGATACTTCAGTTTATAATAAGAGAGGCACTACGTCCAAGAGGATAGAGATAGTGATAAATGAAATGAAAATGAACAATCGTTTATGAGGAAACTGTGGTACCGTAAATTTTTAGTTTTTATGCTGAAGCGCCGTTTTCAAAAAATGGGTTTGTAAAAGTTTAAAAAATTAGTAATGTTTAAAAACCTTAAAACATCAGCAAAAAGAGAAAAAAAAGTTACGAGGTATGCGGAAGTGTAAAATTCGACTGATAAACATTACAAAATGCTCCGTCAGTGCCGCCGACTGGCCCTTTTTCTACATAGTCAGCGCTCAATTACGAAATCCAATGGGCCCGCCTGCAAAGTGACGCACACAGCGGACGCGTTTGTCCCAGCCGTTCTTCCCTTCTGCGCTTTGCTTTGCTGGTGGTCGATCGACTGCCTTCTCTCTCATCCCTGCCCGTGTCTTCGTCATCATTGATGACTTCACGTCGCTGCTGATTGAGCTGCGTTTACTAACCCTTGTCTGCTTCGAATCGAGCTAACATTGCCATCCATTTGCTTCCCATCAAGCTGACCACGTCCCGAGACATTGAAGCCGTCCCTTGGCAGTGAAGCTGAAAGCCAGCCATGGAAGTGGCGCGATCGGTGCCCACTGACTTTGTGTCGGAGGAGCCTGTCTGCAAGATGGTATGTTTTGGAAGTGTTTTAATATAATACAGTTTAATATCTATGTTTCCAGGCTCGTGTCAACCCGCCCCCGAACCTCGAAAGCCCGCATACACCGTCCAAGCCCCGAATTGATGACAAAGAGCCCGAAATGGTCAGAGTCATGGAGGAAGTCCACTTCCTCTTCAACAACTTGACCAAGGAAATGATGCATCACACTGTCACTACGGTCAAAATGCTGATCGAGCATTATGATGACAAATTTCGGAGGCAATTTGCCCGATATCTCGTCGGCAAGCGAGTCCCGATGGACATGAACTTGCATGCCCTCTACAGCGACTTTTTGTTGGCCTTGGGCGATCAGCAGGTCAATGCGGATGTCAAGCGGGAGACTTTGATGATCATCAAGGTTGGTTTTAGCCTTTCATCAAGTTTAAAGTCGAAATTTATATATAAATTTCCAGATCCTGCTCAAATCCGACAAAGAAAAGGTCGACACCGACATCAAGAACCGTCAATACCTTAAATCCCTTGGCCATTGGCTCGGTCTCATTACCATTGCCAAGAATCAGCCGATCCACATCGAAGAACTCGACCTTCGCGAGCTCTTGGTCGACGCCTTCCACAATGGCCAACAAGATTTGATGTATGCCGTACCCTTCGTCGCGAAGCTCATCACCTCAAGTGTTGATAGTGCCTACTTTTCGCCGAGTTCCGCCTATGTGAGGACGATATTGCTCGTTTTGACGGAGATTTACCGGATAACGCCCCTCAAATTGGCCATCAAGTTCGAGATTGAGGTCCTTTTCAAGCATCTCGGCATCAGTTTTGAAGAGATGCTGACCCTGTTGATCACGGAACCCGATAGATGCCGACTGCAGTATCATGGCTTCTCCGAATTGGCTGAACCATTCGAGCCACAACAGGAGAATGTTGATTTGAGTCGATTGCGATTTGAAGAGGATGTTCACATGCCGGCTAGGGCTTATAACGACCATGTTGGGTATACTGGAGCGGAGTTTGCTAGCCCTGAAATGGCGCAAGGACAAGTGCCCTCAGAACTGCCAATGGCGAAACCCGTCCTCGATGAATACAACCCCTTGAAAAGAGAATTCGCCTACACTGAAGTCAACATTCATGAACGTAAGTCACAGTTTTCAACCTTTCGACATACTGTATTACCGTAATCTAACCCTTTTTAGAAATCTCGAAGCAGATCCAAATCCCACCCATGCCGATATTCACCCATTACCCCCTATTGGCCTCAGCCTTTCGGACTGCTTTCAACACATGTGTTGCTGAAAACATCCATACCATCTCCGGCAAATGCATCCATGTCGCGGCTTCAATCACGTCTGGCATCATCAAGATGGACTTTGCAACCTGCACGGACCACGCCCAAATGCGCCGAAGCTTTATTCAAATGATCCGATCCATGACGCTATCAATTGCTATGGTCAGAGTGCGGGAAAACTTGGCTAAGGAAGTCGCCGATTTCATGCGCAACTGGGTCGATGCCAACGTGACGGGGAACAACAGATACACGTTCCGTGGCTTTTTCGAGGAAGCGATCAGTGTTGTGATCCACGAGAACATTGATTTGGCTTCTCGCTATGTCGCCAAAGTCGCGTGTGAGCAGGCTGTTATCGATGCTGATGCCTATTTGATGAAGTTGATGGAAAGTGACGACAAAAAGGATGTTAGCGATGAAGTTTTGGCCACTGAAGACAATCCAGCCGAGATTCAAGCCATCATTGATTCCATGCCGGATGAGTTGAGGCCGCGGAATCGGGACATGACCGAAGCCGAAATGGAGGTCTTTGAGAGCTTTACTGGGTTGGTTTTGATTATTGTGGTGTACTGTAGCTTATATTTTCTTCGTTTCAGTTGTGACAACTTCTTCACGCCATCCTCCATCGAAAACATTCACGCCGAATTCGTCCAAGCTCGCAATCATCCGACAAAGATGCCGATTTCCGAGCCGGAACTCCTCGTCCAGCAGCTACAGTACCTCCATGACAAGATTCTGCGCTTGGTGATCGCAGCCCCGCCACGGTCATCTGCTGGTGTCGGCCTTCAGCTGATTACTTCCACACTGTCTCAGTTTCTGAACCATCCTAGCGCTGAGAAATTGCCGATGATCCTGGACAGCCTTGTCGACCATCTTCTCAATCACTACAACGCGGATTCATCTTCCAACGATCTTTCGAACCTTGAGAATAGCTTCTTTGCCAGCATGTGTGTCATATCGAAGCGCTTCCAACCGAACGACTTCTTCCGGGTCTCGAATCGTGTCGTCATAGATCACTTGAATCGAGAAAAGTTCAACGCCCCCGCACTGGAGATTCTGTTGCGGCATCAGGTCATCAGCAACTTCATCATAGACCAGTACTTGTGCCAACGCGTTGAAAAGTTCTTGCCATTGATCCAGCGTTTGTTTATCATCATGGCGAAGCCGAAGAATGCCAAGACACCGCCGAATGCGAACTACTTCCAGAGCATGTTGCCACTAACTTTCAACAAGCTGAAAGCTGTCGACTCCAAGAATGAGCCCAAAGAACAAGTTGTGCCAACTTCCCAAGATCAAGTCGTCCCGTCTCTCACTCCGAAGCCGGTCGATGAAGCTATCCCAAGCAGAGCTCAACCTCTTTTGGGCGACAACTTGGACGAATACATCGCCGAGATCCAGAACAAGCTGGCCCCCGTCGTCCTGCAGATGCTGCCAGAAAACGGTGCCAATCGCAACATTGATGTCGTTCTGAAGCTGCTGAAGAAGTGCCTCCGCATCGTCCTCGACGTCGCTTACACGCTTCTGGGTCAAGGCGACCTCGCCCGATTCCAGCATCGCTACCATTGCGCTGTCGACACGTTCTCCCGAGTGACGTGTGCCCTCATCAAGAATTGTGAACACATTGCCGGCACTGATAAGATCACCCTTCTCTACAAGGCCCTGGATGTTGTTGCGCAGGTTCTCGCCGAAGACCATGCCAATGCCGACGTCAAGTTCAATGGCCTCCCATTCCATCGCATCATTTTGGCCATGTTCGTCGACCTCTGCGAGCCAGAATCCGCCAACAAGTGGGACTATGTCATGTGTTTCGGTCATTTCCTGTCCTACACCCAGCCTCGCCTCCTCCCTGGATTCGTCTTCCAATGGCTCGACATTGTCGGGCACAGGGCCATCATTTCGTGTTTCCTTGCTGATTCGAAGGCGCCCACCAACATCCGCGTCACCTACTTCCAGCTCCTGTTGTACCATCTGAAGTACATGGCCCCAAAGTTCCCGACATTGGGCATCAGCCGTGGCTTTGAATCCGTCTACAAGGCGACCCTCCGCATCATGTGTGTCCTGCTGCATGACTTCCCGGATTTCATCAGCGACTACTGCGAAGTCATGTGTCAAGTCGTCCCGCTCTACTGTATCCAGTTGAGGAATCTGATTATGAGCGCGTATCCGTCGTCTGTCAGTTTGCCGAATCCATTTGGAACAGGCTTTGCCGATATTGAGCAGAACCCCTTGATGGACGCGATGCCACGGACCCCGAGTGAGATGTTTGTCATCATTCCGGATGAGTTGAAGAAGCCGTTGGAGCTGTATCTGGAGACGCGGGAGGATGCTGACTTCTTGCCGGTCCTGCATACTGCCGTCAAGACGGACACGCCTATCAAGTACGATATCCCGCTGTTCCATGCCGTCGTCTGCTTCGTCGGAAGACACTGCGCTCAGCGATTTGTGAATGTCTCTGAGAAGCTCTCCGTGACCAGCATCGTCGACACGGCCCATATGGATGTATTTGCTCACTTTGTGGCATCCATGTGTAATGAAGGTGGGTCCATTTAACCTTTTTGGCATCAAAATGATGACAACTTTCAGGTCGTTTGCTCCTGTTCAACTCCCTTATCAACAATCTCCGATATCCGAACGCCCAGACCCACTTCTTCTCCTGCCTATTGCTCCATCTCTTCAGCAACTATCCCGCAGATGAAGGCGTCAAGGAACAGATTACTCGGTAAGTCTAATTCCCATTCCATCGACCCTTTTCCAACATCAGAATCCCCTTTCAGTGTCTTCTTTGAACGCATGATGGTCCGTCGTCCCCATCCCTGGGGCTTGCTCGTCACCTTTGTCGAGCTCATGAGCAACCAAACCTATGACTTTTGGTCGCATCACTTTGTTCATCTCGCCCCTGAAATTGAGCGTTTGTTCATTAACATGGCCAACTGCTGTAACGTCGCAATCCCTGAATCGTATCTCAAACAGTGCTCGCCCGAGGTTACGGGTATGCCTCCTTCGCCGGTCGTGCCGATTGTGTAATACTTGTATGTAACCTTTTTACACTTACATGTCATTAACTTGTTTTGCTTTAAGTATGTGTACATAAGCCATGTTTTAGTCGCTTTAATTGACGGCATTTCGGTGTAACTTTACGGATGATGTGTGTTTTTTTGATAATTGAACATGTTTGCATATGTTTGACATATTAGTATTACGTGAAAGTAAAGGAATTGTAACTAATTGGAGGTGATTAAACGTTTGGACGTGAAAACAAGGCACAGTTTGCAAAACATCAGCAGGGGCGTTCGAAAGAAGGCCCGAAACGAGCGAGAGTGATAGTTGTTTACACTTTTTGCAAAGGGGCGGGCGTGGGTGGCCTGGGCCGCGCAGTGTGCCGGTATTGTCATCACTGGGTGGTCGGGTGGGTAGAACTTTGGAGGTTTTGGATGAGAATTGTGCCAAATTTGGATTTGAATTTCGATTTTTGTTGGATAAAACGTGGTTTTTCGGTGTTTGTAGACAGTTACAGTATCCTTTGACCGTTCTTATCATCATTTTTGCAGGCCATGGTCAAGATCCCGTCCCGTTGGCACCCTGAAAAGAAGACCGATGACGAAGCCGACAAGTCCGACGAGAAGCCCGACACCAAGGACGATGTCATCGGGCGCAAGCGCAACATCATGTACTTCCACAACGAAAACGTCGCCGCCTTCCACTACGGCCCACATCACCCGATGAAGCCGTTTCGTCTGGCTGTGACGCACAGTCTCATCCTCCACTACAACCTCCAGCACTACTTTACAATGGTCGAACCGCCACCGGCGACCTACGAGGAGATCATCGCCTTCCATGACACGGACTATATCGAGGAGTTGATGGCGGGGAAGTGGCGGGTAGTTCCGGATGAGGACGCTGTCGATGGCACTGCTGATGATGTGTAAGGACCATTTTTATACATAATCGGCCGGATTTGTCCCAATCGGCCGCTTTTCAGCCCCCTCTTTGATGGTGTCTACGACTACTGTACCTACTACACGGGCAGCACCATCCAAGCCGCTAAGGCGCTCAACTGCAAGTGGGCCGACATCGTAATCAACTGGTCCGGCGGCCTCCATCACGCCAAGAAGGCCCAAGCCTCCGGGTTCTGCTACGTCAATGACATTGTCATCGGCATCCTGGAGCTTTTGAAGCACAATCAGAGGGTCCTGTACATTGATATCGACATCCATCACGGCGATGGCGTCCAGGACGCCTTTTATTTCACGAGTCGGGTCATGACGGCGTCGTTCCATCACTATCATGAAAAGTTCTTCCCCGGGACGGGCATTGTCAAAGAGAAAGGCCGAAGTGATGGCAAGCATTACAGTTTGAACTTTCCCTTGAGAGAAGGCATCACGGATGAGTCCTATGCGTACGTGTTCAAGCCGATTGTTCGGTCATTGGTCAAGTTTTATGATCCGAATGTGATTGTGCTGCAGTGTGGGGCGGATTCGCTGGGTTCGGACAAGCTGGGGAAGTTTAACTTGAGCTTTAATGGACATGGGTGGGTTTTTGGCATTTTTTGTTGTTTTTGACTGCTTTTGAGGTACTTTTTACCGTTTGTTCGCTGTTTCAAATCACCTTTGACAGTTTTTTGGACGTTTCAACCCCTTTTTTGATGATTGCTAGCCAATTTCTACCGTAATCAGCCAATTAAGACCCCTTTAAATGCACTTTTGACCACTTTTTGTCATTTTCGGCCGCGTTGATTACAATTTCCATCATTTTGACCCCTTTAAACCAACTTCCTACCATAATCACCCACCAATTCTAGTGAATGCATCCGCTTCGTCAAGTCCCTAAACCGCCCTCTCATGATTCTCGGCGGCGGCGGCTACCGACTCCGCAACGTCGCTCGATGCTGGACCAATGAGACGGCCATCATCGTCGGCCAGGACGACGTCATCAGCGACATCATCCCCGAGATCGACCCTTACCGCAAATGCTTCGCCCCCGAACACTACAAGCTGCGTCCCGAGCTCCCGCATCGCTTCCGCGACGCCAACACCCGAGAGTTCCTTGATTATCTCATCGGCGTAGCGGAGGAGAGGATGCGTAAGATCGAGCATGCGCCCAGTGTTCAGATGCAGCCCCTGGGGTTAATAGAGGAAACGTTAATTGAATTTATGCGGAGAACGACGAAGGAGAGGCGGCTCGCTGAAGAGTTGAAGGCTCAGGAAGCTTTGTTGTTGAAGAAGCCGGACATTGTTAATGAATATAAGTGAAACTGTTTGTACATATTGTGTATTCTTAACCTACAGTAACCATGTTTTAACTTTTTTACAAAACTACTCTTATCATTGGCGAATTTATAGTAAAATGACTTTCATGTACTTACAAAGCTTTACAAAAGGGAATGATACACATTTATACACAGATTTACAGTACACTCGATACACTTATTTGTTCCCGCGTTTCTGCCATTCAACCAAGAACACGTTGATGGCCACCAAATCGGACAGAATCCGAAGCTTGTTCTTCACCGCATTGTCATCCGGCTTCGCATATTGAAACAGTTGTTTAGCCTGCGAAATAAGGCGATTCGTGTGGTCCGGCTTGACCTCGAAGCTCGGCATCGGGGCGTCGTCGAAGCTTTGGACATAGTCCAATGTCGTTCGAGAAGCGACGTGCCTCCGTTCAATCTCCCGATACAGGGTCGGGGTTTCATTCAGAAAGTGCCGAACACGGCCAATGATGATCGGGATCATGGCGTGGGCCAGCTCCACCTTCTTCATGATCGTCACAGGGATGACCTTGTTGTCCAGGCCGTGCTCGTAGAGGACGACGGCTTCCCGGATGCGGAGGTTTTCCGTGTCGAGTTCCCAGTCTTCAGCAAGCTCCATGACGATTCGCCAAAAGTCGTGCAGGTCGACATCGGTGGATTCGTTCGCGACGACGTTGGTGATGCATTCTTCGAGGAAGCGTTGACGACCGGCGATGAGGCGACTTTCGACACGGGCCAGAGGCACTAATGGATGGGATTGGAGTGGCTCGAAGAGGGCACGTCGGCCTTGGGTGTCGAAGAGATAGGCCGGAGCGATTTGGATGCTGCACATGAGGCGAAGCTTGGTCGCAACGACGAGATGGAGATGGTTCAAAGCCATGGAATGGGTGACAGGCTTGTGTTTTGCGGCCATCTCGACAAGGGTAGCACGATGAAGGCGATTTGTGGCCGTGCTGTTGGGCCGGAGGAAGACGTAATCCATCAGACGCTTGACGAAATCATCCTCAACGACATCCAAGGCTGGCTGATTCTCGAGGTCGGTCAAGGCGTAGATCATGGCCCGCAATAGCCGCTCCACAGCAGACACAAATTCAAGCAAATCGACTTCCGCGACGAGGACATTGCGTCGAATACCGGGGTCCTTCGGAGGTTGGCCGTCATTGCTGTTGAAGTGTCGATACAGGGCTCGGAACGGGTTCACGACAAACGTATCCCACAGCATCAACGCAGTACCGTGTTGCAGCCTCGGGGCAAGATTCAGATTCTGGAGCAAGATGGTAGCATTTGTCAGCGACGCGGCACGCCGAGATTCATCGCGATACCAGAATGATGTGGCTTCCCAGACGCAATCAACGAGCAAGAAATTTGCGAGAAGCGTTTTCGGGAGCGCATAGACCAAGGCATCGAGCAGTCGCTCCGGCAATGTCAGAATTACGACTTCTGGGACGTCTTTGTTGATAAGGTAGATGAAGCGATCATATGGAAGGTCCTTCGTTGTGGCATACCATGCTCCGACCTTTTCACGATAGTATCCAGGACCCTTGTCGCAGAGGCCCTTCAATGAAACGACCTGTGGCGATGGCAGGGCTGCGATGAGGCTCAGAGTGACGAGATGCCGTGCCAGGAGGTCGCAATACTCGACATATTCATCCATTTGCTCCCATTCATCATCGACATCAAACGCATCCACGCCAGCGTCGGTATCGGCTTCGATGCCGCGTTCGGCAATTTCCCAACGATGCAATGCTCGGATGGCGGTGAGGAGGCAATAGCCGGCGAGGACATTCGTGCTGAAATGATCTTTTTGATGAAAAAAAAACTGGTCTCGAGCCAACTTACGATTCCTTAACCCGTCCCTCGATATCAAGCAACACTGTTCGTGTTATTGTTGACGAAATCTGCCTCAAAAGATGCACGATCCGGTCGGTAAAGTCCAATGGATGGGTGTTCTTTGTGATCAGCCAGAATTCGACAATGTGAACGATGAAAGCTTCCTAAAACGTTCCAATAGACTGTAAACTGTTGCCAAATTGAAGCTCACAAACCTTCGAGCATCCCAACATCGGCAAAACCTCATCCAACAGTTCACCCTGATCGACATTGCCAAAGATAAACGGCGCAAAAATGGCGATCAAAACGGCTTCTTTGCCAGATGCTTCCTTCGGCGCAAATGGAAGTTCATCAATCGGGGTGTCAACCGATCCAACAGTGACATTCAGATCGAACTGATCGATGAACATTCTCAATGATGGCAATGGTGGCATTGTGAAGGTGGTCCCAGATGAAGCTTCGTGCAGCAGGTGAAGATTCGCGGCTTCGATCTCGGATTCGACGAGTTTCAGGTCTTCGAGGGACTTTTCAAAACTGTGAAGAGCTTCTCTTTGCCAGTGGTTTCGGAGAAGTTTGTACAACTTGATGATGTTGATCATCAGTTGGAGGTGACGGTAGAAGCTCAGGTTTTCGGGGTTGGGCTTCTGAAGGGGATCGGGATTCGATAAAAGGGTTAAAACTGGGAGTAACTAACCATTGCAGTGTCGATCTGTTCGGCTGTGACCTTCAAAAGGGCTGTCATCGTGGCCAGAATGCTGTCCACGCTAAAGTGCCGAGACCTCGTGATGGCTTCAACGGACTTTTTCTTGTAGGGGAATGTCTTCAATGCGGTGACAAAAGTTGTCAGCTTCTCGAGATCGATGGTGTTTTCTTCAGCTGTGTTGACAAATTTCAGGGTTGTGAATTCTCGGATGAGGTTCTCATCGTGCATTGTGACCTCATGAGCGCCACGGGCTGCGAGACGGAAGGGAGCGACAAGGGTCTGAAGGCCAAATATAACCATTTTTAAACAAAAGAGGTCAAAAAACTCACAAAAACATGACCATCCGAATCCACAAAGATGGCACCGCTGACAGTCTGTCTGTAAAGGGCGTTACCATCGACAGGCCGACCCAAAATGCCGTCATCTCTGTCCGGTAGGCTTAACAGTCGTCCACGTGGATCCACATTGAAAGCACTGACTCTTGGGCCGTTCTGCATCGCCCAGACTTCGAGAAGCCCTCGCTTCGGAGCGAAGATGACCAAAAACAGGGCTCGGAGCTCCTTTTGATGATCCTTGACGGTGCCGCTAGCCTCGACGAATGCACATCTCGCATTACGGTAGCCTTTGAAGATTCGAACGATCCTTCTCGTCTCAGTATCCAAGACTAGAATCCGCGCGGAATCATCAGCGACAGCCATGATCTTCCAGCCCCCGCCAGCGACGAAGACACGGTCACCAAGACGGCCGTTATCAATGCACAATTGACGGATGGTAGCTGTCTCCTGTTTGGCACTATTCACCGGATTCTTGTTCGGAAGGTCCCGCTTCGACGTTCCGAGACCAAAGAAGCTCCGGAATCCGACGCTGGGCACATAGGACGTCACTTTTGCCGTCAGAATGGCTGCCATATCGTTCACCGCGTCCATGGTGCTGGTACTTACAGTGTAGAAATCGTGATGGACGAAGGCGCCGAACATGTTCCTCGACAACAGGAAATAGTTATCCACTCGCGGCGTTGCATATTCAATCCGTCGATGCGGGTCCTTCATACAGACATCCACCAATTGCTCGAAGAAGTCATACCGAGAAGGGCCAATCAACGCGAAATCGAAGATCCGTCGAACACCATGGAATCGTAGGTTCCGTGCGACGAGCGACAGGCCCCCAGAAATCTCGGCGATAGTTTTGCCTTCATTTCGGGCGACTGCCATCCGGGCTTTGCATAACACTTTGAAAAGAGAGCCTCCATCGATGACAGCGAGACGGTCACGGGAGAGAAAGACGAGGGATTGTTTGCTTTTGAGGCTGGAAGCCCCAAAACGGACATTGGAAATGAAGCCATGAGCGACTTGTTCGAAGTAGATGAAGATTCCACGTTCAGTGTAGAAGTTGACGAAGCCATTGGACAGGGCAACGATGACACAGGTCCAATCATAGGCGGTAGTTTCGGATTTGCGGGTCGAAGCGACCGGGAGGACGTGGATACAGGTGATGTAGTCTTCCTGGAGGGGGGTTTTTCTTGGTTTAAATGTAAAAGAAGGAAGCTGAACTTGATAAGTTAAAAACTGGAACTGGGTAGTAGTATTTGTCAGGGCACTGTACGAAAAACATGCCAAAAAGGAACTTTTAAAAACGTAAAACTGCCATGACGCTAATGTAAGCTATTGTAATTTAGTATCGTAAAGATAGACCAACCTCAGGATTGATATTATCCGTAACATGAATCATGGCCGAAACCTCATATTTTGTGTGATTCGGCGGCCTTACAAGGACCACAATCCGATTCGTGTAAGCATAGGCCATGACATCAAGCGTATTTGAAGCGCCAAAAAGGGTCTGGGTGAGCCATCGGCTGTCATCAGCGCTACGGACTAGGTTTGTGTCGGCATCGCTGGGTTGGGACTACAAAAACGTCGAAATTATATATAAAATTTTCAATAAACTGTCTTCTATGTTCGCACTGCTCTTTCTAGTGTGCTAGTTTACTCACCGAATCGACTTCCATCGGTGTCGGCGTCCAACTATCAACGCCAGCCGGCTTTTCCGCGTCTTCAACCTCGCTCATGATGCTGTCATCATCACCGGCTTCATAGCGCTTTTGGCCTGAAGAAATGCAATTGTTTAGGGAACTGACCCATTAAATTCATCATTAAGCTGGTTAGGAATGCATGTAAACTGATATGCGTCTATTCTAATGTATTGTAATCAATGGCCAACCTGAAGCTTTGACAATCGGTCCATCTTCGGTCAGGAAGGCGTTCACCCGCGTAATTTGCTCCGGAACAAGCGTCGCACTTTCATGAAGCGAACACCACATGATGGGGCAGCCTTCTGGGGATACCCGCTCAAGAATAGAAGCTGTTTTTAGCGATCAGATGATAAAGAAATGAACACCGCCAGCGGCTGTTGTATCACAAGGTTGGTGTTGTTTGTTGGGTGCGTGTTGCACCTTGCGCGCAGACATGCATTCGCGACGAGAGAGAGTCCATGCTCGCAGGCGGAGCTTGTAGCTCGCTCGGTTCGCGTTGCCATTTCGATTAGTCGAGCTGGCCCGTGACGAACTGCGCCCCTTTCCCCGTGTTTTTCACCCCCTTTTCCGCCACGTTCCCGCTCCAGGGCTCTCGTTCAACGTTTTTATCACCACGTACAAAGTCTAAATCACAACAATGCGGTTGAAAAAGGCCCTTTTTTGGTCGGGGTTTGAAATTTTCGTCATTTTTTCTGCAGGCCCAAATTCCTTCGCGAATTTCTACGTTCCCTTCGTTTGGAACGGAACGCCTTTTCCTTTCTTTTCTCCATGTCATTCTCACCTTCCCTAACTTCGAGCTCGCTCGAGTCGCGATCAACCCTCCCTCTCGCTCAAGTTTACAATCCACGGCCCCTGCAGGGTTATGAGGACACTTGCATGATGGGACCCCGCGGCTGTCGTGTTGTGTCGCATCTCCGCCACCGGCGTTCCCCGTGTTGTGCGACCCGACTTTTTTTTGTTGTGGGGTGCGTCTGTCCGAGCCTAGCGGCAACGCTGACTCTTGTCTTGAGTTTTTTCCCTCCTCTTCCGCCATGTTATGTCACATTTTGCCGGCGCTAGCCTCTCCTCCAGGAAAAACAAGACTATGAGCGTGCTTTGAGTTTAGTTCCGTATGCTTTTGGCGGGATTTCGCTTTGTTCTTCGTGTCCGTCGACTTTTATATATAAAACATCGTAAAAAGTATCCCTTCCAGACTCCCCATCAGCCATGCCGCTCCCTCCTCAGGTTGAAAAGCTCGTCGCTGACTTCGACAAGATCCTGCACCAGCCAGGCCAAATCACCAATGTCCTTGCCCAGATCGAGGAGAAGACCAAGGTCAAGCGGCTCCATCTCGCTGGCGGTCTCATCGTCCTGCATGCGTTGTACCTCGTTTTCGGTCGATTTGCCGAGCTTTTGTGCAATGTGACCGGTTTCTTGTACCCTGCTTACATTTCGTGAGTTTTTATATATAATTTTCTCCCACAATCGAATCTACAACCATCCAATTTCAGGATCAAAGCCATCGAATCGGCGACCAAGGAAGATGACACCCAATGGCTCACGTACTGGGTCGTTTTTGCCCTCTTCAATGTCATTGAGTTCTTCTCCGACGTGATCACGCGCTACTTCCCGATCTACTGGCTCGCCAAGTGGGCCTTCCTCCTCTACCTCCACCTTCCCATCACCCGTGGTGCCGAGACCCTGTATGCCCGTTTCATCCGTCCCTTCGTCCTCAAGCACCAGTCCGGCATTGACCAGGCCATCGGCAAGGCCAAGGAAGGTCTCAGCGACGCCAAGGCCGCCTTCAACGAGAACGTCAAGACCAACTAGGTTTAATTTTGATTTTCCTTTGAGCGTGTTGTGCTGTTCTGTTTCGTATCAAGGTTTTTATCATCAAATCGGCTTCATTCTACTTTTCCCACCCCTTTCTTCTGCTCCAAAAAGCTATGACAACGTTTTTGTATTCGTTTGTTTGTTTTGTATGCGTTCTCTTTGTAATAAGGTTAAGTAATGGTTTATATAGTAAAGTTTAAACTTAAAATACCTGTCTTTTCGAAATAGATTAACCACGCAGACAGAAAATGTAAGGGTTTGAGGTTAAATAGGTTTAAAATAGAAACTTAAGACGGTTAATGATAACTGGAAACCGATGCAACATACAGTAACGACGCATTTTTGAATGGGAGACAACCAGTAAGGCCAACATTTTTAAACAAGGTGGATATTTGGTGGGTTTGACAGACGGTACGTGCGTGATTCACGTCGAAAACGCCTGTCAGGGGCACATCATGGACAATGGAAAGAAATGTTCAAATCGAATCAATGAAAAAAACAAATTCAAGAGGCAGAAGTCGAGAAGAACCAGCAATTGGGAAAGGGCTTTTGTTTGAGAGCATGGGCACATCGAACAGTCGAACGCGATCGAAAGTTGACATTTTGAGTTTTGTGCAAATGGAGGATAACAATGAATGAATGAAAAAGGTACACACTTTTTGCAACGAAGGGCAATGAAAACATGGAAAGAAAACAGATACTCGTTTTCGGGATGACGCCGACATTGACGGTCGACGACGACGGTACTTGAATACATTCATTAATCATCACCGGGATGCTGGGGGCAAACGCTCTTCCGCTTGAACCACTCATCAATGCAGTCCTTATGGTACAGGCACAGGCATTCGAGACGGGCTGCCGTTTGGCCCGGTTCAAGATCCTCGAAGCAGATGACGCATTCGCCGCGATTTGAGGTCAGGATTTCTTCTGCAAAATTAGGATTTTAGACGGAATTTAACGTCAAATTTGTGAAGAGACGTAAGAAAAAAATTAGATTAAACAGCGTTTTACGCCATTTTTGACTTCTGTTTATCAAAAATGGGGCAATAAACTACAACTTTAATTGACCAAATTGGCACAAACACCACTAATTCCACCTGTCTAAATCCTATGAGCACAATTTAACGTGAAAAATTGGTCGTCCGTGGGTCAATTTTGACGCATTACACCAAAACAGTCCCCGGTTTCGTCGAAAAGGTTGAAACCTTTCAAAATCTAACCAAAACACTCCAATTAGCCGAAAAAGCAAAACATGATTTCTTAATTTTGTAATTCCAAAACCAATTTCCTCCCCGATGATTCATCCTATGGCAATTTTCCCACAACTAACAACCATAGACGGTATAAAACCAAAAGCAGTGTTCCCATTTCCCGGCTAGCACTGATAACGACCATTTCGATCAAATCATACGAATGGCAATGCACAAAAGTTAAAAAAAACCCAGGGTAATCAGTTCGGAGACTAATGCAATGACGGTTCTTTGATAAGGAAGTCACGTCAAAAAAGGCCTACCACCCAAAGGAAGAAGCAACTTACCATTGTAGGCAAGCTTGGGCCGCGTTAAACACATGACCAAATGAGCTTCAGCATCATCTGATGGGACTTGCTTGTGACACACGGGACAATCAATGTCTTGACCGGCTAGAATACATCAAATGTAAGCATAAGAGTCGTCATCTTGATATGATTGCTGCCTTGAGAGGCTTCACAGGCGTCAACTTACAGAAAAATCTCAAAATATGGTTGTTCCGTCGATCGAGGGCAGCATTTCGGGCAGAAGTCCCACGATTCGGAGATGTGGTAGTGTTAAAGTGGAATGTGGTTCGGGGTGAACGAGATGTCCATCGGAAGGAGGACACGAGGTTCGACGTGGTACCCGTGGAGAGGGATCGATTCGAAGGGCCGGGTTGGGGTTCTTCTTCATCGGGTTCAGTGTCGTCGGAGAAGTGCGAATCCTAGAAGATAATGGCTTACGATGATGAACAAAAGCGTAGGAATGCAAAAATATGAAAATTAGATCGGAACAAAGAAAGTTCGAAAAAAGTACCAGAACACATTTTGGTCAGTTTTGACGAAAATTGGTTCTGGTAGGTCGATTGATCAAAAGTACCAGAGCAACTTTTAGGGAATTTTGCAAAGAACAACTCTAATATAAGAATTGTAGACAATTGACAATAGTATTAGAACGGATTTTGGTCAGTTTTGCCAAAATTTGGTTCTGTTAGCTGGATCGATGAAAAGTACCAGAACACCTTTTAGGGGATTTTGCAAAAATTCGATTCTGGTACAAAAAATCAAAACTTCCAAATAGGCTCAGAAATAGATAAATCTCGTTAAAATCAAAAATTAAAAACTTACAACGGCCACAGAATGATGCCTCGTCGGCCCATGGGAAGCCGTTTGACGAATCGGTCCCGCAGGTCGAAGATCGGCAGCTTCAATCACGGAATTGGCTCGAGGACGCTGTTGCTGAAAGGCAATCAATCATAATTGGCTTCAGCCAATATGTAATATATATGCACTTACCGCAACATTGCCTTGAACTGAATGTTTCGCGCCCATGATATACAAAGTCGGAACCAACAAACACCTTCCGGAAAGACCCGAGGAACGAAACGATATCGATAATCACTGATCACTGCAAAAGGTTGATCAGTTAGACCAATCAGTGAATTGGGGGGCACGGGAAGTGAGCACGGATGCTATGAAAGGAAGGAAAAGCCTCGAAAGTGTGTGGTTATGGCCCAGGGCTGGCTGAGGAAAACGCAGGGAGTGAGCAGCCGCCAAAAAACAATGAGCTCACGGGCCTGAGGTTTGCAACGTTGGGTTCCGTTCAGGTGTCTCTGGCTAGCCCCTGGGGCCTGGGGGGACAGGAAGGACAACGGGAGTCAATGTCGTCCTTTTGCTTTACGGGGGGTTAGTATCTGTGGTTCCGTGGTAAAAGGGTCGAAAGAAGAATCGATGTGATGCACCACGAACGAGAAGGACACGCGAAAAACCGAGGGGCAGCGGACAGTTGGTCGTCGTCGGCGCAATGGACTCCGTTGTCTCGCCCAATGGCTATGTGCAGGCAGCGGCCTTCACCCCCCGGGGCACTCTCTCCACTACCGGACAAAAACAGATGACAACCCGCGATGATGAAGACGGAGAGAGGTGATCAAGCAACAGCCTAGCTCATGTCAGACACCCTTTAGTCCTTGGAACCCGCTAAAGAGGTAGGTGATTGATAAAAGATAGCGTCTAATGGTGTAGTCGAAGCTCGTGAGGGAACCAAAACTACGTCTTGCATAGTGTTATGGATTGATAAGTGACCCGGGGAAACCAAAAAGTGTCGTCAGGACAGTTATCTTTAAAGTATTAGAACGCTAAAAGCTGGAAACTGCACGTATTTGGTTCTAATACATCATTCTGAAAATCGATAAATGTTAAATCTAATAAAAATTATTTTGATAAACTGTTTAGTAGGAGAACCGTTTCGTAAAAAGTTTGCCTTGGATCACATATTCGACTCGGTTCGAAGTAGAGTATTAAAACACGAAAGTGAAGAAACTGCGCAAAATAGGTTCTGGTAACTTTTTCGGCACATAAAAAAATTGTTAAACTGAGAATTTTTCGATGAATACCCAATCTAACAATCGATATCAATATGCCCGAATCAAAGATTTACAGTAAAAACATAGGCAAAAGAGACTGTAAAGATTTTATGAAAAAGTACCAGAACCAAAAAAGGTAATAACTGCGCGAAATGAGTTCTAATACTTTTTCCTATTGGCTACCAAAAGTTGAAAAAGGTAACATTTCTGGATAAATATCGATTTTGAGGATCGTTTTGTCAAGAATATATGGTGAGAGCATGTAAAAACAACGAAACATTGCCAATGAGTTCTAAAACCTCATCCGTCCAAACTGCCAGTAGGCCATCCAAACAAAAACAAACAAAACATGCTTCCGATACAAAACAAGTCCTCGCTTGCCTGACCGATCACGCACGGAGCTCGACTCGACTTGAGCTAACGAAATAAACCACCAATAGCTGATCAAAGGCAAGACAAACACCCTCATAAATGTCAATTCAAATTGATTATGAACACCACGGAATGCGGCCAAGGACAGGCTTCAATAACAATGACTCATATGACGTTGGGATTGGATATTGTGTATCCGGAGCGAGCATATGAGCCTCAGGTGGCACCATGCAGCACCATGTTATGCCCATAACATGGCTATGGACATATTTTTTGCCCCGGTTTTTCGTTCGTCACCCTTAGTGGTTCAGTTCCATTTAGCCTCTTGGCTGGGCATTTGAATCCGTTTTGAAGGAAGGAGGGGAGAGACTTGACGCTGTGACGGAAGCAATGGACTAAGAAGGGCCTTGCCTGGGTGGCGGTTGGAAAAAAGTGGACACAAACATGGGCCTCCTGTCCTGAGGCAATGTGAGGAGAGGGTTGGGAACGTAGGAGAAGCACACGGAGATGATGATGTCGGCGAAGTCGAGCGGTGGGTAGGCCATTCGAAAGAAAAGGGGCTTCAGGAAGACAACATCATCATCATCATGATGATGGCCCTCCTGTTGTGCCGGCGACGGCGGCGCGACAAGACTCACGCGGGGCGAGAAGAATTTTTATCATTCACGTATTCGTGCATGCATGCACATGCCGTCCTGGCCGGCTCGCCTTCCTCTGGGCATGGAAAAGGGGGCCCCGTGGAAAGAAGCCTCTAGCGCGTCTCGTGGTGCTCTCGCGTGTTTATTTTCAGCGATTTCCGTTAGCCTCCTCATCTCTAGGGCTGCCCCTCTCGTCAATGTTGTTATTTATTGTTGAGCAGCAAGTCGAAACAAAGAAACAAAGCCTCACAGAGTTGGTCAACCGAAGACAGTCCAAGTGGAACGATGCCATCGTAATTGGGGCTTACTTCGTTATGGCACTGGTAAATTGGCAGACTTTTCAAGCCTGACTGCCTTGTATCCAGCTTACCAGTGGGTGATACTGGGAAAAAACAAAGAGGAACCATAAAAAATACGGATTCCGGTTGCGTGCCATTTTTGGTATTAGAACAACAAAGGGGCAGAAATGTGGAAATTTGGTTCTAATACATGGAAAAGACATTATCATAAGTTTCATCAAAACTGAGAAAACATTTGCGTGACTAACTCGTAAGTGATCTAAAACTGTCTGGTTAATCGGAAAAGCAAATTTGAAAAAAATTGAGCGCCTTTTGAAAAAACTGTTTGAACCTACCAGAACACAAAACCGCCAAAACCGCGCAAAATGAGTTCTGGTAGAAAAATCGACCACACACAATTCACGGTTTTCACCGAAAACCAAGCATGCTCTCGACTAATCAATGATATGATACACATCAAATCGGTCAACTGGCCATGATGAGAGGGTATTTACCCACTTTTGATAGCGAAAAACTGGAAAAACTGCCAAAAGTTACCATCCAGCCTGGTTGAAACCCATTTCCAAAGGTCAACCCAGTCAGTTCCGAGTTGATGAAGCAAACAAACCCAAGATAAACCCAAACTGAAGGCGCGTTTGAAGCAAAACATCGAAAATCCGGAGGAAAAACCGACGAAAAACCAAAAACGTGACCCGCACGCGGCGCAGAGAACTCGATCACGTAGGTCTTGGCATTCTGTCCCCAACGGATAATGCGTTCTTCGCTTCAATTTGGACCGCCTTTTTGACACTTGCATCGAAGCGGCTCCTTGCATCCGGAAATTGGCTTTCTATCGGGCCTTCCTTTGTGCCAATCCATCTTGCCATGGCTGCCTTTCCGAAAGGAACATCGAATGGCGCTAATGGAAGCGGTGATGGCGTCGTTAACGAGGAATGGATGTCGTAAGTTGGAGTTTTCGGAAATTGGCTCATTTGTATGATAATTATATATTTTAAATTACGGTTTTGCACTTTCCAGGCCTGTCTTCCATCCCGATGATGAACGATCGGAATTCCGGGTTGTGCTCATCCATCCGAAGAAGGCGTTGAACTTGTGTGGTGCTGGACGGTTGGCCTGTGTTCTGGGGACGGTGGAGATCAATGGATACAAGTTTGTTGGCCGGGATTTCGATGCGAATCAGATGGTTCCGTTCTGTGTGCCGTATCGGACTATTGGCAGTGTGCGTTTGGTTTTTTGTTGGAAAATTATATATAAAAGTTGAGTTTTAGACGCAATGTGTGGCCGAAAAGATCAGTTTCGAGGAAGTTAACAAGGAAATGCTGACGAAACGCTTTGGATCGGTATGTCTTTCAAGATTAAACGTTGTCAATCATGATGGAAAGTTGTATTTCAGCTAAAAGTCAACGTCTCAGCCATCCTGACCTACATTGTATCCCAACACTACTGGGGCATCCTCGTCATAGGCCCTCCGCCACCGATGTATTCCCCGATTGAAACGGTCCTCGGAAGTGAATTCCTTCGTCAGCCGCCGATGACAACGGTAAAGTCCTATAGAAGCATCACTCCGACCAGCTTCCAGTTGCAATTTGGAGATGCGCTTTTCACTTTGGAGCGGAAGGTAGTCGTTCAGCGGGTTGATCAGGCTATTGAGAACGAGTATGAAAAACGTAGGTTTCTGCTTCTTCCAATTTCATGAATCTTATCTTAATCTAACCAATTCCAGGCAAAAGAACCGTCATCATGGCCGTCGGTCGAAAGGACACCGGCAAAAGTACCTTCAATCGATACATGGTCAACCGAATGCTGAACCATATCAACGATCGTAGCGCTGGTAAGAAGGTCAATGTTTACTTCATTGATTTGGATGTTGGACAATCGGAATTCAATCCGCCTGGCTTGGTTGGGGTTCATAAGATTAATGGACCAGTGCTTTGTAGGTTTTTGAGTGCCATTGACGAGTTGGGTGTACTGTATGTTTGAAAATTTCAGCGACAGCCTTGTTTTCCCAAGTCCCAACCCTGACATCAGCCTTCTTCTACGGCAGTAACACTCCGGAAGTCGATACGAAGCACTACAAGCACATTGTTCAAGTCGCGATGGAGGAGTTTTACCGTGTCTCGCAGGCCGATGACCACTCGATTGCCATTGTGAACAATATTGGATGGGTTGATTGTGAGTTTTTATGCTAAAATTTGACCCAAGAAGGCTTGGTTTTCCAGACACCGGCGAAGAAATCATGCAACACGTCATTTCCACGGTCAAGCCCCACCATCTTGTCTCCTTCCAGGACCGTCGTGCCACATTCAATGTCAAAGCGATCGATCCGTCCCTCCAGATCCGGAAACACCTCGTCGCCGGATACGTCCATCCTGCCAATCCGAACCGGTTCTCGCCCAGTACCCTTCGTGATTACTCCCTTGCGGCCTACTTGACCCACAGCTTCCAACGCAATCAGGGCGTTATCGTTGACAGTTTCAATCGATGCACAGTTCGAGTTGTTCCCTTCAACGATATCCAGCTTTTCTTCCATCCGGAAAGCCTCGTCGACGATAGATTCATATTCAACACGCTCAACACCGCTACCGTCGCACTTTGCAGTGTCCAGGTCCCCGCGAATGGCGGCTTCAACACCGATCTCATCCGTGGTCGTGGCGATCTTCCGAAGAAGCTTGTCCCCGTCCCGAATGCTCAGGGCCAAAACCCGGCGCTCCGATGTTACGGGTATGCGTTCATCCGAGCCATCAGCCTCGAGGAACGCTGTTTCTACGTGATTACGCCGGTGGCTGCTGATGTGTTGAAGAATGTTACGGTGATGGCCTTGGGGCATGAAATCGGGACGCCGAAGTACATCTTCCAGGCACAGGTTTGTTTTGCTTTACTGTAACTGAAGCTGAAGTGAGTAATGACATTTCAGAGCACCGCTGGAGGCCCCTATCTGATGTCGACCGGTGGCAATGTCGATCGTGAATTCAATCAGCTGTCGATGCCCATCAAGATTGTGAGCTGCTCAAAGCGGCGTTAGAAATTAAATGGCGTATGTTGCTAAAGCTTTGAAAGCGTTGTTGATTTGTTTGTTTGTTTCGGTTTTCTGTCATAAATTAAGTATTTTAACTCGCGTTTTGTTCAGCGACCAAATCGCCGAACTTTTGGATAGATTGTTAGCTTTCGATAACTATACCTTACTCTGTACTTTCACTTTTCTTGAAATTTGTGATTTAGATCGACAAATTTATATTCTCCACAAAAAGCGTAATCACAAGAAACAGGATTCAAGAACAATCCAAAACAACAAATTACAAAAAACCATCGTAGCATGAAGCGTTCACTGGGTATCCTTCTCTTTTGCGCTAAGTTTCTCGAAGTGCTTCTCGATATCGCTCCAACTGTTGATGAAAGAGGCGGTGGCGGACATGCCGTACTTGGCGTTGATGAATTGCTCCATTTTCACTTCTGCGGAAGCACGCGTCTAAAATCGATCAACTTTATTTAGCTCTATTGCCCAAAACATGATTGAAAACAAAATCAGGATTTGAAAAGGTGTTTACCTGGTCGAGGTTCGGATTCCCCTTGCCCGGCGCATCCTTCTTATCCTGCTTCTGATCGCGCTTGGTGTGATGTTCGTGCATCTTGGTGAAGCTAACCTTCGGCTTGGGTTTTTCATTGGGCGTCGAAGACCATGCTTTAGTGCTGCCAGATGAGGTCGGCTTCTCGCCAGGCTTACGTTTGGGCTGCGACATTCTGAAAAACTGATGGAAATTGGTTTTGGGGGACAGAACGGGCGGCACGAAGAAAAGCAGTCGCGCACGAGAAAGAAAAAAAGGTCAAGAAGGGTTTCACCATAGTTCGCGGATCATGTTTCACCGTGATTGCGGATATGGCAAGCAGCTAGCATGAGGCGTTGCAACCAATTCTTTGCCGCCGCTGCGGTGCTGCGCCGATCGCGGTTCCTGATTACGAAACTTAGCGATGGCTCAGCGCAGGCTGGGCAAATGGGCAACAGCGCAGATTATGAAACAAGCCAGATGTAGTGCACTGGTTGAATGAAAAGCTGCATTTAGCAATGATCGACCGAAGCATGAATAGGCGGGGCTTGTGCTGCGGCATAAAAGGGGTAATTGATTCGAAAACTTCCAAAGGGGTGGAGTAAACGATGAAAAAGAGCTTATTAGCAGTGTTGGGTCATGACCGAATTTGCCGGACCGGATCGGACATCGGACATATCCGTTCCGGAAATGTCCGATGTCCGGTCCGGAACTCGGTCCGCTACCCAACACTGCTTATTAGGCAACGCAAAGGTGCTGATTGACGACTACATTGATAACGTTATCGATCCGCTTTCGCGAAACGGTTCAAATCAAGATTATGTGCATCTCCGCATTTGATGGAGCGAGCTTTCGTCAAATGTCAAAAATAACGTGAAGACACTTTTTTTCTAATGGGTCTTACAGTTTACGCAAATTTGGCGATTTGCAGTGTCGGTGAAAGTCAGTATTTTGTCGGAAGCCGGTTCTGTTCAAACGTTTCCAAATGAATAACAAAGCTACAGACGTGGCACCCTTTTGTTCCACCGCGTCGATACATCGTATATAAAACGATAACCAGCCATTTCATCGAACTGCCATTATGATTTCTTCGTGTTTTGATCGGCGCCGAAATGACCTGTTTTGACCATTCCCTCCGCTTACACTTTTCATACCTCGTGTCGTTGCTTTTGATTGATGTTCTTTTTTGACTTATTAATACCATTTCAGCCATCCTTTCAATGTTTGTCGGCGTGATTCATCCTGAACTACTGCGAATCTACACGTACGACGGCCAAGATTATGAATGGCACGAAACAGGTGATGAGCATGTCAACAAGTGTAAGTTTACTCGATTTTTGTGCCACTTTTAATATTTAGGACTCATTTCAGGGGGCCACAACGAAATCCCAGATAAATTCGACTATCTGCTAACCCGAATCAACCTCCATTACGATGTCCTCATCATTCTATCTACACCCATGCCCTACATTCCCGCATTGAAAGCCATCGCTGATAAGTACGCCAACTATGTCAGCGTTCATCCCGTGATCGCCGGCGTCTTGACCGAATTCATCAACGAGCACTTCAATGAGGACATGGCTACCAAAGTTAAGAAGACCTTTGCCGTTATCATCGACGGGGACGGTTACGACTACTACAAGTTTACTGTGTCAAATCCGAAGGAGTTTGAGCTGGCGAAATCCGTCTACCATGCTGTCGAGATTCAGTTGAATTTCGAGAGTTTAGCCGTGCCGCCTGAATACATCCTCATTGGATATGTTGTGGATCTTATCCCCGATGCAGATGTTGCGGATCTTTGTGAAAATCCACCATTTGGTATGAACGTCAAAATTCCGATCCAAAGCCAGCCTATCGAAGACTTTCTCATGACCGCTTTTCGTGGCGGAATCCGGATCGCTTTATCGAGGGTTGCCGAAACGTCAGATTACAAGATTCACGACTTCTGTGAAAAGACGTACGTATCCATTGGTGGCCATGTTTCAACAGTTTCGCCATGGGGTGCGCCGTATGATCGGAAGTTTAAGAATGAGCATCACATGGATCGCGGGCATGTTAGGGTGGGTTTGGTGTTACTGTGGATTACTGTATGCATGAAAAATGGGGTTTCAGGTATATACATCGAATAGTATTTGCTTCGATGTTGATAATGAAGGAAATCTGGCGGGTTTGAGGCGGAAAAGTGAGACTGTATTCTGGCAAAGCCGAATTCCAAAGTGCGTTGTTACACTGAAGACGTATGTGGACCAATTTGGCGTGGCTGTTTTTGAACTTCACGTTCCGCCGATCGTGGTTCAGGCGAAGAAAGTTGACGTGGCTCCAGTGGCTGTTAAGAAGGTTCGTTGTGCTGATGTTGCCGATTTCAAGCATAAAGAACAAATCTATGGAAATGTCTTTCCGTCGAATAAGATGCTGGTTATTGGAGCTGGAGTTTTGGAGCATCCGGCGATTGAGGCTATCCCAACAGGTTGGTTTTTGCCAACTTTACCTTTCAATAGCTTAAAGTTGACCATTTTCAGGCACAGTACTGACAGCCCAGCATATCCACGACTTTTACACCAAATTCTTCAACGACATCCCCGTCTCAGAGCTAAAGACCTTCGTCCTCGCCCATGATGGCACCTATCCAGCCCCCCTCATCAACACGGCCATCGATCTAGCCAGACAAGTCTTTGACGACAAACAGGTCAGTATCAATGTCGTCTCGCCCCAGACTGTCATGTTCTTTTACCATCTCCGCAAAACGCCCTACCAATCTGATGCCACCAACTTCTACACCATCGCAATGTTCATCACAGCCGACATGTTCACTGCCGTCTACATTAGGCATCATGTCGCCGATCGGACGCATCAAATCATAGACTCCTGGCGGGTGTCGTTCAAAACCCCGAATGAAGCCTTCCAGCACATCCATAGCGGGAAGCATGATGGCCCAACTTTTACCTATCAATCCGTAACATTGTATGCCGATGATATTGAGCCCTATAAGCCCTACTGCCACCAGTTCGACATCCGATACAAGCAACTCTCACCGGCTTGGTTCGAACACAATGTGCTCCATCTGGCGAGTCACTTGAATTCGGCCAGCGCTGCTCAACTCATTGATCGCAATGCCATGGTCATTATCAAGTTTAATCGGTCTCGCGGTGTGGTCTTCTACGATGGCAAGGATGTGGGAAACAGTTATCAGAGGCGGATCGAAATTCCGGCTGGTACACGAAAGATAAAGGTCGGTTTCTTTCTTTCTTAGGGCTTGTGAAAAGTGTGGTGTTTTAGTTGTATCAAAATGTGTCCCATCGTGCCGATTCCGAGTTCGTATTGTTCGAAACTCATGATGTTCCGGAGGGCTTGGACAGTGTCCTGATTTCGTTGGAATTCCACGGGTTTACCAACTTGCCGACTGTAACTATGGTGCCGAATCTTTGTGAATTCAGATACAGTGCTCCTAAAATTGACTAAATTGTTGTTACTAGTCTTACTGGTATTATTTATTTAAAAAAGCAATGTATGCAATAACAACATTTGTGATTATAAAGTATTCGTAGTAGTTTCGCACACGACATTTGTTTAATTTAAGACAAAGAAAAAACTTTTTGAAAAGTTATGCGAAATATTAATTTTAATGTTGTTAATGCAGTTGAATTACATCGCGTACATTGTGCGAATGCGTTTTGTGTGTAATCCGGAATGTAATACACCCCAGCATTACAGGGTTTCAAAAGTAATTCTAACTATACTGAAGATCCATTTTTTAACAAAAACTTATTTTTTATTAGGGTCCTCGTGCCGCGAGCTTCCGTTTTTGGTTTTTTTGTTTGTGACGATTTTGCAACGATTTCTCATTTGAGCAATTTCCCCAAGTCAAGTTTAGTGTTTCGAGGTTAAAATGGGCATCTTCTATAGTTGCGTTAAAAACTGTTTGACCGCACAACAACGAGTATGGTACCAAAGGTTTCAAATCGTGAGTCAATCTCTGAACGGCTGCTTTAGCTGTTTCGCCTTGGCGTGATTTGCAAAAAATGCGTATTTGTATGCCTTTCTGGAATGAAGGTAACTTAATAGTTTTAAAACAAAACAATAAAAAAACAAACCTGAAGAACATGGGCCATTTCCTGCGGTTCAAAGCCATTAAACACAACGTCGGGGTCGTCATTATAAAGCGAAAAAACCCATTCTAAATTGATTTCGTCAGCTTTTAACAGGTCTTTAACCCAATCTTTATAAAGTTTTGGACACCACAGAATAGTCAACTTTGGAAAAATCGATAAAACATCATTTATTGGAAAATCAACATCGCTTAACGCCAAATCCGATATTTTATCGTTAGTTTTTTGCGCAAGTTTTTTAAGCAGATTGGCTGATATTATATTGCCTCTGCTAAAGTGAATGCTCTGAGTTTCTTTAAGATAAATTTTGTCAAAAATAGGTCCGTCAAGGATGTCTTCTGTTACATTAGAAAGCATTATAGATTGGCAAACAAAAACATAATTTTCGTCGAAAGATGGTATCCATATACTTTCGGTTTGATTAGTAGGATGTTTTACAACAACAGACTGTTTATTGAGTACTATATCAAAGTTTGTTCTCTGCTGAAGTGGTTTCAGGCCATCCAATTGATCACCGACGGCAATTTGGAGTTCGTAAGCTTCAATAGGTGTTGCTAATTCGCGGAGACGGCAACGAAGACCATAGGCAAGCTTGAGAAGCGGATATGGCATGATTGATGTTGAATACCAAAAATATAACAAATATGAATGAAAATGAACGGCTCTACAAAAGTGCAACACAAGCAGGTATTATCCGAGCAGAATTAAAACACTGACTAAAAGAGCTATACTGCGCAGCTTACATGGAAATATAAATCGCGCCAAGCATAAGACGCTTTTTTCTACACCGTGTGTTTTGTGGTCTTCGTTTTTTGACCACCTCATTGTTTGTTGTCAAACAAAAAAATAGAAAATTTTTGTTCTATTCCCTATGACATTCCACGGGTTTACCAACTTGCCGACCGTAACTATGGTGCTGAATCTTTGTGAAGTCAGGTACAGTGCTCTTAAAATTGACTAATTGTTACTATTCTTACTGGTATTATTTATTTTAAAAATCAATGCATGCAATAACAACATTTGTGATTATAAAGTACAAACTGTAAGAACACATTTGGCATTCGTGAATCTTATTGTCGACTCTATTTTGTGTTGTTGTTGTTGCGCACCTTTTGCAGATGCTTCGCAATGTCGCTGGGGCCTTTGGCCTGCGTGACGACGACGCAGTTACCATACTTGAGGTTCAGCAGCTTGGTCTGCTCGGCAATGAACTCGGCTTGCGTCTAAAAGGTACTTTTCAGACAAGTTTTTGCAGGTAGTGAAGAACAAATGCTTACCTGACCCGGCTTCGGTCCACGCTTGGCGTTCTCATGCGCCTTTTCGCCTGCGGCACGTTCCTCGTCAGTGAAATTCGACATCTGAAATGTGGTGAAAGTACAGTAAAATCCGGAACGAACAGCTTTATCGTGAAAAACCGTATCGAAAGATATACGAATGACAATTTATGATGCTTATATGACTGCCTTAAGCGATGGAGGAGGACTTTCAGACGATTACCATCACAATGTGAAACCCGAGAACTAACAATGAGCGACATGGATAAATACGAACTTGGCTGACTTGGGCAGTACTACATATGTTACAGAATAGGTGACCGAAGAAAACGTCAGCTTTAGTCGCGGTGCATAAGTGCGAGCATCTTGTTTTAGGAGTACTGTGGGTCTGAGCGGATTAACTTTTTAAACAAGTGTGATACAACAGACGGACACTCATTCGACTGCAAGCTAGCAATGTTGGGCGTGCTTACTTTTGCGCAACCAAAAACACAATTTGGAGAAATGGCGCATCTGGCGTGGAAAAGTGGCCTTTCACCCGTGTTCTTTCTTTGAAAACAACTTCTATTCGAACGCCGTAAACGCCAATTTATCTGTCGACAATCGCAACAACAAAGACCCGAAAGACGGAAAGAAACCCATCTTATTTTTGAAATTGATCAGTGGATCGCCTTTGGCCCATTACGTTAAGTCGAAAAGTATTATAGATGGGCAAACAAAAAAAAAAAGTTCTCGTCGAAAGATGGTATCCTTTCACTTTCGTCTTGATTAGTAGAATGTTTTACAACAACAGACTGTTTAGTGAGTACTATATCAACGTTTGTTCTCTGCTGAAGTGGTTTTAGGCCGTCCAATTGATTGCCGACGGCAATTTGGAATTCGTAAGCTTCAATAGGTGTTGCCAATTCGCGGAGACGGCAACGAAGACCATAGGCAAGCTTGAGAATTGGGTATGGCATCGTGGACGGTTATAGTAAAGACTTTTCAGAAACTCAACAGAAAAATTGAATGAGTTTCAAATAAAAAACAATCAGAGGGATAAAACAGAAAGCACGATTATCTCCAAAACGCGCGGTGTCGAAAAAAGCGTCTTCGCATGGACGAATTACACAGCCTTGTAAGCCGCGCGGTATGGCAACGAAGACCGTATGGAAGCTTGAGAAGCGAACATGACATGCTTGATGTTGAATACCAATACAAGTTATTTTCGGTAATTACCTTTTTGTCTTCTTTTTTTGTCACATGGCTCATGATATGAACTAGGCCGCTGATTAAGAATTTTAACTTTAAAGCAGACGAAAACAGATTACAAAATCATTGTCGTTACAAAATGATGCCTTTAGTCGTTCATCCAACAATGATTTTAACAACCAATCCGCAATTAATAGTTCAGTCTTTGCCGATGTCGTTTACGTTTGCGTTCTCCAACATCTTCTGTTTCAACGTCTTTTGACATTTTGTGTTTTAGCAGTTGAAAGTAGCATGGATTGAAATTGTTCATTGTTTTTTCAACTGCTCTGTCTCTCGCGCAAGAGAAAGAAAAACAGAGTCCACCCATCAGTGTTGTTCAGCCCCTCAAATGCAGTAGTGTTCGGTACGTCTGGTTTGACAATTTTTCTGTTCCGTTTGCTGTCAAATATTTTTCCGTTTCACGTTGTAACATGACAGAGGTAAATTTGTTAACAGAAGCTTTTGTTTTGTTTTTTATGAGCTAATTTAGATAATAAACGATGTAGTCGCGCTTCCCGTCTACGAAGATCCGATTGATAACATGAAGTCTGAACAGTTTATCACTGTTACTGAACGCCCAATTGGCACCACAACAGGCTTAAACTGGACACTACGTCTCTATAAAATGCCAACATGTTGTTGTATTCGCGTTTGTTTGTGGGTTTCTGGCCCAATTCGAGCAAGTGCCACGATTTCCTGGGGCTATAGATCCAATGGATCAAAAAGTAAACGCCCTGCATTTATTACTTTTCTAAATAAGTTGTTGCAGATTTCCTATCAGCACAGCTTCCGAAAGGTGAAACGGCCATCGCCGAAAACATCGACACACGTGACGTCGGACAAAATGGATTCGTCAAATGTGAAGTCGAATTTACACCGATAAACACGTGCGTCAAACTGCCAATGGCAAATATTCACCAGTTTTTCAATGATGCAACCCATTGCGGATCGGATATTGAAATTGTTGTTGGCGATGACCGACTCAAAGTACTATTTCGTAATAACTACAATTTTGTAATTGGATCGATGTTTTAGGTTCATCGCAGCATGCTGTCCCTAATGTCGCCTGTTTTTCAAAGCTACTTTGAACACGACACAAAGGAGTCCCAAACTGGTGTCATTGACATTACTGATTTCGATTTCAACACCGTCCAAAACGTCATTGATTACGCGTACGGTCGTGACATTGAACCAAAAAGCATCACAGAGATTACTGACATGCTTCGATTCGCTGATAAGTACGACATCAAGACGATTTTGGTATGCATGAACTTCGTTTGCTTTTTTAACAGTTACGTTTTAGAAACTCGAAAATGTTCTGCAAAGTAATCTTAATCTTGAATCGTTCTGTAACGTGGCACAATTCGCTTGGGATCTCGAAAAGCAAGAACTACAAACAACATGTGCCCAGTACTTCCGTAAACACTCGCAACATCTCACGTTTAGCCAGGATTTTGTTCAATTGGCGCCGGAGGTCCTAAAAGGTATCATTAGCGCAGCGGCTTTGCAACCAGTTTAAACTTCATTCTTATTTCGTATTTCGATGTGGTTTGACGTTACCATAAAATAGAAAAAACGTAGTTTACAGGCACAACTGTTAATATTAACAAAAAAACTTTAAATGGAAACGAACGACCCAGCTTCTTGTTGCAAGTCGCATCTGCACGTATCGGATGGAAAATTGCATTCCGACGCCGGGACAACGTTTCCTTGAGACTGTTTTCAGTGGATTACTCGGGTGTAAAACAGTGTAGTTTGCTGGCAGAATAATTCCACTTTCTTTCCCGTGTGTTTGAATCTTTGTTTAGAATTTTGATTACAAAACTTTTCTTATCGACGCATTCTAACAACAAAGCAAGGAAATAACAATAGCAATGAGTTAAACTATGGTTTAGGAGGTTGAAGAGCCGCAGCACGGATGACAGCATTCTGGACTTCTGGCGTCAATTCCACGAAATCATGACGTAATGCAATGACCTGGACGTTATCACGGTAGTATTGGGCGCATTTCGTTTGCAATTCCTTATTGTCGAAGCTCCACGCATGTTGAGCTAAGGTGGAAAAGGTTTCCGGGTGGAGATTGGTGTGAAGACAGTTTTCGAGTTTCTGAAATGTTGACGATTCCAATAACAACTGTTCAAAGCAGACAAGACGCGTACCGTAATCGTTTTGATATCATATTTGTCAGCAAACTGAAGCATGCCAATAATCTCTGAGATGGGTTTCTCTTCAATATCACGACCGTAGGCAAAGTCGATGACGTTCTTGACAGTCTGGAACTCGAAATCGGTGATATTGATGACTCCTGTCTGAGATTCTTGAGTGTCGTGTTGGAAGTAGGCTTGAAAAACGGGAGACATCAGGGACAGCATGTAGCGATGGACCTGAATAGGAATTTCGATTATAGATTACGGCAGTTACAAATACGTACCTTGATTCGGTTATTACCCACAACAATTTCGGCATCAGATTCACACCGAGGTGCATCTTTGAAGAACTCTTCAATCGTTGAGTTTGGCAGTGTGACACCCGAATAAAGCGGCACAAATTCGATTTCGCACTTGACAAACCCCTTCTCTCCAACAGATGCCGTTTCAAAGTCCGTCAGTTCCGTTTCGCCGGTTGAAAAGCGCCGATCAAACGTTGCTGCAAACAGTTATAACTAACAACAAAATCTCGTTCGAACTCACTATAAACGTATTCATCATCATCAGTTATGTCGCCCCAAGAAAGGGTACCGCTTGCTTTGACACTACCACACACAAAAAAATGCGTATTAAAAAGACTACGCAAAGCGTAGTGCACAAAAACACTACGCTCGAACGTAGTGTAAAGAATACGCAGAGCGTAGTTTTTTTATTACGCGAGCGTAGTCTTTTAATGAAAAGAATACGCGACGCGTAGACATAAGTCTACGCGTCGCGTAGTGTTGCGAAAGCGTAGTCTTTTTGTGCACGAACTTTTTTATGTGTGCAGAAACCCATAAACGAACGCGCATGTTGTCTTCCCATTCGGTCTTATAAACACGTAATGTCCATTTCAAGTCTGTGTTTTCAATTCGGCGTTCTTTGACAGAAACAAACAGCTTGGGGTCCAAGTTATCAATGGAAACTTCATTGATGGAAAGTCTGATGCTGTCGCGCACTACCTGAAAACAGGACTTTCAATTCATGAAGCACACTTTGCAGCCTTACCTTGGCCATGATTTGTTGCAAAGTTCAGAAACAGTATGACGGCAACGAATCAGCGAACCTTGGCTTTACACCTGACGCGGTTACTAAGATGAATAAAAACAACGTAGTCTTAAGGCACGAGCCAGAACGGATGAGCTGAAAATGCGCGTAGAAATTCGGCGAAACTGAAAATCGTTCGCTTTTCAAACTGTGCGGATGTCGGTTGTTTTCGTTGTAAGAGTACTTTTGGGGGAAATAAAATCCGTAATTTTTTTCTTTTCAATTGAAGCTCAAATTTTCCTGTTTATCCATCTTATAATATAAATATTAACATCACAATATTAAAAATACGAACTTATAAAAGACAGTCCCATTTGATCGAGATATGATTAAGTGACAAAAAAGCATAAGTTCAGACAGGCTGCAAAGCGGCGGCACAGATGATGTCTTTCAGGACTTTCGGCTTCAACTTAAGGAACTCCGGGCTAAACGTGAGTTGTTGCGAGTGTTTGCGAAAGTACTGGGCACATTCTGTTTGCAAATTTTGCTTGTTGAAGTCCCAAGCGTACTGGGCTACCTTGGAAAATGTATGCCAAGTGAGTTGAGATTGTAGAACGTACTCAAGTTTCTGAAAGGTATTTGAAAGTTGATTCTCAGAACTGTTTTTGGAAAAAAAGGCACGTACCGTAACCGTTTTGATGTCGTATTTGTCTGCGAATCGAAGCATGTCGATAATCTCTACGATGGGTTTCTCTTCGATGTCACGACCGTACACGTAATCAATAACGTTTTGGACGGTTTTGAACTCGAAATCGGTGATGTTGATGACTCCTGTTTGAGATTCTTGGGTGTCGTGTTGGAAGTAGCTGTGGAAAACGGGCGACATCAGAGACAGCATGCTCCGGTGAACCTGAAATGACTAATTATATATAACTTGAACTGTTTTTAGAGCAAAATACCTTCAGACGGTCACCGCCAACAGCAATGTCAACATCCGGGTCGAAATGGGTTGCGTCTTTGAAGAACTCATCAATATTTGCCGTTGGCAGTTTGACGCCAGTGTATATCGGTGTAAATTCGACTTCACATTTGACAAAACCATCCTTTCCAACGGCACGCGTCTCGATGCCTTCGGCAATGGTCGTTTCTCCAGTTGAAAGCCGGGCTGATTCAAAGGCTGAAAGAAAAAACCGTGACCTTGAAAACTTTCTAGTGAACTTACCGTTGGTTCCGGGTGTTTTGCAGCCCCAAGATACAGTTCCGCGTGCTTGGACGGGGCCAGAAACCCACAAACATACGCTCAAACGGTACTCGTCTATGAGATAAACGCGCAATGTCCATTTCAAACCTGTAGTTTCAATTGGGCGTTCAGTAACCGTGATAAACTGTTCGGGGTTCATGCTATCAAGCGCCCTTTCAGAGACGAATAATGTGATGACATCGTTTACTACCTGAAAACAAGGTTTGCAATACTGAAAAACACCTTGCAACCTTACCTCTGCCATGATTTGTCGCAAAGTTCAGCACCAGTATGACGGAAATGAGTCAGTGAAACATGGCCCGTGGTTACAAAGATGGATAAAAGCAAAGTGGTCTGAAGGCACGGAATAGAACGGATGAGCTGAAGGTGCCGCAAACCGCGTCGAAATGACACCCGCAACGGACGAAATTTTCGAAACTGTTTGTGCGCAGTCGGTTCTTTTCGTTGTGAGAGTGCCTTCTTCGAAAACGAAAAACGATTTCAGTTTTCGATTTAGATTTGATCTTCTTTTCTTCCTTCTGAAGTCCATTTTTCACCGTTTTTCCCGCCGTTTGCTTCCTCCCGGAACATCAAGTGAGTTATCGCGAACATGTTTACCTAGTTATTGCGTGTTTTTGTTCAACGTTTCCCAATGAAGCGCCTACATTTGTCGATTTCCGCGTCCCGCTTGTCTTCATCACTTATTTGATGCTGCGTTTTTTCAGCATCAACTGTATTAGCCGATCATGACAGATGTGAGTTTACGAAATGCTTTTGCGATATTGATATTGATCAACTTGTTTTCAGCTCACTCAACATGATACCGTTACCATGCGCCTCTATGAAGATGCTCTTGATGCCATGAAGTCGGAGCAGTTTATTGCGGATGCTGAACGCTCCATTGGAAATACAGGCTTGAAGTGGGCATTACGTGTTTACAAGACGGAATTCGTTTCTATGATGCGAATATGTTTATGGGTTTCTGGCCCTGTTCATGCAAAGGGCACTGTTTCTTGGGGCAGCGATAACAGTGGAAAAAAAGGTAAGTTGGCATAAAGCTGTGAACTTTTCTCATGTTTTTTTATCGCAGTTTTTAACTCCATGCAACTCAAAACTGGTGTTACGACTGTTGTCAAGGAAGTTTCAACATGTTGCTTCGGAAACGACGGATTTGTCAAGTGTGCTGTCAATTTTGTTCTCACAAATACCGCTGCTGAAATGCCAATCGTCAATGTTGGTGAGTTTTTCGAAGATGCGGCTCACTGTGTGCCTGATGCTGAAATTGTTGTTGGTGATGAACGTTTGAAGGTGCGTTATTCTAAAAACAGTTTAAGTTTTATGCAAAATGATGTTTTTAGGTCCACCGCAGCATGCTGTCCCTGATGTCGCCCGTTTTCCACAGCTACTTTGAACACGACACCCAAGAGTCTCAAACTGGAGTCATCAATATCATCGATTTCGAGTTTACCACCGTCCAGAACGTCATTGATTACGTGTATGGCCGCAAATTCGGATACCAACCCATCACCAAACTCATCGACATGCTTCAATTTGCTGACAAGTATGACATCAAAACGGTTTTGGTATGGACAATACTTGCATTAGTGGTCTTTTTACAACAGTGTTTCAGAGACTTGAACGAAAGTTCAACACCAATTTCCACCCAGAAACTTTTTCCACCGTGGCACAGTACGCATGGAATTGCAACAGGAAGGAGTTACAGGCAGAGTGCGCCCAATTCTTTCGTGAAAACCTTCAAACCCTCACGCTGAGTCCTGGTTTTGTTCAACTGATTCCGGAAATCCAAAGTACCATCATCTGCGCGGCGGCTTCGCAACAAGCTTCCGATTGATACCGTTTCTTTTCACTGTTTGTTACTGTTTTACTTTATCATTGCCTCGTTTCCATCTTTGTTTGTGACTGTTGATCATAAAACTGACAAAACCCAAACTCGACCAAAAACCAACGACAAAATAGCAAGTAAGTATCAAGTTCCCTTTTTATGGCCAATTGTTTCCGGAAGTCATTTGCCTCGAGAGCACACGACAAGCCACTCATTTCTGGCAAACTTTTTGGTAGTATTTTCGGCCCCTAAAGACACTGGCATTGGCCAGATGTTAGATGTTTGTGCGTCAAACAGTTATTTTTCAGAAAAGAAATCGGGTCAGCTGTCATCAGTGCCATTGTCGATTACAACTTTCGGCATTGTTTCTTTTTGTGGGTCGCCGCCACCAAAAAACGTGACAATGATCCCCCCAGGGCGATGAGATGCTGGAAGCTGGGTAGTTTTAGGGGTGGTCGACTGGCTCCTCACAATGTCAGTCATAAAAACAATGCATTTTCAACCCTGTTAGGGGTGACTGGAGGCCCTGAGGGAGGGTTTCGTCTGGCATTATTATTAGTTGTTGTGCCCTTTTAGACGGGTCAGTTTTGGTCGAAGGGGTCAAAATTTATGTCGTTTTTTTGATAGTTTTATGCAATTTTGAAGAAATTTTGTCAAAAAAGGTGTAAAATTTCTAAAATTTGTATAGAAAACTTTCTTCATTTTACGATTTTTGCTTTTTCACCCTAAAAACGCATCCTTTTTTCCCCGCCATCGGCATTTTTGTTTTGTTTGTCACTTATTTTAGTACCTTTTCGTATATCCCTTCAAAGCGTCTACCCGTCAGTCATCTTCTCAGCTGTTTTTCTGGCATCACCATGTGTCCATCATCTATTTGTCGGTTGTAATAACAAGCTTGCCTGTCTAGAATTGCCAAGACAGCAGGCTGCTTACTAAAAACCACTTGAAATGAAACAATAACAGTTACTTTTTCGCTCTTTTTTGACGCCGACGCCAACGCCCGAGTAAAGTTAGAAGTTGACACAAATCTCTTCAGCATGACTTACAACCATTTTTTGGGCACCCAAGGGTTGGCGACAACTGCCTGACAGCTAGGATTGTCTTTGTTGTCAAAAAATGGCCATGGCATAAGCAAAAATACATAGTACATCAAACTATGCATGCGTCCACTCCCTTTCCTGATGATGGACAACCCCTTTTTGGCAGAAAATGATCCTCGGATTTAATAGAGCCGTCAACGAAGAGGGTTTTGAGAAATGAATGGCGTGGATGGATTGCTTGACCTTTGTCCGGATTCTGGAATGGAGTCTTTTTTCGTTATTTGGTCATTTATTTGGTTTTACTTTCTTCATTGTTTTTTTGTTTGATGCCCTTTTTGGGCGCAGACAATCTTTGAAAGTGCCAAAAACACAATAAAACGACGAATTAAGATGGGTTTCACCCTATTGGCAAGCCATAAATTCCAACATTGCAAGCCCAAGCCATAAATTTATAGCCATAAAATCCGGCCCGATTAGCCCCAGGCGCTCATATTTAGAAATCCGATCCCCATATCCGACTCCTTTGACCAGTGTCCACCCCTTGGCTTTTTCGGTTCACAGATAGCTGCCCCATCGGTTCCAAACAGTCACAAAAGACAGTTGGTCGCGCCTTTTTGCCAGCTTGGATTGCATTCATTCCAAGCCCCCATCATTGCGTTACATCTTTTCTTAACTTCTGTTTGCGTGTTTATGCCTCATCGTGGAGCTCCTTGTTGACAACCTCAACCTCCAACTGACATTGACCAAATCTGCTTGGTCTCATCTTTCATTCAAATTTTACATTTCTAATGCCCACCCTGCTATTAAAATATAAGCTTGCAAAGTTTGAAACACTTTTTAAGCCGGCTTACATTAGCTAGCGCACTTATTAATCGCCCTTTGAACTGCCCCAGCTTGTCATAAATTCCGACTTTTGAGTTTTGTGCCATCTTTTCAGCCTTATCAAAACGACCGACATGTATCTCCTCAGAATATTATCAATATTATTACCCATTTTGCTATGCTTGACACTGTCCTCCAACGCTGATGACTCTGCCTGTTTGAACCGATGTGATCGACTTCTGACTCGTACCCTTCAACGAATCGACTACACTCCCAGGAAAGTTGAAAAGTTGTTCAGATCGAATCAACGAATCAAGAATTTGGGCGATATTTGTTGGAAGTTTTACGACTTCAATGACTGCCAGATGCAATGTGATCGAAGGCCGAAGCGGGATTTGACCAACTTTGAGGAGCTTTCCAAGATGGTCGTCAAAAGGTGCAAATTTGTTGATGCAGGTTGGTGAATATGAATGGCAGAGTAACATTGAATGTATAACTTCCGACGGACGTTTAGAGAGTAGTCAGAATATTCGATGCATCCACAAATATCACAGTTTCATGGAAGTTCGATGCTCATCTTATCTGGGTGAAGCTGTCAAATTAAAAAAGAAAGTGAAAGGGAAGAAGGATGTGCGAACACAGGAGACTTGCAGGTTTGTTGGAGGGATGGAATTTGGCGTTCTTTGGATTGGGATTAGTGCTTTGGTGCAAAATGGACAGTTTGCGTATGCAAAAGTTGTTGGTAATCGTCATACCACCCGTTTATAATGGCTTTTATTGATGATGGAACGACAAGGAATCTTTTTTAACAACGTACCGAGTCGTACCGGACTGTATCGGGTCGTACCTCATCGTACCGAAACCGTACCATGCCGTACTTTAGCGTTCTAAACTGCTAACAATCCTCTTAACACCCATAAACTTCAGATTCCTCCACTACCACCACACCTGCCTCGCCAATACAGTCTTTTTCTACTGTCCATCGGCAAAAAAACACTTCAACAAGTTTACCCTTCGCGATTACTTCCTTTCATTCATCGTCCCCGACAACGATGAAGCCTTTCCCGACGACTTTCTCGACTATTGCCAAGTATTCGATTTCGCGAAACAGGCCAAAGACGTCTATGACACCACGAGCAGCTTGAAACAGGAAGACTTTTTCGATGGCATCACACAGGCTGTCAAGCCTTCCACCGAGTTTCCGATTGTGAAGTTGCTGGGTTCAGAAGATGGTCGTGATGGCGATCAAAAACCGAAAAAGTTGTTTTCTTCCACTGAATCGCTAGAAGATACGCCACCAAACTTTTTCTATTCATCGGCACGCATCGAAACGACAACCCACCACAGCATTATTGATAATACTAAAGCTGGAAAGACGCTGAAAGACCCTTTCCCGCACAGTGGCGAATCCACGGCATATACGACATCGAGATTTTGGAATGTTGAACCCGTCAGCATCGAATTTGTGTCGCATCCGGTGAGTGATGAAAGCTCGACGACGCCAGGGAGCAGCGAGGTACACGATTTCACTATCAATCCGAATGATTTGGTTTCGACCATCTTTCGGATTCCGAACATCTTCCCGACGGATGTTATTAGTCCAGATCCGGTGACTGAGACCGATTTGGATGTTGGGAAGGAGGTTTCGCTTGATGAATCGGAAGTTGGCGATGGCAGTGTTGAGTGGAAGGGAAAGAAACCGATCGGGGTGGTGAAGAATGTTGAAACAGGTCCACATAAGGTAGGGAATAGCTCTGAAGAGAGTGATGATGTGCATATTGTTAACCTTTTGGATGATGGTAAGCTTGAAGTTTTGTTGTCATCGATTGATGGAATCAGTTCAGGTCCAAAAGAAACTCAACTAACTCTGCCAACAAGCGGCGAAATGTTCACAGAGTCTGTGAATTTGACATCGTCAGAGACTGAAAACGCTACAGATTCTGCAGTAGACAAGTACAACAACGCCTTGAATACATCATCAGAAGATGTTATTTTTCCGGAACACGTGAAACCTATAAGCACCAAAATCGATCACAAATCGATCGAAAAGCCGAACGAAACTAACAAAGCTCCTGTCAAATCGCAGAATCCTCAAACCAAACCAAAAACTTATGAATTGGACAACAAAGATCATGGAATTTCCAATGCTGTGATTCAAGTGGACCCATTACCCGCTGAAACACCTAATCAAGCAAAGCCATTGCTCCACGGCACAAAAGTGCACGTGAAACGTATTCGACATTACAGTGAGCCGGGGGACGGTAAAGGCGACACTATTAGTACGTTTTACACCTATTACATTTTTTATTTTACCAAAAAAAGTTTCAGAAAAAGGAAACTCGGGTGCCATTTACTTCAGCGACGCTCAAGCCAAAGCGACCCTCCAATATCAGACGTCTTTTGGTAGGTGGGGATGGAAACGGTTATAAACTTACTAGAAAAGGGTAAACTCCCATAATGTTGTACATACAATGAAAACGTCGAAAGTGAGTTTTGAAACACACTGTCTAACTAATACTAAATCTGTCAGTCTTTGAATGTTTCTCTGGCTTTTTAACTTTTCTACACGATTATCCAATGGTTCAAGTTTCCTTCTCTTTTTCATAGTTTCAATGAATTCTAAACGTGTAAAAATTTGCAAATATTGTCATTACAGCAACGACAATTCCGGCCCTGCTCGCACCTCAAATAGAAACAGCTCGCGGTGGCACTTTTTCCGGACTTCCTGAAACCGATCCCGAAGAAATCAACTGGGAAACGCTTCAATCTATCAAATGGTTCATCATCGGTTATGGATTGCTGTTTCTAATCACATTCAGCATCGTTGTCTATTTGATTCTTTCGCTTATCTTGAAAAAGTGCCAGAAACGACGATCGAAACAACCCACATATGCGTATCAGTATTAATCGTTTGTTAAAAAGTTTATCATAGCCAATTGTATAATTCATAATGGTGTTAGAATGTTATGTGTATAATAAAAATGAGTAATTTTAATATGAAAGCTATAAATCGTAAAAGTGTGTAACATTTGTTGTATGCAAACCGTTAAAAACGGTAACAAAATGACTACGTTAGTCGGGATCAAAGAACTGCCAATTACCATAAAGTCAAAAACTAGCATGTTTCTCCATAAATATTCAGTTTCGCATGTTTGGAGTGACGCATATCTCTATAAAAAAAGCTTGAAAACGTTTTATTTATGCGTTCATTTTTTCAATTTTCACGCGCCTTCAAGTTTGGGCTTAGTCATGGTTTTCAATAACTGGAAATCCTAGGGTTCACCATGGCAATGCATTAAAAAGTGGCCAATAAAAAGAAGATGAAAATTCGTTTGGAAATTGTTGAATCAGGATACGAAGCCATTGAACTCATGTTCGCGATGAAGAAGCTTATCTGGATATTTTGGTTCAGCACTTTGTGCTATGCCAATACTGGTTTCATACAATTACTTGGGTATGGCTTACTTGCGGATACAACTTCGACTTATTCGACTTCTGATCCCACAGATTGTGTTAACGAATGCGCGGCTACTGATGGTTGTTTGGCGATTCAGATGGTGTGGGGCAGTGGAACGTGTAAACTGATGAATATGATTCGGGCGTATACTTGGGAAGCCGAGCAATGTGGTTTTTATATTAAAAATGAAACAGATGTTACAATTACTGGCAGAAGTTTGGGTGCGATGGACCAGGTACTACAAAACGTCGTCTACGCGTCAAAGGAAGAGTGCCCAGATGGCTGGACGGTGGGATCAACAACCTGCACGTTAAGTGTGATACAGTCAACCTGCAATGAATATGCTTCATTTCTCGAAGCTACCTATGACGGCACCGATTGTGTTATTCCATTGATGAACGTGACATACAGTTGCCCGAATTCGGTACTCTTGCTAAACAATTTCGTCAATGGCTACTTCTGTTACGCTGTGATTTGGAGGAACACAACAGTAATCACATCTGCGGCGACCGTCGACGACATGAACAACTTTTGCTATCAACAGACTGGAGCTTACCTTGCGTCGATACACAGTGATGAAGAAAATTCTTACATCTCAAGTTAGTTGATCGGTTATAAAAGTGAGTAAAAAGCATTGTTATAGGTCTTCGAAATACATCGAAATCAAACAACGCTATAGCCATTGGCCTCATACCCGATGAATATGGGTATAATGCTAACACAAGTGAATACAGCTGGATCGATGGAACACCACTCGACTATGAAAACTTTGCTAATATTACAACCAATAAATACATTCTTCCAATTGTAATGTTAAACAGGAACGAATTATGGCTGACCAATGCAGTTGCTAACAATACTATGTGGATTGTTTTTCATTCATTAGCCTGCAAACGAGGTGCCGATGCTACGTTTACAAAAATAACTTAACGGCTAACGTTAAGCATGACTGATGAAGCGCAATAAAATGATATTTAACCAATCAAAGTAGCTTTCACAAAACACGGGGCGAATCGGTAGAGGAAACTAGGATATTGTCAATCTCAGTCAATAGACGACAAACCCATTAAAAAGGTTATCACATTTGATGCCTTGGCAACGGTCCCGACCGATTAGCTGCTACACCGGCGTCGTCGCCGAAGGCTACAGCAAACACTTCAACAACCGCGAAATCGTGAAACCCGCTAACTACGTCGTCCAGGATGATTCCTTCATCTTCATCGCACCACAATTGACAAGACGATTTTCACATCAGCTCCAACACAGATACCGTCATCCACGACATCGGACTCCCCTTGGCTGATGTCCTATTAGATACCGGTCGCGAATCCGTGGTCGTCGACAAGCCATACACACCGACTTTCAACTCCATCTGCCACCGTCGAAGCATCAATCCCAACCGATCTGATCGGCCTGCCGGGCTGCCACCACATCGACATCGTCGACTGGATGAACGAACGCAATGACACGCTACTACCTCGACATTCTGTGAGGAACGAGGTTCCCTGTTTCCCTCGGCGTGCCCCTCGGTAATTCTCCATGCTTTCGTCCAAAGTCCGCGGCCAAGAACCGGCTCGGAAGTCGTCATTGGAATGCAGCAATCGCCTCCGCGATCGCCGCCGTGGCCGGATGGCCGGGTTGGTGCTGGCCATGGAGCGGTGCGAGAAGCCCACGGAAACAGCAACATCGGCGCCAGCGTGCTCGGGACTGCCATGATCAACAGCGTCGCGGCTTAATCGCATCACCTTATCTCGCATAGTGTTTTCTGTAGAAGTATTTTTTTGAATTTATTCGTGATAACTCCACCCCTGTCTAGCTTTTGTTTTGT